>CM042141.1:59656819-59657914 GCA_023376005.1 Doryteuthis pealeii | reverse complement strand
GAGAGAATATAGAATGTAAAGAAGTAAGAAGGAATGAGGAGATAGAAGAAGTGATATAATGAAATTGGGCTATGTGTCACTCAAGGAATGTAATCCACTGGTCATTTAATGACATTATACCACGACTGATTGTACTTAATAACACGCAAAGTCCACGCTAATTTTCCGTTATTATACGATTATCTACTGAAGGATGCGACTTGCTCAGTAGCAGGCGCGATTTATTGAGTGTCTATCGAAGAATGGCTGTGAATTTTGACCAGTCACAGACTTAATTATCATGTTAGGACACTCTCTCACAGACAGTGCCACAAGTCTTCTTACCTTTTCATTTATCTATAGTGTTTAGGTCTGATTGATGGTCATATCAACGTATAGCTTTTGAAGCGCGGTCAATTTATTGGAACTAATGATTCTCTATATTTTGCCTAAACAACCATTCATTTTTCCATTTCTGAATTACTAAGTATCTTGTCTTTAGGAAATCATACGGAATTCTGGTCACTTTAGAGCTGTAACGTACAAAACAAAGGAGATATAGTGGTTACTTTCTAATAATAGTAAGTTCCGCCCTGATCGGCTGGGGCGTTAGAATGCACGACTGCACCTCTGCAGAGGGGTAAGACTCCACAAATGGGGCCACTGTTGGCCGTGGGTGGCGACCCATTGATGCGTAAGGGATAGAACCCAGGTGGATGAGCAGTTCATGACTTGCAATACTCCACTTTGGCCCTGTCTTGGGCTAGGGACGTGCGGTCGGAGAGGGCCCCTCTCGATCAATCGGGCTGGTCACGTCAAGCCCTAGCACCTATATGATTTTCCCATCCTATTACGCTTATGGCAAGCCCCAAACCCCTTTTTCTCGTATGGGTGCTAGAGAGCGGTGTCTGAGGGTCTACATGTCCTGGGAATGACCTTAAACCTCTATCTGATGGTGAGGTTCCAGTTTTTGGAGGTTTGGGGAATGTGGAGCACCCCTTCATCCCCTTTGTCTCCCTGGTCCACTCTGACCGCGGAGTGGTAGTACCTGTCAGGGTCCCATCTATGGGTTGAATAGAAAAAAACATGAGTTTATAAACAAAATTGTATTATGCA
>CM042141.1:59636819-59651819 GCA_023376005.1 Doryteuthis pealeii | reverse complement strand
GGGGCTACTCCACATTACCGACAGCTCGGTACACCATTAGTGTACACACACCATACAAATATATATATATATATATATATATATATATATATATATATATATATATATATATATATAATCACTGAATATCACTCATGGCTTAAGCTACAAAATAACGCAAGAAAGAATATGAATCTGGAATCATGTTTTTGTCTCAAAAGAAATAAATACAAAGTAATAAAGAAAGAACAAAACGAAAGGAGAAAAACAAAGCAAAAAAAAGATACTCCACATTATTATTCAATAGTTTTACGGACTTTTGTGTAGTGTTCAAAAACAGTGGAAAAATAGCAAAGCCATCATTGAAGGCTAATGATAGATTTTGCCCGCTTGAAGTCTCCCTTCTGTCTCATGCCCCCCTTTACGTCATAACCCCAGGACAATAAAGACGCGCAGTCCACGCTTTCTAAGCACATATATAATTTTAAAAAAATGGTTGGGACTTGCCATAAAGGACCAATAGGGGTTGAGACAATCGTGTGGATGCTGGGGCTTGACGTGGCCAGCTGATTGATTGGAAGGCATTTCTCTCCGATAACACGTTTAGGCCTAAGTAAAGACTATAGGGTAGTGTTGAATGTCAATGATACTACTCCACCCCAAGATTAATTCCTTAAGCAGAACGGGTCGCCACCGACGGCCAACCCTAACCTCCCATTGGTGGAGTCTTACCCTCTGAATATATATAGAAAAAGGTGTTGGAGGTTACCAGTTCCCATTTGTGTTAGGGTCTGGAGAATAGAAGTCTTGTAAAATTGTAAGATTTCCGATTCCGATTATTAATTGTGTGATAGGCGTTTCTCAATTGAAAGATGCGGTGGCAACAAATTGGTTTTCTATTCCTGAAAATGTTTCCAAGATAATTAACATTTCCAACTGTTGTTTTTCAGTTAGCGGCCATGCCCGTTCATAATTCCGCTTGATAGTTGGTAGCCGTTTTGGAAAAGTTTGGGGAAATTTTCGAAATCGGGGGGTTTGAAGGGCTATTGTTTACTTCCCAACGCGCTATTAAAAAAACCTGTGTAACACTATCGAAAAATTAATAAAATAACATTGAATTTGGTATTTTTAGCAAGCCCCTATACGGGTCTAATGATGCCTGATAGTTTCCAACTTTGATAAATTTTGGTTTCAACTTTTAAAATTTTTTGCTTAAATTCATATACTACTCAAATATTGCCTTCAAAAACAAATGCATTTTTTGCAGTTTTGTTTTGACGCATGTAAAAAAAACTTTAAAACGCCTATTCGGACCCTTAAACTATGAAATTAAACATTCCAACTGTTGTTTTCAGTTTAGGGGCCATGCCCGTACATTATTACCTGAATAGTTGGTAGCAGTTGGAAGGTTTGAGAATTTCGAAATCGGGGTTTGAAAGGGCTTTTTTTACTTCCCAACGCGCTATTAAAAAACAAAAAAAAATGTGTAAACACCAAATGTTTCCATCTAAATATTTGCCCATTTTCAGTTGAGCTTACCAAATTTTTGAAATTGTCTCGTTAAATGAATCACTAAATTTATTTTTCTATTAAATTACTCTACGGCATACGACCTATAAATCGTTCATTGATCTCTGTCGATCTTGATTATAGAAAATGACAAATATCATCCGCAAAGATTAATTGCTTGATTAGAGACGGATATAAATAGAGGGGGAATTAAGAAATATTGTCCGATCGTATTAATAAATTCATTTTATGAAATAAGATGATTGGTATTTTTGTCTAAATCCAGCAATAATACTTATATATATAAAAGCAAAAGAAAGTGGGTTGTACTGATTGACATGGGGTTATCAAGTTCGGGGTCATTAGGAACACAAAATTAATACAGGTATTAAATCACCTCACCGGGTCAGGCTGGGTTCAAACTGACTAAAATTAAACGAATTTTAACAATTTTCTCCTTTTGTAAGTGCATAAAATAATTAAAATGTATCTAATTTTGCTTGTTTTTGTTTTGTTTTACGGCATTATCAACCTCAATGGGTCATTTAATGACGATAAAAGTTTTGAAATAAAATCAATTCTTAATGGATAATACAATTTTTTTTTATAAATACATTTTTTCTATTTAACCGCATAGATGGGACCCTAACAGGTACTACCACTTGCCGGGTCAGAGTGGACCAGGGAGGCAAATGGGGATGAATGGGGTGCTCCACATTCCCAACCTCCAAAACTGGAACCTCACCATCAAGATAGTTTAACGTCATTCCAGGACAATGTAGACCCGCAGCCACAGCAACCTTCTAAGCAGCTCCATATGATAAAGGGTCTGGGGCTTTGCCATAAGGGCAATAGGGTTTTGGAAATCATATAGGTGCTAGAGCTTGACGTGACGCAGCCGATTGATCGGAAGGGGCCCTCTCCGACCGCCCGTACCTAGCCAAGATAGGGCCAAAAGTGGAGTAAATGCAAGTCATGAAGACTGCTGCATACCACCTGGGCCTCTATCCTTTAAGCATGCACGGGTCGCCATCAACTGCAAACAGGTGGCCCTTGGAGGAGTCTTACCCATCCTGCAAGAGGTGCAGTCGATGCAAGTTCTAACGCCCCTGCCGACAGGCGGAAAATGTATCTAAAAAGACAGACTTTTCAAAACAAAATGGTGTATAAAAATCGAGTAACCTTAAAGTTTCGAGTCTGATGATGACAGCTCTTTGCCTATTTCTGTCATAGAAAGGCATGAATCCACATTAACCCTGACTCTAGTGAAGTAAATAGCAGCGAATTGAAACTGTGAAGGGAAATCAAATTCCCTGTTATTTAATCTCAAAGTGCTATGCTAGGTTAAGATTTACTAATAAAGTTTCTGTTGGGGAAGCCTAGATATAGTTATCCTTTTAAATAGTGTTTTACACATCCCAGCAAACTCTTCAATTTCGAAATACTGTTTTTTAAAAGCATGAATATTTAGTTTACTTGAGATAAGTGGCATAAGTAAATCTTCATTTTTTCTCACTTATCTTTCTGCTGTAAACTCGAGGGATATAGTTAACAGAGAAATTAATAAGAAGAAACACAGACGAGTATTAAGAAATAGGAGAAAAGGTTTACTAACGCAAAGAAAGAAATGTGACAAAGTAATTTTGCAATTGCTAGGTTGAATTAACAAATATTGTAAAATATCGTTGTTTCTCTCCTTCCGAGTTTTTCGTCAGACATTATTTACAGGAAAAAAAACCTTCTCATTATTAGGCATTTCAGTGTTATTGAAAAATAACTACTTATTTTAAACTATTCATATTTTTTATATCCAGTTACATGTTTCTCAATACTTTAATGTTTGCTTCTTAATATATGGTAATTAAATCTGTTGTTGTTTTTGGGGTTCGGATCGGTTATTTTGTTTCAAAATTCAAAGCCCAATAAAATTGTTTGGAAATCAATTGTTTAACAGCAAAGATGGTAGAAGACCATCAAAGGAAGATACGCTTAAATTGATCCAAAGACCATCAAGAAATTATTTTTGCCAATCCACTAGAGTTCCTGGGAAGATCAGTTGATGCGATTTTCAAGCAGCATGAGAGGCTGGAGGCGAATGCTAATGCCCATATAGAATTCTGAATAAAATGTGTGTTCTTCTCGTATTCATTTTTTGTAAAAATAATGATTTAGAAATAAATTATAAGATTTTAAATATAGAATAGGGAGTTACTTTACAATTACCATGTATATGACACTTTTTAAAAACCCAGTCCCGAAATCAGTATGGCTTGCTATATACTTTTATCAAGATTTATCAAGCCAGAGAAATATTCTATACTTGAATATATATAATTGTAAAACCAAACTAAGATAAATACATGTTTTTTTACTTAAAAATACTCGTACATGGCCGGGTTAGCTCAGTCGGTAGAGCGTTCGGCTAGAAACAACAAGGTTCCTAGTTCGATACCGGCCCTCGCCAATTAAGCGTATGAGTAGCACAGGGATCTGTGCGGTAAAGTAAGGAGTAGATGTGGCACTCCACGTGAGACGCAAAACCAATCTCCTTGGTCTAGCGCTAATGAAAAGGGGATAGACTCCTTTGCTGATTGGCTGATACCGACTTTAGGCCACCGCGACGACTTTATTTTACTTAATATTAATTGTAAAACTAAATGTTTATTCTCTCTGTTCTATTGAACTTCTTTCTGACGATGAAACGATTGTTCGATTCGAAACATATTTCTAATTTTCATCGGAATTAGTTATATCCGAAATTTGTCGAAATCCGTTTAATAAATTCGTTTTTGGCTTTTGAGAAACTTATAATTTCACCCCACCCCTACACATTAATCAAGGAATCCAGATAATTCGACCACAAATTGCACTGAGGGACCTTTATAAGTCAAAATTATCCCAAATTAGTGCAGTTCGTCTTAATTCAAGGTAAGCAAATTGCAGAATTATTTTACAGACACCGAATTTTAATGGTGTCATTAAGTACAGTTTATCCTACAAGATGAAAGAAAACTTTTCGCTTAAACCCAAAAGATTCCTCTATTAAATCCAATGGCCCTCACTGAATCTACTATGCTGATAAAAAATAATACAATTTTAAAAGTATAGTTATGATGAAGATGCTACTATTACTACTAAATTTATTACTACTACCTATAATAATAATAATAATAATAATAATAATAATAATAATAATAATAATAATAATGCAGATGAAGGTCGTACCAATTGTAATTAGTGCCTTGGAACGGTCACCAAAGCTCTGGAAAAGAATTTGGATGAATTGGAAATCAGAGGAAGAATCGAAACCATCCAAAACTACGTCACTGTTAACATTGGTTAGAATACTCAGAACACTCCTGGAGATGTGAGGAAACTTCCTGTGAACAACCGGCTACGACAGGTGGAAAAAACTCTATAATAATAATAATAATAATTATTATTATTATAATTATTATTATTATTATTATTATTATTATTATTATTATTATTATTATTATCATTATTATTATAGTAAAATATAAACGAGTGCGATTAGAAAAATATTGAAATGGAACTTTTTGAATACAAATATTTATGATTGTAATTAGACATTTACAAATCAATCAAATTTCGGCTTTAAATAACCCAAAAGGAATTGATATGCAGTTAAAAAACAACAGCATAAATACAGAGACAAGCAGACTTACTGACTGAGAGATTATTATTATTATTATTATTATTATTATTATTATTATTATTGACCTGGCAACACATTAACAAGTATCTATTTTTAAAATATTTAACATCTGTCAGTGTTTCTATTTTTATTTTGTAACATTTTTTCCGAGTTTTTCAAAATTCAACGATTGTTAATATCAGTTGAATAAGTCAAGTTAAACTGAATCTAAATAGAATCCTCTCTTGGTAGCGAAATAATTGACAAAACAAAGAGTAGCATTTCAACTGCAATCAATTCGAACCTTACTTAATATACTACACACGTTGCATTATATGGTTATCTAATAATTATCATAAAAAACTCAATTAAAAATCTCTATTTTTTTTTCTTTTAGTTTTGCTTTTACATTTATAGAAGCATAGACTGGGCTCTTTAACCTATGCTAGCTAACCAGTCTAGTTGAAGGATTACTCTGAATTCAAGCCTGTTAAGCTCAGCTTAAGAAACTGACCTTCCGTCACATCCTGCTCGAGTAGAGGGGGAGGTAATAATAATAATAATAATAATATATATATATATATTATATATATATATATTATATATATATCAGATTCTTGACGAAAGGGGATCATCACAATCCCGAAAATTCACCACTATTACTAAATAAAAGAAACTAAAAAAAATAAAAATAAAAAACAACCGAGTTTTTGATATTTATTCCCAGATGAATATATTATGAAAACTACATTATTATAATATAGCACATTAATGCTTCACACTAATGCCCAAACCTGATATATGTACTTCCGAAAAACGGATACAGATACAAAAATATATCTCAAATATATATACTTACTAGAAGCATACAGAGACTCCCAAATAACACCATATATATATATATATATATATATATATATATATATATATATATATATATATATATAATACTAGCAAATATATGCACCCTCCGGGTGCAAGTATTTAAGTTTTAATGTAATAAAATAGTGTATTAAATTAGAAAGGCTAATGAAACTAAATAAGAATACAGATAAAAAGATTTGAAACAGAGGGAGTATAATAAAAGATTTGAAACAGAGGGAGTATAATAAAAAATGGAACAACTGAAACTGACTCTTCCATCACTCTCGTCTTTCATTGTTATTTTTTCTAATTTAAGTATTTAGTTATAAGAGGAAGTAAAGAATAAAATGACAGTTATTTTATCTTGTTAATGGATTTCAGTTAAGATTCATTGAAGAGATTTTTACTTATATTCATTAAGATAAAACCAAACAGTTAGAAATCAATAATACTAAGCACATATTTATTAAATTCGATTTTTAATATGCAAATTAGCCTTCCCGTTTACACTGTAAACCGCTATTTTGTTGTATATATAAATATAATTGCATGTTGTCAGTATGTAGACATAGTTAACAGTATTAATAATGTAAGACAATTTTATTAATAATTGAGGTTTAGATAAAAATAAAATCATGGAGAATGTGATGTCAATAACTAAGAGAATTGTGACTTGAGTAGGAATATAGTTTCGGTTACAGACAGAAAAACACACAATCTCCATTATAATAAGATATATATATATGTGTGTGTGTGTGTGTGTGTGTGTGTGTCAGATCCCAGAACAAGATGTTTAAAGAGTGTTAAAAATGTAAGAGAGCACCATAAACTTTATTAGACTTTTAACAATTATATGCGAACATGAGAAAGAAAGAAAGAAAGAAAGAAAGAAATGGACCGTGAGTGAAAAGAGATATCGAAAGGGAAGAATAAAATGTTGGCTCTCGATAAAAAGAAGAAAAATCCAAAATATGAAAAGCTCGTTGTACTTCATCTGACAGATTCTCGAGTTAATAATGATTTTAATTCGACTTAATCCAGTCAACATTAAGTATAAATATGGATTATCACAAATTTGATTGCTGTTATCCGGTGCACCAAGAGAGAGCGAGAGAGACAGAGAGAGAGACAGAGACAGGGTGTGTGAGATGGAGGGGGCAGAGAGAAAGAGAGAGGGGGGCTATCCCCTCAAATCATGCCTATTCATAGAAGAACCAACCCATCCTCACTGTATAGTAACAAACAGAAACATGATCCTCACTCTTAGCAAATCTCGGTGGATTAACTGTAAATACGAGTTAATCTTATTCGAATCTTTCATCATTTTTAGGTGATAAGCAATTACGATGCGTTCGAATTGGCTACGAAGGAATAAACCTACTAACAGCATTATTTTGAATTTCAAACAAAAATACATATGTTCTATATATAAAGGGCACTTTATATGCATGCATCTATGTATGTCCGGATGAAACTATAAAAGAAACGAATGAATAACAAAGTAAATATATATATATATAACTATAGGAAGGGGGATGAGGGTGTTTATATATATATATATATATATATTATATATATATATATATATATATATAACACGTTAAATATCACCGGATCTTTTTTTTTTTTTTTTTTTTGAAAAAATTATGAAGATGTGATTTATATTCGTGAAGATATTTAAAAAGTAAAATATATTGAGAGAAATAGCATTGAAATTCTACAGTAAACAAATCAGTACACCAGGGTTTCCTACTCTACCCAGGTGTTGCTGGGTAGCCGCTTCAAGTTACGAATGATATTATTCGTTCTAAATGCGAAAAAAGTGTATTAGTTTACTAATTACAAAAGAGAAGTTTATTATATGTATTTACCAACCCCTCCGCACGAGCCGAATGCGAGACCAGGTCGATTTCTTAAGCGGGGTTTACCAGGTTTGAATTTAGAGTTTTCCTTCTCCCAGACTGGTTGCCTAACCAAGGTTAAAGAGTCCAGTCTGCCCAACTATTTATTGATAGCTGGATGGAGAGTAGGATTCATACCTTTTCCAAGGGTATTAGCGCTAACTGTAATGCAATTAACACGTCCAGGATTTAAACTTGGGGAGATGAGCCCATGAATTTAACCATTACACCACGCGCTTCCGTGAGAAGTTTATTATCTGATAGTAATTCAATAAATAGGGGAACATTTTAGAAAAAAGTTAAGTTAATTTTTCTTTTGATTTTCTTTTTCCATAAATGTAAAACCTACATTGTTTGGAATTGGTTTATTGCAAATATTATTTTAGTCTCGGAAAAATATTTGTTTTGATGTTATTCAAAATGGCGGTAGATCAGACAAAATGTTCTAGGCTTGTACATCATCAACATTTTAGTGGATGAGAAGTGCAAACGTTAGTTAGGGGGGATCCCCAGGCACATCGGCTAACATGTTTAATTGTGACATCGTCGCAAGCAATACCGAACTACAGTCATGTTATTATGTTCATTTAGGACTAATATCATTGCGAAAGTTATGAAACTCTTCATATTCCCAGCTATGGGTTAGATCGTACCACTACCGCCCTTCTAGATAAATGCCTTTGGCATTAGATTACCCAGGAATGTTGACATGCCAATGGCAGTTTAACTACAGTCTATGAATTAACATTTTGCGAATTTACTATACATTTAATTAACCATTGAAATTAATTATTGAATCTATTATTGAGACAGTTGTTTGTGTTCGTTTTGCAATGTATAATTTTTTAATTAACCTTAGTTTAAAAAAATATTTTTCAACATTAAATGTATAGTAATTTTGATTAATTTGGGTTTTTTGTTGTTTATATTTTTTTTAGCAATACGTAATTAAAAACAACCTTAATCCCCTAAAACCGTAACCCAATTCGCAAAATGTTAATTTGTAGACTGTAGTTAAACTGTCATTGGGTACCACCAAAAAACTTTCCGTTTTAATTTGCCGACCTAAATCAGAAGTCATCCCAAAGAAATCAAATCAATATCACCTCCCACCTATGGGTTAAATGGTACCACTGCTGTAAATCTACAAATATGGCTCTGGAATTAAATAACCCATTAAGGTTTACAAAGCAATTAAACAAAACGAATATCATCCCCAGCTATGAATTAACTAGTTAATCTACAAAAAATAGTTTTGTCTTCTTTCTTTATTGATGGACTTCAATAATTTTAATTTTTCTTTTCATCCTTTTAAAGGGGTGTGCATTTTCATGGCGTAGTGACTAACATGCTAGGCTACGACATTTTAGTAAGTAAGTTCGAACTCCAATTAAGCTATTACGGTCATTTTTTTTACTAATAGTACTATATTAATAAACTAGTACTATAATAATAAACTAGAATTTGTTTTTGAGAATGAAATACATAAAATCATCAGGGATTTGAGATAAAAAACGGATCACCTTATCCCAGCTAGAAGACAAGAGCTAGTATTGATTAATAAGAAAGATAGAACTTGTCAACTGGTAGATTTTGTAGTTCCAGCAGATCACACGGTGAAGATGAAAGAAAAAGAAAAGATAGACAAATACCTGGACTTTGCTAGAGAATTGGAAAAAAAAACTGGAATGTGACGGTGAAAGTGATACCAATTGTAGTTGGTGTACTTTGAACGGCCCCCAAATCTTGGAAAACAGACGAGAAGAACTGGAAACCAGAGGAAGAACTGAGACAGCATTGTCGAAATCAGGTGGAATACGCAGAAGGGTCCTGAAGACCTACGGAGACTTGTCGTCCCTTAGACACCAGTGAAAGCCCATCAGCTAACGCTGATGTAAAAAAAAATCATAATGATAAAATTAAAAAGAATAAAAATAGGGGCCCTTTAAACATTAACATTGTTAAGATCGGCTAGAATACTCAGAACAGTCCTGGAGACTCGGGTTCTCGTGAAAGACCACCAGTTAAAACTAGTTTAAAAAGATCACAAGAAGAAGAAGAAGAAGAAGAAGAAGAAGAAGAAGTTTATTATTATAATTTAGTATTATAAACACCCTCATCCCCCTTCCTATAGTTTAATATTACAACTACTGTTATTCTACCGAGGATGGCTTAGCTTTAAATAACCCAGGAATATTTTTATGCCATTAAACAAAGAAATCAAACCAAATTCATCAAGTCGCCAAATTAAGGTCACTAGACTTTGGTTTATTAATTGAAATTCGAACAAAATTAATTGGAAACTTTTTTTTATAACTTTTCCCTATTCATAAAACGCAGCTGCTTTGAGAGATTGTAGCCATTTTGTGACTTTTCGTACGACGACTAAATTGTGGCATTTCCTTTTTACAATTTGGAAGCCAAAAGGATGTTTACAAGATCTTTATTAGCCGATGATAAGAAGTAAAAAGAATGGTGAACGTCTGCTGAAAGTTTATTTACATTACCAACACTTTTCTATTAACGGTGTTTGGTTTAAAATTACTTTTTACATTTTACTCAATTAGGATTTTTTGTTTTATTATTATTATTTTAGATATTTTCTTTTCAACATCAAAAACCGGAAACTCAATTTAGCAAAACGAATTTTCTCTCTGGATCACCGGGTCAGTAATTAAAAAACCCTATGCTCAATCAAAATGATGAAGTAAAAAAACATCAATATATATATATATATATATATATATATAATATATGTGTGTGTGTGTGTGTGTGTGTGTATGTGTGTGTGTGTGTGTGTGTGTGTTGTGTGTATTTGGGCAGCATTCTTTCATTTATACATGTAGAATTAAACAAAAGACACATCTCCTGTTTAACAATTTTATGTTTGATCTTTTAGAGTTTTCTGGCCAACTTTTTAATGTTTGGGTGGAATTCGTGGATAAGTACACCAAAGTTCAAGTCCCGAGTACTTTCGGCACTTCGAAGCGCCATCATCAGGGGTAGTGTGTTCCAGTTTTTTTTTAAATTATATTAATGTAGAGGCTGGAAGGAGAAGCATTGGTGAGAAAGGTGTAATAGGCATTTTAAAATGTGTGTACTGCATTGGAAATTAATTTTGTTTAAGGATGGTTTGTATTGTTTTATGTATAGAGCTTCTAGTATTTGGAGTTTTTGTTTATTTTTTCTTTGTGCGGAATGTGTGTATTTTCCGTTAGAATATTTCGGTAATTAGAGTGGAGGCATGAATGTAATTTTAGGTGTTGTGAAATAGAGCTATTATCTGTTAAATGGAGGGTTAGGCGACGCGACAATGTAGTTGAGGTTACTTCTACACACACACACACACACACACACACACACACACACACACATATATATATATTATATATACATTTGTGTATATATATATATATATATATATATATATATATATATATATATATATACACACAATGTATATATATATATATTATATATATATATGGATATATATACAAATACATATATATATATATATATATATACATATATATATATATATATATATATATATTTATATGTGTGTATGTATATGTACATACATACAGGGGTGTGATAAAATCATTCAGGAGTTTCAGAATTTAAAACCTAATAACTCGTGTTGTACAAATGATAGAATCATTTAGTAAAAACATTTGTATGTGAAACTCTAATAGTTTTATTCTTATCTACCTTTTTCTTATTGCATTTTGACAATAATACCATCTTTGTCGTTACATTTTATATCTTTTGCAAGACTTTATAGACACCTTGTATATTAAATCTCCACACAAACTTCGTCTGGAATCACTTTGAGCAAGGTATCGTTTGATTTGTTCATATTGCAAGATCAACTTATTTACGATTTTAGCAACACAGATATTCTCCGGCTTTAGGTAGCTCAGAAAATGTCTAGCCACACTGAAGAGACTTGATAAGTCGAAACATGTGTCTGTGGATGACTATATATGCTCCCCATCCACCTCGGGTTGAGCACTTTGGAGGGGATTTCGCTGACGACCGCCAACTAAAGCGTAAACGCAACGCTCTCCTATAAAATGGGATGGAGCACTCTATGACGGCCTTTACATACATACAGATGTGTGTAATAAAACAGTTAAAATCGCCTTCGCATTCTGTGGGTGACGATAGCCAAACGGTTAAGGTGTGTATGTGCTGTATATCTACTCTCCAAGGCTATGGAGCCCCATCTAACCCAGTTGGAGATTAATGTAAGTAGTAAGTATCCTATCCTCCTGTTATCGGTGTGGATGGCCCGTGTGAATAAGCACACACGCAATTGGAAAAAAATCAAGTTTTTCAGCGATTTCTTTTTTTACTGGTAAATGAAGTTCAGCCCAACTGAATGTTTATCTTGCGGTTTAAAAATATTCTAGCCACAAACTATAATTATACACATTACACAGCACACACGTAAAGTAAAAATTATAATTATTATACAAAAATGAAGTTCTTGTTTTTAATGCGCTGAAATAATTGTTACTTTTAAATGCATATTTTTTCTATATATCATAATTATTAATAATAGTGTTAGTATTTGTGTTTCACTGTGTTGAACCTTGAAAAATTGCGGTCAGTTTTGCACTTCTTGTCAGTTGCATTAAATGTTTTTCTTTCACCACCACCCCTCATTCGGCCAAGCACTCAACAACCAGTTTAAGCCAGGATGATCTGCACTTAGAGAGACAACAGTGAAAAAGAGGAAGAGATTAATAAATATTGAAAAGCCAACAGAAAAAAAATAGAGAGATTAAGACTCAACTTGAAACTCATGTCTCTAAGACGATGGACATACGAAAAAAACAAAACAATAAATTATACAAAACTATAAGGCCCCTAATGTTTGACATGCCGTAAAATCCAACCAATAAACTAACCGAACTTTTAGTACTTACTATTACTAGCAAATTATTTTTTAGACTGTTGTCCTCATCTTTATTGTTACTAGCAAATATATGCATCCTCCGGTTGCAAGTACTTAAGTTTTAATGTAATAAAATATATCAAATTAGAAAGGCTAATAAAACTAAATAAGAATGCAGATAAAAATATTTGAAAACAGAGGGGGGGGTATAATAAAAAAAAAATAGAACATCTGAATCTTACTTTTCCATCACTCCCGACTCATTGCTAAAATGATTGAAAAATAGAACAACTTTGAAATTAACTCTTCCATCATTTTCCATTACTCTCGTCTTTCATTGGTAAATTTTCCTAATTTAACTATTAAGTCAAAATAGGAAGTAAAGAATAAAATTACAGTTATTTCCTCTTGTTAATGAATTTTAAGTTTTATTGAAGAAATTTGGGCTTATATTCATTAAGATAAAACCAAACAATTAGAAATCAATAATGCCAAGCACATAGATTATTTAAATCAAAATTTTAATATCAATATGCAAATTAGCCTTTCCGTTCACACTGTAAACCGCTATTTTGTTGTATATATAAATACAATTGTATGTTGTTAGTATGTAGATATTATCAACAGTATTAATAATGTAAAACAATTTTATTAATAATTGAAGTTTTAATATAAATAAAGTTATTGAGAATGTGACGTTGATAACTAAGGGACTTTTGTGTTGAGTAGTAATATAGTTTCGCTTACAGACAGACAAACACACTATCTCTATCATAATAAGATTACTACAAATATATCTGTATAAAACTTATTCGTATTGATACCATGAATTATTTGTTGTAGCAATAGTTACTTGAAGCTATGATTTAGTAAGGATTATAGTTATTTACTATAGTCGTTAGGAACCACAAGGTTCCTAGTTCGATACCGGTCCTCGCCGACTCAGCGTATGAGTAGCACAGGGATCTGTGCGGTAAAGTAAGGAGCTGATGGTAGGTGTGGCGCCCCACCTCGGACGCTAAGATAATCTCCTTGGTCTAGTGCTAGTGAAAAGGGGATAGACACCCTCGCTGATTGGCTGATACCGACATTAGGCCGCCCCGACAACTTTACTTTTTTACTTTATAGTTATTTTAAATCATGTAAACGTGTGTAAACCAATTATTATCAGAGAGAAAAAAATTACTTGAAACCATAAAATAATTCGTACATGATAGGTATATATGAGACCATACATCTGTGTGCAAACTGTGTGTATTCATCTAACCCTCAACTTGAAACTCACGTCTCTAAGACGATTGACACACAAAAAGAAAACAATAAATAATACAAAACTATCAGGACCTCTGGATATATCACAGTATGATGATTTAATTTTTATAACGTTTGATATGTTTACTTAAGAGCTTTTAATTCAATATGTAAAAAATATAATACTCTTGATTTAGATCTCTCTCACACTCTTTTTCTTTCTTTCTTTCTTTCTTTCTTCCTTCCTTTCTTTTCATCCTTTCATTGTATTCGTTAGAAATAGATTAGCGTCATTGCTTCTGCTAGCAGGACTTGTGGATATACCAAAATATGATAATTCATTTATTTTGACGCTTGATATGTTTACTTAATAGCTATTGCAAAATAGTTCAATACTAGCAGAACCTCTGGATATATCACAGTATGATAATCTAATTATTACAATGTCTGATATGTTTACTTAAAAGCTATTTCTAAATAATTCAATATGTAAAAAGTATAATAATCTTGATTTAAATCTCTCTCCAACTCTTTTTGCTTTCTTTCTTTCTTTTCGTTGTGTTCGTTGGAAACAGATTAGCGGCATTGCTTCTGCGCGCTCACCCCCTCTATATATATTTCCCCCACTCTCTTCGTTTTTTTTTCTTATTATATTTTTCTGTGTAGCGTGTCCTTTTTCATCCCTTTTTTCCTCATGATACAAACGCAATGTTATATTATTTAGCTGAAGTTACAACATTCATAAGAAATAATTCGGCGGATAAGCAATACCAGATAATCAGGATATACATTCTTGCATTTCCTCATGATACAAAACGCAATGTTCCATTATTTATCTGAAGTTACAACATTCATATGAAATAATTCGGCGGATAAGCAATACCAGATAATCAGGATATACATTCTTGCATTTCCTCTCAGACGATTTGGAC
>CM042141.1:59594620-59636719 GCA_023376005.1 Doryteuthis pealeii | reverse complement strand
CATCTTCTTTTCTTCTTCTTCTTCTTCTTCTTCTTCTTCTCTTCTTCTTCTTCTTCTTCTTCTTCTTCTTCTTGCATGCCCTTCTTCTTCTTCTTCTTCTTCTGCATGCCATTCTTCTTCTTTTCTTCTTCTTCTTCTTCTTCTTTTCTTCTTCTTCTTCTTTCTTCTTCTTCTTCTTCTTCTCTTCTTCTTCTCGCACTTCTTCTTCTTCTTCTCGCACTTCTTCTTCTTCTTCTTCTTCGCCCTTCTTCTTCTTCTTCTTCTTCGCCTTCTTCTTCTTCTTCTTCTCTTCTTGCTTCTTCTCGCCCTTCTCGCCCTTCTTCTTCTTCTTCCAACACGACTATCCCACCATCTGGGAATCGATGTTGATGCTGATCTCCCCCTAAACCAATAATAGCCTGTTCAACATGTAAGTGCCGATGATATTGCGTGTTGAACATTTCACTGTCTTCAAAACAATATTTTAATGAACATCAAATATATACTAGCAAAAATATGCACCCCCCGGGCGTAAGTATTATCCTTTGAAATATATCAAATTAGCAACACGAACGAAATGAAATAAGAACGATTACACATATTTTAATCATATTTTAATTGGTTTCTAAAAAATAATTCATAGAATTGATACGTTGGAGAATAGTATTAGAGATCAATAACAGGAAGTAATTATTTATCAAACCCGGTTTTATTAAAATCAGTTTGTAAATTAACCTCACCATATATTATTAAGGGGCCAGGTCAGCTCAGTCGGTAGAGCGTTCGGCTAGAAACCACAAGGTTCCTAGTTCGATACTGGTCCCCGCCAACTCAGCGTATGAGTAGCACAGGGATCTGTGCGGTAAAGTAAGGAGCTGATGGTAGGTGTGGCGCTCCACCTCAGATGCTAAAAAACAATCTCCTTGGTCTAGCGCTATTGAAAAGGGGATAGACTCCCTCGCTGACTGGCTGATACCGACTTTAGGCCGCCCCGACGACTTTACTTTTTTATATATTATGTAAAGCTTTATTTCTTAGTGATATATAAGAGACATTGCAGTATTCTAAACACACTAATAACATGGATTGTTTTGAGGTCGATCTAACTCAGTTTTTCATGGGTCATCTTTTAATAAATAAGATTTATTCTATGTATTCCCGAGGGTATTTTGACGTAAGCAGTGAAATAGTTTTGGTTACAGACAGACAGACACCGAATCTCCATTATGATAAGATATGTGTGTGTGTGTGTGTGTGTTTGTGTGTATGTGTGTGTGTATGTGTTAAGGAAAATTAAAAATACTAGTTATTCTTAAGCTTGAATTGTGAATGTAAGTCTTAAAATAGACTAATATTTAAAAATTACAGTTGGCTATTCTGTCCGAATTAATCGTATAGATGATAATGCTGATTGTTATTAGCCGATTAAGGCAGTAAAATCGCTCGATGTAAATTTTTAAATTTAATGGATTTTTATTTTAAGAAGGTTTGTATGTTGAAAATTATTTAGAAAATTATTTACTAAGGAGAACTGCTAAGTGATTTAGTATTATTTTAACTAAAAAGAAATTTGATAATTCTCAAATTGTGTCGAGAACTAAGTTGAATTTATATAGCGACAGTTTACAAATCAAATCAAACCCGGCGTTCAAAACCTCTGACTGGAAATATGATAGGGTATATTGTTTACATCCGTTTGTTTTAATTCATTTAAATACTTCCACGCGGAAAAACCCTGACGATCCTAACAATAAAACTTGAGTCGGCTTACTCTAGCTATATATATATAGTTTTCTAAACCGGCTCTACAAACGTATTCGATTAAATATTTTTATCGACTTGCACGATTTTTTACCTCCTCCGTTATCCCCTTTTCATATATATATATATATATATATATATATAATATATATATATATATATATATATATATATAAATGACCAGATAAGTCAGTGGTGGGAATGATTCTATTCAGGATCCCTTTTTTAATATATCTAAAAAAAATTTAAATTGTCCGTGAGAGCTCAATGTATGAAAATCTTAGTTGAAATAAATTAATAACCCTGCAACATAACGATATCTACATATTTCTTTAATCAATCATATATATATATATATATATATATATATATATATATATATATATATATATATATATATATATATATATATATATATATATATATATATCGTGTTAGTAGCACAGATATCCATATATTTATCTCTCGCCAACCGTCCCTATCGGTTAACTCTCCTTCGAGATCCGCACAGCATCCAGAATATGTACAGGGTTGATTGATAAAGGTTTTTAATGGTCGGCCTACTCTGATGTGTCCACAGGTTAACACCACTTATGAATTCATTACTTCTCTAGCAGTGCCTAGCATGTCTTATTGGTCCTACTCGGATGGTATTATGGAACAGTGGGCAAATGGCCGTATAGCTGCTTTCTTGTTGCAAGTCGCCATATTATTTATATAGTCATACGAACAATGAAAGTTGTAAGCAATGCATTTGATAAAGGACATATCCTTTATCAAATAGATATTAAATCTTATTATAATGGAGATTCGGTGTCTGTCTATCTGTAACCGAAACTGCTTACGTTCCAATATCCTCAGGAATTTCGTAAGATTATCAATGAGCATCTAAAAAAGTAAAGTCGTCGGGGCGGCCTAATGTCGGTATCAGCCAATCAGTGAGGGAGTCTATCCCCTTTTCACTAGCGCTAGACCAAGGAGGTTGTTTTTGCATCTGAGGTGGAGTGCCACACCTACCATCAGCTCCTTACTTTACCGCACAGATCCCTGTGCTACTCATAACGCTGAGTCGGCGAGGACCGGTAACGAACTAGGAACCTTGTGATTTCTAGCCAAACGCTCTACCGACTGAGCTAAACCGGAGTTAAATTCATTAATGACTCAAATGAAGAACTGATACTATAATCTAATGAGTACTTAATATCGAAAATAATACTGAGGAAGCTGCAGGATGTCTCAGAAGACTTGCAATCACTTGACCTCAAACGACTGGTGTGAACATGAAGAACCATCAATAATAAGAGGCTAATCTTTGAAAACGCTATTTGTCTGAAATTATGCATTTCGAAGGACAATGTCGCATGACTTGATCTATTTGTAGAATTGTGAGGGGTCAGGTTTCTCGAATCAAAAGGTTATTCGATTGTAATTAACCTTTCCCTGCTGCGTTTGGTCTGTGAAGGCGAGGCTTTTAGAACACGAAAGGGAAACTGATGCAATTCTCCATCTAACAATGATGCACGATCATCCCAAGTTGCTGCTGCTGCTGCTGCTGCCAACCATGTGGAGAAAGTCGATTAATTTGTAAAAGATCGAACTCAACCTTTCCCCTTGTCCAATCACACGACAGAAACAGGGGAATTTCACAAGATTAACCATCAATATAATATTGATAAAACTAAAACAAATTAGCTGTGTTAAATCAGATTTTTAAAAAGTATATCATATTATAATGGAGATTCGGTGTCTGTTTATCTGTAACCGAAACTACTTACGTCCCAATATCCTCAGGAATTTCGTAAGATTATCAATGAGCATTTAATTCATAGTTAAAATCATTAATTAATTCATAAAATAAATCTTATTTATTAATGAGCTCTCTATGAAAATCTGGGTTAGATTTGCCTCAAAAGACTCCATGTTATGGTGCGTTTAAGATCCTGCAATGTATCTTATCTATCACTTGGAAATAAAGCTTTACATAGTATATGGTGTGGTTAATTTGCATACTGGTTTTAACAAAACCAGAGGTTATTTCCTATAACTCCAACATAAAAAAGGGGAACCACTCTGATTGACTGATAAATTATTTATTTAATTATTGATCTACTAGAAAAAAAAAAAGAAGACGGGGTTAGATTTAGGGTTAGGGTTAGGGTTTAGGATTTAGGTTTTAGGGTTAGTTTAATGGGAAAATAAATAAATACTTTATCAGTCAATCAGAGTGGTTCCCCTTTTTTATGTTGGAGTTATAGGAAATGATCAAACCGGATTTAGTAAATGATTACTTGGTGTTATTGCTTCTAATATCATTGTTTTATATAAAAATCAATCCTATGAATGACTTTATATAGAAACCAATTAGAATATCATTAGAATAAATGTAATGTTCTTATATGGGTTCTTATTTAATTTCGTTAGTCTTTCTAATTTAATATATTTCTTTACATTAAAACGTGAATACTTAGGCCCGGTAGAGGGCGAATATTCTTGCTAGTGTATATATAACTTTAGTAAGAGGTAATTTTGTAACATTCCTGATTCTTTGCATTTTAAAACTAGACACAGCTGAAAATTTGTTTCTCGTTGTCAATTTTATGCATACGCCAAACTTCTTAAGCCTTTAATGAAATTGGCTAAGTTCTAGAAAATCTGCAATAATATCTTAATTGCTTTTTACTAACCTTTACTAAGGAGGTGCCTGTGTTGTAATGGTTATTTTCGGAGCAAGTGGACTCAGCAAGCAGAGTTCAAATCCTGAGCGGGGATGCGATAATAAAAAAGTAAAAAGTAAAGTTGACAGAGTAGCCTATTGTCGGTAAAAGCCAGACAGCGAGGGTGTCTATCCCCATTTCGCTAGAGCGAGATTAGAAAGATTTATTTGCTGAGGTGGAGCGTCACACCTATCGTCAGCTCCCCCACTTTACCGCACTGATCAGATTACCGAATCTGTGCTACTCATACACTGAGTTGGCGGTGACTGGTATCGAACTCGGAACCTTGTGATTGAATGAGGATGAATTTTAGATTCAGCGAAAAAAATGCCAATTATTTGTATAACTATTATTTGTGTTACGTTTTTAAGGGCCATTCCTTGGCCTTATAGCAGAAGCGCTTATCTGGTGGAATTAGATCCTTGATAAAGAGTCCGTCGATAATGCGCTATTCTATAAATCTAGGTGGGTATTTAGAGCACATTTTATATCAGAATAATCCCAACAATATGGTTGGCAGCATTCCGTCTACGAGAGACGATGGAGTAGTCAAGGTTTTCATTCTTTTTTTTAACTAAATAGCCTGGGCGTGTTCATATGGAAGATGAGCTGTTGCCCATGCAGCAAACCCCCCCTCTCCACACTGCCGCTGTGATTCAAAGGAAAGCTAAGGGAGCAATGTAGTTTGGCAACGCTGGTGTTGCAGGAGTTAATGGGTAGAACTGGATATCAGCATTACACCAACTTAGGGAATCCGGCTCCTGGTTTATTTTCGGGTTTACTCCACTAGCCTTTCCTTGGAAGGCAGCAGAGGTTTTCTGCCTGACTTCTGATTGGTTGCTGACCAAGGCTAAGGAGCCCCTTTAAACCCATTTGGGGATTTATGTGAGTAGTAAGTACCCCAATCCTACTACTATCGGTGTTCCTGAAAAATGAAGTGAGATTAGGGATTCGGTATGTTTCCATTTGTGTATCAGATAAGCAACAGCACATTCAGATCAGTTGTTTATTTTTATTTATCTTTTTTTTTTGGTGGTGGTGGTGGGGGGGGGCAGGGATAAATCCACTAGAGGTGTCAAGATGGTTCTGATGTTCGCTTGTGTTTATACAACATACACATGTATACGTGAAACCCACCGTTTACGACTTTCAGAAATCCTGCTTTGAATGGTCAAAACTCCAAGCTACTGTTTGTATCTCTTAGTTACTCTGGTCAAAAGGTGGGAGGAGAACGTTGGCTAGCACGTGGAGGCATGTGAATGAAATAAAGCGAAGTTAAATAAAAAGAAAACGTAAGAATTCATAAGATAAACAAGGAAAATTAATAAAGATAAAATATTATATATTCGACCTTAAAAACATCGGAGGCCAGTGTTATTGACTTGTATTTCTTTTTATTTTGATTTTACATCCGAAATATCCAGAATGTCAGTTTATTTTTGATTGTCAATTTCTTCAGGGAATCGTTGGATTTTTCCGACCACAACATTTGGTTAAAATCTAAGAGGTCAGTAAAATGTCAACGAGCTATAACTCTTTTCTAAAAAAAAAACCCTCAAAAAACCCTGTAATTCAGAGTTAAAGGTAAAATACCTAAATAAAATTATATACAATATTACTTGGGCGAGTCAAAGGTTTTGCAATATTTTAGTAACGTGAGGTACAATTCAGCAGTACAAGGACATTTTATCAATGTCTTGCAGGTGACCAACCACACTGGACTATGGTTGGCAGGTTGGTTGGATTATACGGCATGTCAACCCTAATTGGGTCATTTTATGCGAAAAATGTTTTTTGTTTTATTCCTTTTTGTTGGGTATTCTAAATATTTTTAAAACACAATTTTCTACCATATTTTAAACTCAATTCTGATCTATTTAAACCATAGATGGGACCCTAACATGTACAACCACTCCGGGTCAGAGTGGACTTGGGATTAATGGCGATAAAGTGGTACTGCATACTCCACAAAGCTCCAGAATTGGAACATTAGCACTGATCTGCGAGATGTTGGGCTCTTCAGATACTCCCCGAATTTGCCAATATGGTTTAAAATACGGCTCCAGATCCACAGTTTTAAGCTGACCTGACGTTACCCGATTGTCAAGATTCTTTCAACCAGACCGGAATTTGTTGAACCATCTGGACACTTTACAATAATTAACGGTGGCTTCACATTTCACGCAACAAATATCCTTTGTTGCTTCTTTGGCCTTAAGGTCCAGTTCGAACTCGTAAGGCATAATTACCCGAATTATGTTTCACGTTCAACAGCGGAGCAGATGTCATGGAATAAGGTGCCATTTAGAATGATCGTCGTTCGGAGCTAGTGGTGTGTCAAGGTGACATTACTTGTGTTAAATATGTTTCTATATTGATGGAATGGTTCCTTCCAATATTCTCAATTGGTAGAATGATAAAACCTGAGTCCTTATTTATGAAAGATTGGGCTCCTTGCTAGATTTCTAAAGACACAAAAGATTGGTTGCAAATGTTCCATTGCCAAGTCAGTCACCAGATATAAAGCCTATTGAAGATTACTGAGCCATCACAGACCAAAGATTTTGAAAAAAAGAATCAAAATTCAAACGCATACATTTTAGGATTACTGCGTGAAAGATGGCAAGAAATCCCTCAAGATAACGTTTGTGAACTGATCCCCGAAAAAAGAAGCCTAAAGGAAAACTTGGAGTAAAACAAAAAAAAATTAATAAAACGCAAACTAAGTATTAGTAAAAAGTATTAGTAATTTATTGTAATAATTTCATTAAATGACTAATATTTTAAATAAACATCTAAGTTTATATGTATTTCTATTTAGTTCTGTGTCTATGTATTATATATATATATATATATATATATATATATATATATATATATATATATATATATATAAGTAAAGAAATAACAAAAGACTTAGAGATTTAGCAATATAGTATATTTCAGGGAGCTTAGACAAATGGACTATAATGTTAAATCTCTAAGTCTTTTGTTATTTCTTTACTTATATATTTGCTCTGTGATTCTAACATTAAGAGCACACATTGAGCTCTCAAACTGCGACAGCTTTTTTTTAAATAAAACTCTTGTGTCGTAAGGAAGATTTCTTCTCTGGACTTTTGGATTATTATATATATATATATATATATATATATATATATATATATATATATATGTATGTATGTATGCGTGTGTGTGTGTGTGTGTGTGTGTGGTGTTTTTGTGTGCGTAATGTAAAAAGAAAAAGAAAAATGCAACTCAGATGGGCAATATAAGGGATGTGACACTAAGAAACGCAGTTACATTTACTATGAAGCCAATCTAAAGATAATTATGCTAAAGGGTTTGGGACGACTGTAATCTTAAAAGTTCATTAAAAGTTTCTTTTAAAACTTAAGTGATTTTAAACACCTACTTTCAACCACACATGCACACACAGATATATATATATATATATATTGAAATAAAGATTTTTTTATAGTGTGTTCGAAGCATTAATTAAAATGTAATAATATATTTTTGAAGGCAAAATAATGCAAATTTATGTTGAAAAACATATTTATTTAATTTCTTTTTTTCTCCTTTTTTTTCATCTTAATATTTTCAGCCTAGGCCCATCTTCAGAGAGTTGAAAAGTTTCCATTTGTGTTTGTTAAACTCAACTGTGATATTAATCTGTTGAATGTTCTATCAAACGCTCGACAAAGATCGTAAAGTTCTGCTCGGCAAAGACCGTAAAAACTCCGTTAGATCCCGTGTTGCGTCTTGTTTTGCGGGAATTTTTCAAAATCATTTCAGATATATTTTTTTTAATACTATAAAAATAATGAAGGACTTCAGCTTCTTCTACTTTTATTGAATCATTAGGATCATGCAAGTGTTTTATAGAATGGTGAAGTAGGTATCTGGGTAAGTTTTGTGGTGAGGGAAAGATTTGATTAATCTTTTCCTCACCACGAAACTTAGCCACATACCTACTTCCCCCTTCTATAAAGCACTTGTATGGTACTAATAATTCAATAAAAGCAGAAGAAGCTGAGGTCAAACTTCCAGCGAAATATACTACACATTTTTGTCTGAGTTTTGTTCTTCCATTCCTTATTTACCTCATTCTGTAGGATCCATTCCAACCCCCTTTTCCACACACACACAAACACACACACACACACACACACACACACACATATATATATAATATATATATATATATATATATATATATATAATATATGAAGGTAGGGGGATGGGTTTAGGATCCGACGATATGCTGTAGATAGAAGGAAAGTGGTCAAGAAATGAACAAATCGAAACAAGTCACAGGGTGAAACAGTTTCGTCCGTATTCACGCGGACGTCTTCAGTCAGTCCAAAAGTCCAGAGAAGAAATCTTCCTTACGACAAAAGTTTTATTTAAAAAACCTGTCGCAGTTTGAGAGCTCAATGTGTGCTCTTAATGTTAGAGTCACAGTGCAAATATATAAGTAAAGAAATAACAAAAGACTTAGACATTCAGCATTGAAATAGACTATAATGCTAAATCTCAAAGTCTTTTGTAATCTCTTTACTTATATATATATATATATATATATATATATATATATATATATATATATATACACAAACGCACGCACATATATATACATATATATATATATTCACAGACACATATATGCAATTTTAAATATATTAATGTTCACATATATTTTCATCATTCTATGCAACAGATGGTTGAGTAGGTACATACTAAGTTAACTTTGCAGGCGTATTTGTATTCGTGTTAGTGTTAATATTTAACCTTTCAGAAACCAATAAATCTAACTGATTACACACACACACACACACACACACATATATATATATATATATATATATATATATATATAATATTATATATATATATATATATATATTCCAGTTTGTATAAAACTCTCTGGCTGCAATGGTTATTTTTGTTAGATTTATTGTTAGGAGAAATCCAGCAGACGAAATATTTTTTTCCAAATTAGAATATTTGGCCGTATGCCTACGTCTACATTCAAGAAAGATAATATTTTGTTTACGCTAAAATCTGTCGTCTACATTTGGAGATTTGTGTGGAAACATTTGACATTATCGCGAAAAGAATTTATCTCGGAATTAAATGTAAAAATATCGAGAAAGAGAGAGAAATGTACCAATGATTGGCAAATAATTTGATGTAAACAGATTCGCAGTATCATCTAATTACACAAAGTTCTTGCATTGATGACATTATGATAATTTGAAGTGTTCCAACAAATCGTGAGCAAATATTGTGTACCAGATAGAACGTAGAGACAACTTAGCAGTGTCCAGAAAAAATGTCCATCAAAAGTATTTCTTCTTTGAAGTTATGTATTTTTTCCAAATAAATCGGACAACCTTATGAGGAAAATTGGGGTTTTATGGAGAAGGTTGGGTAGTTGGTTGGTTGGATTTTACGGCATGTCAACCCTTCTTTTCCGTTTTGTTTTACTTATTCTTGAATGGGTACTCAATTTTTAAACACATTTTTGTGAACTCATTTAATATCTATTTAACCCATAGATTGGACCCTAACATGCACTACCACTCCGGGTCAGGTTAGAAATTGGGAGTAATGGCAACACTCCCCAAAGCTCCAAATTGGAACCTCAATTTATGGAGAGGTTTATGTGCAAATACCTTCTCATTCTCTCTTAGTATCAGTGATAGATTATCATAAAAAATACCGGCGTTTTTTTTTTCATGAAACCTTTCCTGCTAAAATAATATCGGAGGATTGTCCACGTGGTGTAATGGCTAACATACTGGAGTGTGACATTATATTCTCTCTCGGACTAATACCCTTGAGAAAGGTATGAATCTCTTTATTCCCCCAGCTATGGGTTAAATAGTACCACTACTTGTTACATAATTGATAGGTAGCCTATTAATTATGTCTGGTAAGTGTAATTTAGATCCAAAACAAACGGTTTAGTGGAAATACAGGAAATTTTTGATGACACATTTTAACATTGTGTAGACCCCTCTTCCAATAGAGCGAGCCATGTGAAAGTAGTTAGGAAAATCAGTCTTTGGTTAAGCATTGAGTGGGACGAACTGTGATGGCCGTGTTCCGTTCAATTAGCCAAACTCCCGCACGCATGTTTCTCTTTATCTGGGATATTCATAAAATAAAATATAAGTTTAAAAAAAGAAAAGAAAAGGAAAAAAAAAGAAAGTCTTGTGTCGCTAATTATAAACAAAGTAACATCACGGGACGTCACACTATCAAGCCAGGAAGAATCTTATATCCAGAAGAAACCCGCTTAGAACCAGCCAAGATCCCAGATAGATGACAGAGATAGCAGTGACTCCTAGACGATAGAAAATGAGTATACCACCATGGGTATACTCTCCACAATCAACAATATATGAAGATATAAGGTATGGCTATACAACATACTGATCTGTGACTGGGATGACTTTGGCATTAAATAACCCACGAAAGTTGATATGACATTTAACAAAGAAACCAATCAAGCTGAAATTATATCATTATCGGAAGTAAATATTCTTTTATTGATATTCGTTCTGGATAAAACCACCTGTGCTAATTCGGGAATTGAATTGACTGAATTGGATTCTATCAAGGGGAATAATTATGCGAATATTGTAATCCATTCATCCACTCAGTGGTGAGAGATATTGGATTATACCAGTGATGAAATATATTATCAATATATCTGTTGATGATTCTTGAATATTGACCAATTGGATTCCTACCTTTTCGCACGTCATTATTGCGAAAGGATTCACCTAGAACTGAATAATTAGTTCATTGATTACCGTTTTTTGCGTTGGAAGTTGGTAAACTGCCAATAAAATTTAAAACACAATAGAATCACAGAACTAGACAGATAAAATATATAATATATATATATATATATATTATATATATATATATATAAATATATATTATATTGGTGGACTCTCCTATCGAGAAACGATAGATGAGGGTCAGCAGTGAGTGATTTGATTCTTCCCATGTTGTGCATGCTGTCAAGAAGATATTTTACGTTTCCTCGAGTGTGAAAGCAGCCCAGCCCTGCTGCGAGCCATGAAGCCACACTGACAAACGAAATGATCCAAGGCAGGAGTTAAATGTTTTTCTTTTAAAGTTATGCGGAGCCGATCTCTATGCTTCAGTCTATTTTGTTCAAAGCTTTTTAGTTTAGCGAAACAGGTCTTACGCCATTCCTTCCGATCCGATGATAGATCTTCCCAAGCACTCAGGTCAATGTCGAGGCGTTTCAAATTGTCCTTCAATTTGTCCTTGTAGCGTAAGAGAGGACGTCCAATGGAACGCTTAGCATTTGGTAGTTGCCCGTATAAAAAAAATTTTTCTTTCATATATATATATATATTTATATATATATATATATATATATATGAGGTTAAGTAAACAAACAAATGTGTTTATTTTTTATATGGCTTTAAGCTGACAATTTTTGGAGGATATGTGCTTAATTGAAGTCATACCTAATTTTGAAAATTAATTAGTTAATAATCAATGAATTTAGGCGGGCATATATGTTCAAATGTAAGGCTAAACAAATCGAGAAAATGTCAATCCCTGAATGTACATTTCGACCTATTAGGTCTCATCAGCAAGGTTATAGACATGGGAGACTGCTCCGCGTCGGACTCGAAACCTCGACTGTCAAGCTGACAGGCGAAGTCTCTAATATATATATATATATATATATATTATATATATATATATATATATATATATATATACCAACTTCTCGGCATGAGCAGAATGTGACATAAGGTCAATTTATGAATTTTATATAACAATTTTAACAACATTGAATTCAGCGTTTTCCGTCTTCTAGACTGAAGAGCTGGCTTATAACATACAAATAAAGTGGGAAGTTCAATCTTTCTCTCCTACACTCCAATCTCTCTCTTTATACTCATAGAGAAACTGATATATACAAGGAGTAGTTACTCATGATATATATAGAGAGAGGAGGAAAGTGAAATACAGAATGTGAAGTAAATGACGTGGCGTGTGTTTTAATTAATTACAACTTTTAGCAAATGATTTTAATATTTTTTAATACCCCGGTCGTATTTATTTAAAAAAAAATTAATTCGCTTTGTAAACTCACTTTTTGCCTGATTGAAATTATCTACTCAGAGCTCAATGGTTGACCTAACGGGTCACTTTTTTATTTGGTTTGGTTTGGTTTGTTTTGTTTTACGGCATATCAACATCGGTGGGTCATTTAATGCCGATAAAGTTTTGAAATAAATCAATTCTTAATGGATAATACAATTTTTTTATAAATACATTTTTCTATTTAACCCATAGATGGGACCCTAACAGGTACTACCACTCCGGGTCAGAGTAGACCAGGGAGCAATGGTGATGAAGGGTTGCTCCACATTCCCCAAACCTCCAGAACTGGAACCTCACCATCAGATTAACGTCATTCCCAGGACATGTAGACCCGCAGCCACCGCCTTCTAGCACCCATATGATAAAAAGGGGTTGGGGCTTTGCATAAGGGCAATAGGGTTGGGAAAATCATATAGGTGCTAGGGCTTGACGTGACCAGCCGATTGATCGGAAGGGGCCTCTCCGACCGCCCGTCTAGCCAAAGATAGGGCCAAAGTGGAGTATTGCATGTCATGAACTGCTCATCCACCTGGGCTCTATCCTTAAGCATCACAGGTCGCCACCCACGGCCAACAGGTGGCCCCATTGGGGGAGTCTTACTCCTCTGCAGTGGTGCAGTCGGTGCATTCTAACGCCCCAGCCGACAGGGCATTTTTTTTATTTAAAAAAAAAATTTTTTAGAGTTAATATATAATGAAATTCGTTTCCAATTTCAGACAAAAAGGAAGACTTTCTTTTCAAATTGTACGATTAACGACGAGAACATAGTTTGAATGTGTTTCGTTTACGATGCATCAACTTTGGGATAGCATCACAAAAGCCAAAAAGCCAATCATTGCTGCAGTTAATGGATACGCTGTAAGTAAAATATTATGCATTTTACAAGTATTATTACAACTAAAAATTACAGATTGTGGAGATTAATAAATTGATAAAATATGTAAATAAAAAAATATATAAAAACAAGAATAAAATATAAAAATAAAGAATTGAATAATAAAATGTGAAAATAAAATATCCCACAATTCTAATTCCACCAAAGGGTTGATTGTGCCTTTTTTTTTTTAAAGATATTTAAACCTATAAGTAAAATATTATGGATTTTAGCAGGGCTGTGGATTCAGGACACAAAACCTCTGACTCTGATTCCTCCATTTTTTGCACCTGCAACTCTGGCTCCTATTTATATTATTGATTCATAATAAATATAAAACCATGATTTTTGGGTAATCTGTTTTAAGAAATGTGCACACTATAACTTTATAGACAAAACTAGGGACATAAAGTGTAAATTCAACTGGAGTCAACTCCAGTGATCCTTTTATATATATATATATATATATATATATATATATATATATATATATATATATATTATATATAGAGAGAGAGAGAGAGAGAGAGAGATAGATAGAAAGAAAAATCTTGAATATCAGTTAGAAATTTATTTCAACCTATATCTCGTATTTGAGAGTATTGGCTTCTTCAGACCTTTACATTTACAAAAAAATGTTAGAGGATGCTAGAGATGCCTTTTTTAATAGAGGCGGGGGTTGTAATTGTTAGAATCGTAGAAAATGGACTATCGCCCCGAGCTGAAATTCTGGACAGGGCTAATTGCATTTCACACATTGCTAATACCCTTGGGAAAAGAATGCAACTACTCTCCAGCTATGGGTAAATAGTAGGGCAGACTAGGCTCTTTAACCTTGGCTAGATAACCAAATCTAATAGAAGGAATCTCTTAAACTCCGCAAAATCTGTTAGAATCCGCTTACGAAATTGACCGTGCGTCGCATCCTGCTCGCGTGTAGAGGTTGGTAAATATATATACTCACTCTATCTAGAGCACTAAGCAATTGGTTGGCCATTCAGTGATCAGGGGGTGTTAGGTAAAGGATTCAGCATCGAAGAAAATCCCAAACTCATCTCCAAGTAACAGCTGTTAGCGAATTAGCTATGCAGAGGCGATTAGAATGGCGAACGACGACACGAGAAGTCATGACAGGAGTGATTTATCCAGATACGCTACGTTGAGTGAAACATGATTTCCGAAAACGTTCTATCGACCAGTCCGATATGAAGGGATTAACATGGTTCTATCTCCGGGCATCCAACTAAAGATCGAAAGATAGAGTATTGTCCTGGAGACTAGTATAAGAGAGGTTTGATCAATTCTGATTGTTTTGTTTTTTGCCCGCTTAAAAACATTGTTGGAAACTAAAATAAAAACATTGAAAAATATGTCATCCTGATAATTGTTAGGAACAAATTTATAATATTAATAATTCGCAAGGGGACTCGGTATTGCTCGGAAAAAATGATCAAGATTTAAAGTTAATTTCATTAATTAGCACGATCTAGGGATATACCACAGTATGATAATTTAATTATTTCAACATTTGAAATGCTTACTTAAGAGCTATTGCTATTACTTCAGAATGAAAAAAGTATACTAACCTTTATTTAACTCTCTCTCTCTCTCTCTCTCTCTCTCTATCTCTCTCTCTCTCTCTCTCTCTCTCTCTCTCTCACACACACACACACACACACACTCCGTTTTATCTTTCTTTCCTTTTTCATCTTTTTCTTGTGTACAATTGAATCTGACTACCGTTATCACTTTCCTCGTGCTCACACCTCTCTCTATCTTTCCCTACTCTTTTCTTATTATTTTTCTTTGTAGCATGTCTTTTTCTTCCATTTCTCTGTTTTAAAATAAAAACGGAATGGTCCATTATTTAGATGGGTGTGAGACATTCAGAAGAAATAAGATTTCAGCAGCTAAGCGACACCATATAATCAGGATTTACATTTTTGCATTTCATCTTGGACGATTTGGACGGTCTCATGTTTAACCAGAGAGTGCTGCAAGAGGATAACAGTCGTATTATTAAGGAACACGTGTATTAAAATATAGATGAGAACATATATTAAAGAAGAATAAGAGTAACAGTATTTTGTCAAAATGCAAGATGGCTTTTTGTACTGAGTAAGGTCCTGGATCAGAATTATTATTAGTTTTTCCTCCTCACACAAGAATGAACCTCTAAACAGAAGGTTCTCCCCACAACTTCGAGAAAGTTTCACATACTTAAAAAGTTCTTCATTAATCACAAATATTCATTTGGGATATCGAGAAACAATTTTTGTATTTCATGATAAAATAATTATCTCTTTCCATTTGATCGGAAATTACAGTTTTCACCATAACATGACCTCTGACACAATCTAGTGACCTCCGAGGTCAAGTGTCACCTATCTAATGTTCAAATAATAATCAACTCAAGCTTCAATTGTTTGATTTATTGGTTTGCCTAATTTTCAATACCAAGGTCAACTCCGGGGTCAAATCATTTGGCTGCTTCTTATAAAACACGCTCAATCGAGTAGAGATCCCAATTGAAATATCTGATTTTTTAAACCAGAATTTAAATTGACAGTTCTCGATTTAATTACAGCTACATTTAATAAGATGGGACGCTCGTGGCATGACATTTAACATCGTGAGAAGTGGACTGGGTTACCCGAGCTCAAAACCTGAACGAGGTTGTCTGCGATTCACATAGAGCTAATACCTTCGAGAAGAGTAAGAATTGAGCCATTCTACCTACAGCTATGGGTAATTAGTTGTGTTACATAATCTATGCGGCTGCATAAGATTATTGTCAATCCCCTGTAATTCTGAGGGGATGAACCCTTTCATACCATGGCCGGGTCTTTCTATGGAAAATTACAGAATCCCGCCAAATATGTGAAGTCACGTGGGACCTTTTTCAGAGTCCCCAGTTTGCAGTTAGACGTCAGGCAGAGCAGCGGCCATTTTATGCTCTGCCTAAAACTGGAACTCACGCGCGCTATGTTAGTCAGATATTTAGTTACGTGAAGTGTATAGTTAAGGAAATAAAAGTTTATATAAGTAAAATGTTCTTGTGGTTGATGAATGTCTTGGTAACAAGACTAATAAATGAATCCAGGACGACCAGCCAGCAGGAACATAGCAACAGAAGACCTTAGATACCAAGTCAAGATGATAGAAGAACCAAAGCCGGCCAGAAGAATAGATGTCCAAGATATAGAAGCAAGTACGAAGTAAAGAAGTAATGAAGGGTATACAACATTATATCGATTTGGTACCGTGAAAACCTCAGTACGTAACAGTTGTAAAAACTGGGTTTTAACCTTAGTATGACAACTGATCTAGGAATTTGAAAACTCTGACTTACAGTTGTAGAAAGTTTAATATGATGAGTCTATTGTAAAGTTGGTATTCATATATATTTGCAGAACCTGACACCTGTTGACCAGCCGTTGTAGTTGATCGAAGTTGATATTTGATGCGAGCACACTTCTTCACCCACCTAAAAGTACACGTCTATTCAATAAAAGTGGATACAGAGGCGTGCATCGCACCTCGGAATATTGCCGTAATAGTTAGGTGGAGTTACTTCTACTTTGTAGACAAGCTAAAGCGACAGTTCTTCCAGGCTGTGCTTATATCAGTACTGCTGTATGGCTGCACCGCCTGGACCCTAACAAAGCCCCTTGAGAATAGGCTAGATGGGACCTGCACAAGAATGTTGCGTACAGTCCTGAACAAATCGTGGAAGCAGCACCCCACAAAGAAGCAACTATATGGTCACTTGCCCCCCCCCCATCTCACAAACCATCCGAGTGAGACGGACTAGGCATGCAGGACACTGCTGGAGAAGCGGGGACGAGCTCATAAGCGACGTTCTCCTGTGGAAGCCAACACATGGACATGCTAACGTTGGACGCATACTAAGGACCTACATTGACGAACTATGCAAGGATTCTGGATGCTGCGCAGAGGACCTCCCAGGGGCAATGAGTGATAGGGAAGGTTGGCGAAAGATTGTCATGGATATCCGTGCTGCTTGCGCGACATGATGATGATGATGATGGCTTTAGTCTAGCACTTTACAAAAGGAGTCATGATAGAGCATAAACATTTACCCAATAAGAGTTTGAATTTAATTGACCATTTCATATGTTGTTATTCTGATTTTTGACAGTTTCCATCTCAGTTGCCTACGACTCCTCATGCACATTTGGTGGCATGATAAAGTGCCCAACACATACGTTCTGTTCTGAGCGGACATGAACAGCATGTTCGCCATCCTCTGCGAGAGACTCCTTCGCTGGCTTGGTTATCTCAGGGGGATGGATAATGGATGGACAAATGATCCCCGAAGATCTACTTTATAGCGAATTAGCAGAAGGTTTCCGACTGGCAGGTAGACCACGGATACGCTTTAAAGACGTCTGCAAGAAAGATATGAAGACAGGCCACATTAACACCAACGCATGGGAGGTCTGCGCAGACAACCTCACTGACAAACACGGCATGAAAATGAGTGAAACAGAAAGGAAATTAGCCTCCACAGCAAAGAGAGCTAGAAGGAAGGAGATACAACTGCAGCCCCAGGAAGCATCATCGTCCGTGTGCAGTCAGTGCACTAGAGACTGCCATTCGCAACTTGGCCTGCTCACACTCGTTTGAATGCAGATAAAACTTTTTGGATACTACGGCAACGTCCCAAGTAGACGAAGCATTCCAATAAGTCAGATTTTTCTCCCCCTTACTTGATTCTGATTGCTAAATTTTTTATCCATTTACTGTAGTTGTCTGGGACATTAGGACAAAAAAGTTACAAAATTTTGCCAGGAAAAAGAAACTGCTTATAAAAATACAAGCAAAAATATACGCACCCTCCGTGATCAAGTATTTAAGTTTTAATATAACTACGTATTATATTGAATTAGAAAGACTAAAGAAATTAAATACAAACACAAAAAAGATTACACTTATTTTTACTTTATTCTAATTGATTTCAATATAAAATTATTCATAGGATTTCTTTTAATACGTTTGAGAATAAAACAACAATATAGGAAATCAATAACACCAATATCTATTTATTAAAAACGGCTTTGTTAAAACCGATATGCTAATTATTCTCACCGTATACTATGTAAACATTTATTTCTTAATGATATATAAACACATGTCACAGGATTTTAAACACATTGAAAACATAGGTCGTTTTGAGGCAAAACTATCACAGCTAGACTTCAATAGAGATATAGTTAATAGAAAAAATAATAATTAAGATTAGATAATGATTATTTCATAACCATTGAGAATATAACGTAAATAACTAAGGTAAGTAGGAAGTTGGTGGTGACGTAGTTTCGGTTACAGGCAGACACATAATCTCGATTGCAATATGAAATTATTTCCGTTCCTTAGATAACCAACGCCTACATAAAAATAAATTCTGAAAATTTGTTTGAAAGGACTGCCAGTGCCAATCTGTCACTAAGAACCATTTTTAATGTTGTTTATGATCTCACCCAAGAAGAAATTCAGGAAACAGATTGGAAGCTTTTTATCATCGAGAGAAAATCTGTTGTTTGTTCCTAAATGTAATCCGTTGAAATCCCCGATGCAAAATGAAACAGCTGATTTTCAACTATAAATTGCCATTTTAAACAAAAAAGAAAAAAAAGAATTCACTGCGTATGTGATTCTTGGTTGTTGCGAACACGAAGCATTTCCTTCTAATTTGCTTCTTATGTAGGAATCTATCATGAAATAAACAAATGAAACTTTGTTCGAGTGATGGATAACAAGCTGCTCTTATAAACCACTCTTCTTTGTTCGAGCTGAAATAAGGGATCCTATAATGTTCAAATAAAGACGGTTTATTACATATCAGTCATTGAAATATCAAAGTGCCCCCCCCTTCTTTGTTTAGAAACCTGACGCTAAAAGTGAAAAAATAAACGTAATAGAAAGTGGGTTGCAGCCCTGGAGATAGGAGCTTTACAATACAACGACTGCAACTCTGCAGAGGGGTAAAATAATCCCAAAGGGATGTGGGTGGCAACCCGTGATCCTCAAAGATAGAACCCCGTGGGCTGATAACTCCATGGCACGTAATATTCAACTTTGGCCCTTACTTAGTCTAGATGGGCACCTATATGTTTGTCCCAATCCTATTGCCCTTATGGCAAACCCCAACTATTTTCATCATATATGTGCTAGAAGGCAGTGACTGATGGTGAAGTTCTAATTCTGTAGCTTTTGGGAATCTGGAGTACCGCTTCATCACAATTACTCCCACGTCTACTTAAACCCGGAGTGGTCGTACCTGTTAGGGTTCCATCCATGGGTTAAATAGAAGAAGAAATGAGTTTAAAGAAATGTGTTTATAAAATGAGTTAAAAATGTTGGTGGCGTAGTTTCGGTTGCAGGCAGACACATTATCTCGATTGCAATAAGAAAACTTTGAATACCCATCAGGCATAAATAGAACAAAACGTCTTCGGCATAAAATAACTCATCAAGGGTTGACATGCCGTAAAATCCAACAAATTAAAAGCAAACCAAACAAAGTTTGTTCAAAAAGTATTCAGACTGAAGATGTAATTCCAAACACAGAAATGAACTGTGAATGAAACATCAATTTACAAAAGTCTTCTTGGTATTCAACATTTGTATTCCATCGGTGTTTCATTTTGCAGAAGAATAAATGAAAATCCAATTTTCAGATTGTGTAAAATTGTTATATCAAAATTCTTTTAATGCTTTTGCATTGCTCTGAAATTACATTTAATATCTAGTTTCAGTTTACTAAACAACTCTTTCCAGAAAAAAGACAAAAATATAAGTTAAGAACGTTCCACGGATGTAATGATTATAGAAGGCGCTGCATTGTCACAATTCTGTTTCACCCAAAATACTGGTCGAAACTATCGAGACTGATGAGGAACAAAGTATCGAGAATTGGGATTTACTCTTTAAGACAGTAGTCGGGACGTCTCTATATAATCATTTGATTTGAAAAGCTGTCCAGCTTCGTGTATGTTTTCATTTTAAAAATATAATTAAATAAAATCAGTCTCAATCTTTTTTATCATACCTAATGTCTAGAGAATAATCAAAATGGGAGTTGCACAATAGCGATACATGTGGTCTTAAACAAATCATGTAAAGAACATTTCACAAAATATCAGCTGTACGGCCACCTGTTGCCTATCACACAAACCATTCCAGTAAGATGAGCAAGACATGCTGGATAAGTAAAGATAAACTCAAAAGCGAAGGTCTCCTGTGGAAACGTGCACATGGACGTACGAGTGAGGGCCATCCACTAAAGACCATTGGCCAGCTCAGCGCGAGGGCTATGAAAGTTAGTAACGGATAGTAAGATATTGCTATCAATATTCGTGCTACTAGCACGACACGAACATGTATCCATTATTATACTAAGGCTGATGGAATCAATAATTGTTTTCTAAGGGCTTTTTTTTTATAATTTAGCTTAATGACACAAAATACATCCCAACAGATTCCTTAGTTCTGGGATTAAGTTCACTTTCAAAATACTACCTTTAGGAAATACATGGACTCTCTCATCCTTGTAGTACAACTACTATTCTTCTACAAGGATGGAGTTAGCATTAAATAACCTACGAGGGTTAATATGCCTTTAAAAAATTAAACCAGATCAAATCGATTCCTCCGTCAAGAGTAGGAATACAGCATTTTTAAGCGGAGTAAAACTTGTTTGAATTTAAAGTTTTCCTTCTCCTAGACTGGTTGCCTATATATATATATATATATATATATATATATATGCCAACACCTCCACACGAGTAGGATGTGACACAAGGTCAATTTCTTAGGCGGAGTTTAACAGGTTTGAATTCTTCTATATTGGTTACTTAGCCGAGGTTAAAGAAACCAGCCTTACCTACAATTTTCCCATGGATGGAGGGAATATTTGGTTATACTAGCAAATATATGCACCCCCCGGGTGCAAGTGTTAAAATTTTAATATAATAAAATATCATATTAAATTAGAAAGGCTAATGAAACTGAATAAGAATGCAGATAAAAAGATTTGGAACAGAGGGGGTATGATTGAAAAATAGAACAACTTTGAAACTAACTCTTCCATCATTTTTCATTACTCCCGTCTTTCATTGGTAAATTTTCCTAATCTAACTATTTAGTTAAAATAGGAAGTAAAGAATAATATTACAGTTATTTCTTTTTGTTAATGGATTTTTTAAAAGATTTATCCCCGAAATTTTTGCTCATATTCAATTAGATAAAACCAAACAATTAGAAATCAATAATACTAAGCATATATTTATTAAAATTAGATTTATAAGATCAATATGCAAATTAGCCTTCCCATTCACACTGTAATCCGCTATTTTGTTGTATATATAAATACAATTGCATGTTATTAGTATGTAGATATTGTCAACAGTCTTAATGATGTAAAACAATTTTATTAATACTTGAGATTTAAATAAGAATAAAATCATGGAGAATGTGATGTAAATAACAAAGGGAATTGTGACTTGAGTAGTGATATAGTTTCGGTTACAGACAAACAAACACACAATCTCCATTATAATAAGATATATGATAAGAGGCAGTGTGTTAATCCTACAGTCTATTTCAAGTTAATTTATTTTTCTATTTTATGTGCCAGAAACTTTTTTTTTACCTAAAAACTTTCATCGTGTATTTTCGTTTCGGTTTGCAATTTGTGACTTTTACATTTTCTCGATTTAAAAAAAAAAAGTTTCAAAACTTGCCGAATAATCGAAAACTTACTTTCTCTTCACTCGAGAAAATGTTATCTTGAATTTCTGTGAAGATAATGTCTTTAACTGAAGAATCAGACCATTGTTAGCGATAACTGTTTGCAAATTCCTCCCAAGGGTCTTTTGGTGCCATGTTCTATCTTAAACACCCTGTGGACCATTTTGTCTGGAACAGAAGTTTTCTAATCAACGTGATTCTCTAGAGAAGGAAGCCAAACTCATTATCGATAAAGAGTAAAGTGTCCTACCCAGAACATTTAATGCGCATGTCTTCGAGTGGATGTAGTTCAATGAAGGTCTGCTTAGGATAATAGGATGTATCATTAAATTCAAAAGATAAGAACTTTGTTGCTGATAAGATATAAGTCATCTGGAATGAGTTCACTTGGTTCAATTTTTTTTTTTTATTCTTCAAAGATAGCAATGATGGTAATATAAAGAAAATCGCTTCCATTAGATTTTTGTTAGACGTATTTGATTTTTATTTGTTTTAAATTCATTTTGTTTTAGTATCAACTAGTTTATGTTGTTCATTCAATGCGGAAACATTGAAGATTCATTCAGAATTTTAAATAAAGCTTCCTTTAACAAAGAACTTCCAACATTTTAATTTGGCTTTCGTCTGATAGGAATCTGTTTTATTTAACACGCACTAAATGGTGTCACGATAGAATGATAAGAAATTCGTTTTTTTTTTAATAACAACATCAGACTTTTTATTACAGACTCTGTCGTATAGTTGTCGTAGAAATAGAGTTTTATTTTACGTTATATTTGGTAAATAAAATTTCTGAATGGTTTAATGGGGAATAAAATTTTGTTCGTAAATTTTGGCAAATAGAAATATTTAATTGGAACAATCTCTCTCCCTGTCTCTTTCTCTTTCTCTTTCTCTTTCTCTTTCTCTCTCTCTCTCTCTCTGTCCCTCTCTCTGTCTCTCCATTGCCTGCCCCATCCGGGGGGTCCAGCGAGCTTCGGCCACTGGACCGGGTTAAAGTACAATTATTAGCGTCGATCCCAGGGGGCTTTCCCCCAGGCAATACCTGCACCCTTGGGGACAGGGCTGGGTTTATTGCCCAGCGCCTGAGGCGCCCCCTTGAGGGGGAATGCCGAAGGGATCGACGCAATTTTTCTTCTTTCCCACCCATGGGCTTCGGCTTGTGGGTGGGCCCACGTAAAAATGAGGCCTTGTGCCAAGTCCATACAAGTGGGGTATGCGACAAATACATTCTCTCTGTCTCTCCCTCACACACACTCATATATATTTGGAAAAAAAGGAGATTTAGAATAAAAGCATAATAGTCTATTTCTGGAGATTTATAGGAATGTTGATTCCCTAAGAAACCATAATCAGATACTACTAGCAAATATATGCACCCTCCGGGTGCATGTATTTAAGTTCTAATGTAATGAGATATCGTATTAAATTAGAAAGTCTAATAAGAATGCAGATAAAAAGATTTGAAACAGAGTGGGGGTATAATAGAAAAATAGAAATGAAACTTACTCTTCCGTCACTGCCGTCTTCCATTGCTGAATTTTACTTATTTAACTATTTAGTTAAATTAGGAAATAAAGAATAAAATTACACTTATTTTTTCTTGTTAATGGATTTCATTTAAGATTCCTTGGAGAGATTTTTGCTTATATTCATTAAAAAAAACCAAACAGTTAGAAATCAATAATACTAAGCACATATTTAATAAAATCACATTTTTAATATCAATATGCAAATTAGCCTTCCCGTTCACACTGCAAACCGCTATTTTTTGTATATATATATACAATAGCATGTTATTAGTATGTAGATATGGACAACACTAATAAAAAGATGAAGCAATTTTATTAATAATTGAGGTTTAAATATAAATAAAATCATGAAGAATGTGATGAAAATAACTATGTTAATTGTGACTCGATTAGTAATATAGTTTCGGTTACAGACAGAAAAACACTCTCCATTATAATAAGATGTGTGTGAGTGATTACGATACAGAAGGTACCTTTTTATCTACCGTTTTTTAGATTTGATATTTAGTTAAGTTTATTATCCAGGGACTATATGTATAAAATTAACAAGAAAATGCAAACCTGAATAAAGTCTTGATAATTCATAACTACAATTACAAAAAGTATGTGCGTGTAATTTCATGCGTGTAATTATGTGTGTGTGTGTGCGCGCGCGTGTCATATTATATATTTAAATGTGTATGATTTGTGTTTATGTGTTTTTGTGCTCGTATGCCTGCGTATTAAACTTATCTTAATCTTGCCCAGAGAAGATTATGTTAAACCAATGTTCCAAGTACGGTTATGCTTGCAGGCTTGAAAATCAACCTTCTAACACCGACCCCTGATCTTTATGGGGGAAGTTGAATCAACTCCAAATACTACCACGAGCACCTAAACATAGGAATATACCAGCAAAAACATGCAGCCTGTTTTCTATTTGACATCCCCTGCACGTATATATATATATATATTCCTCTTGGAAACAAAGTAAAAATATGAACTCAGTTAAATAGTGAAGGGGTTTGTTTGTGATATCTTAAATTTAAAAACAGATACCATGTAATAAAAAAAAATTATTTAAAATTATAGAAGGTAATAAGTTATTTTTTAATATATTTTTTTATTACATGGTATCTGTTTTTAAATTTAAGATATCAAAAACAAACCCCTTCACTAGTTAACTGAGTTCATATTTTTACTTTGTTTCCAAGAGGAATATGTCCAAGGTGAACACTTTTATGGTAACAAGTTTGAATATTATAATATACCTACAGTAATTATATTTATCTTTAAATGATGTTATATCTTTAAACCGTAATATCCTCTTATGATTACGGTCAATCTAGAACTGTTAATATAGAAAAAACCACTATGTCTTTTGTAATTTAAATATTTAATTTATAATATTTAATCTATTTGAAATTTTAAAAAATACTCATAAAATATAGTTTTCTAAAATTATTCATCAATCCTTCTAATATATAATTAAAGATAATCTTTTTATTTGTTTATTTACTGATTTATCTAATTGAATTAATACATTTTATTTTATTTTACAATTGAAAAAAACAAGCTAAGTAAATAAATTCTTCTATTTGACCGTTTTTATTTTGAATTCAAGATAGTTACTATGTAGCAATATTCACTGGAAGTTAACCAGACAAGATTAGATACATATACATACAAAATATTCAAACCCATTCTCAACGGATATTTCAAAAGTAAGAGACTACATTCATTCACCGCCCTGTCGGCTGGGGCGTTAGAATGCACCGACTGCACCTCTGCAGAGGAGTAAGACTCCCCCAATGGGGCCACCTGTTGGCCGTGGGTGGCGACCCGTGCAGCTTAAGGATAGAGCCCAGGTGGATGAGCAGTTCATAAAATACAATACTCCACTTTGGCCCTATCTTGGGCTAGACGGGTGGTCGGAGAGGCCCCTTAACAATACTTAACAATGCTTCAAGCAAATTACCAATTACTATTATATACATATATATATATATAATATATATATATATATATATATATATTATATATATATTATCTGTTGTGTGTGTGTGTGTGTGTGTGTGTGTGTGTGTGTGAGTGTGTGTGAAAGAAAAAGGCTTAAAATCGCTCATTTTCAATTTCATCAAATATATTACCCTGTTCAAAAATATTGAACATGGAGCTCTCAAAGTAGACCAGAACAACTCGAACATTCTGTAGTTAAAGACAGCCACCTTAGAATCATGCTAACACCAACTAACCTGGTGATCTACCTAATATATATATATATATATATATATATATATATATGTGTGTGTGTGTGTGTGTGTGTGTGTCTGTGTTTACTAAGATGAATCAAAGATTTTCCAATATGTTGATAATGTGAGGAACAATATGCCAGGTAGAGAGGTCTTTTGTTGAGGTCGTGGAGTTGACGAGCCACATTAGAGTGTGAGATGACAAACTCGCCTGGTACTATCTGAGTGCTACTCAGTTGATTAGCTTATATGGCTTGGATCCCTGCCTCAAAATCCACGGCTTTTAGACCTACGTGGCCTTGACCGGTTGTCGATGGTTTTGCAACTCAACTGAAATATAGTGAACCATCTTATTACTGTATGGTGATCAATAATACGTTCAACTCTCTCACAACAAAGTCCTTTTGCTCAATTATAACGAACCACTCATCAGATTTTTTATTTACGATAGGGTCGCAGTGATGTTAGAGCCACTGTGATTGGCTTAAAGTATTCAAAGAGTTAAAACATCTTATTATAATGGAGATTGTGTGTTTTTCTGTCTGTAACCGAAACTATATTACTAATCGAGTCACAATTCACGTAGTTATTTACATCACATCCTCCATGATTTGATTTAAACCTCAATTATTAATAAAATTATCTTACATTATTAATACTGTTGACCATATCTACATTATATTTTCCACGTACCCCACTTGTACGGGTCAGGCACAAGGCCCTATTTATGTGGGACCACCCACAAGCTGAGACTCATGGGGTGGCAGGTGAAAAATTGCGTCGATCCCGTCGGCATTCCCCCTCAAGGGGGGCGCCTCAGGCGCTGGGCAATAAACCCAGCCCTGCCCCTTTAAATCAAGGGGGCAGGTGTTGCCTGGGGGGATAGCCCCCTGGGATCGACGCTATTAACTCGTAAAGATCCAGGGCCGAAGCCACTGGACCCCCGGCGTTGACCGGATCTACATGATATTTACCGCGTACCCCACTTGCACGGGTCAAGCACAAAGTCCCTATTAACGTGGGACCACCCACAAGCCGAGACTCATGGAGTGGCAGGTGAAAAATTGCGTCGATCCGTCGGCATTCCCCCAAGGGGGGCGCCTCAGGCACTGGCAATAAACCCAGCCCTGCCCCTTTAAATCGAGGGGGCAGGTGTTGCCTGGGGGGATGGCCCCCTGGGATCGACGCCGTTAATTATAGCACTCCCACCCGTTGGGCGGGGCTACATACTGTATTTACCGCGTACCCCACTTGTACGGGTCAGGCACAAAGTCCCTATTAACGTGGGACCACCCACAAACCGAAGCTCATGGAGTGGCAGGTGAAAAATTGCGTCGATCCCGTCGGCATTCCCCCTCGAGGGGGCGCCTCAGGCACTGGGCAATAAACCCAGCCCTGCCCCTTTAAATCGAGGGGGCAGGTGTTGCCTGGGGGGATGGCCCCCTGGGATCGACGCCGTTAATTATAGCACTCCCCACCCGTTGGGCGGGGCTACATACTAATAACATGCAATTGTATTTATGTATACAACAAAATGGTTGTTTGCAGTGTGAATGGGAAGGTTAATTTGCATATTAATATTAAAAATTTGATTTTAATAAATATATGCTTAGTATTGTTGATTTTTTATTATTTGGTTTTATCTTAATGAATATTATAAAAAGTCTCGGGAATAAATCTTTAAAAAAATCCATTAACAATATTCTATTCTTTACTTTATTACTAATTCTATTCTTTACTCTTTATCCTAATTTAACTAAATAGTTAAATTATGAAAATTTAGCAATGAAAGACGGGAGTGAAGAAAAAGCAAGTTTTAGTTGTTCCCTCTCTGTTTCAAATCTTTTTATCGGCATCTTATTTAGTTTCATTAGCCTTTTTAAGTTAACATATTTTATTACATTAAAATTTAAATACTTGCACCCGGAGGGTGCATATATTTGCTAGTTTATCTAAATATAACTGTTTACATTGCGTCCCGTGCAATTGTTGTACATCACGCATATCTTCCACTTCCGTAGATGCTGAACTTGAATTTCAAAGTATATCTTTGAGATTACGTCAATGAAATACACTGGAATGTTAAAAAATAACATCAATATCTTCACATATCTTGTAGATATAAAGTGTTCAGCGTCCGATCATTGTGTAATAGTTGGCAAGCTAGTTTTGCAGATCCATTAATATGAATAGTGAGTTCGATCCTTACTGGATGCTCCGTATGTGCATCTTGTGTCACATCTTACATAATAAAAAAAAACTAGCAAGAAAATGTGCTCTATACAGTGTTCAGCTGATGGCGTCCGATCGTTGTGTAATAGTTGCTAGCTAGTTTTGCAGATCCATTAATATGAATAGTGAGTTCGATCCTTACTGGATGCTCCATATGTGCATCTTGTGTCACATCTTACATTAATAAAAAAAAACTAGCAAGAAAATGTGCTCTATACAGTGTTCAGCTGAGGCGTCGATCGTTGTGTAATAGTTGGCTAGCTAGTTTTGCAGATCCATTAATATGAATAGTGAGTTCGATCCTTACTGGATGCTCCGTATGTGCATCTTGTGTCACATCTTACATTAATAAAAAAAAACTAGCAAGAAAATGTGCTCTATACAGTGTTCAGCTGAGGGCGTCCGATCATTGTGTAATAGTTGGCAAGCTAGTTTTGCAGATCCATTAATATGAATAGTGAGTTCGATCCTTACTGGATGCTCCGTATGTGCATCTTGTGTCACATCTTACATTAATAAAAAAAAACTAGCAAGAAAATGTGCTCTATACAGTGTTCAGCTGAGGGCGTCCGATCGTTGTGTAATAGTTGGCTAGCTAGTTTTGCAGATCCATTAATATGAATAGTGAGTTCGATCCTTACTGGATGCTCCGTATGTGCATCTTGTGTCACATCTTACATTAATAAAAAAAAACTAGCAAGAAAATGCTCTATACAGTGCTGAGGCGTCCGATCGTTGTGTAATAGTTGGCTAGCTAGTTTTGCAGATCCATTAATATGAATAGTGAGTTCGATCCTTACTGGATGCTCCGTATGTGCATCTTGTGTCACATCTTACATTAATAAAAAAAAACTAGCAAGAAAATGCGCTCTATACAGTGTTCAGCTGAGGGCGTCCGATCATTGTGTAATAGTTGGCAAGCTAGTTTTGCAGATCCATTAATATGAATAGTGAGTTCGATCCTTACTGGATGCTCCGTATGTGCATCTTGGGTCACGTCTTACATTAATAAAAAAAAAACTAGCAAGAAAATGCGATCTATACAGTGTTCAGCTGAGGGCGTCCGATCGTTGTGTAATAGTTGGCTAGCTAGTTTTGCAGATCCATTAATATGAATAGTGAGTTCGATCCTTACTGGATGCTCCATATGTGCATCTTGTGTCACACTTTACTTTAATAAAAAAAAACTAGCAAGAAAATGCGCTCTATACAGTGTTCAGCTGAGGGCGTCCGATCGTTGTGTAATAGTTGACTAGCTAGTTTTGCAGATCCATTAATATGAATAGTGAGTTCGATCCTTACTGGATTCTCCGTATGTGCATCTTGTGTCACATCTTACATTAATAAAAAAAAACTAGCAAGAAAATGCGCTCTATACAGTGTTCAGCTGAGGGCGTCCGATCATTGTGTAATAGTTGGCTAGCTAGTTTTGCAGATCCATTAATATGAATAGTGAGTTCGATCCTTACTGGATGCTCCGTATTTGCATCGTGTGTCACATCTTACATTAAAAAAAAACTAGCAAGAAAATGCGCTCTCTGGCCGAAAGTATTTAAGTTGTAATATAATTAAATATATTAAATTAGAAAGACAACCGAAATTCAATAGGAACGCATATAGAATATTATACTTATTTTAGTTATATTTTAATTGGTTTCTACATAGAATAATTCATAAAATTGATTTTTAAGACGCTGAAGAAAAAAAAAACAAACGATAATATTAGAGATCAATAACACCTAGTAATTATTTATTAAACCCGATTTTGTTAAAATACGTATGCAAATTAACCACACCACATATTATTTAAACCTTTGTAGCGTTAGTTTCGTATTTGCCTAGGAGAGTTGTCTGCCCGCTTAGTTTGCTGGTGCCCGCTAGGGGGCTATAGTATTTAAGCGCCGGGTTCAAACCCTTCTGCCACTTTTTCTGTTCCAGTAACCACGAGACACATGGGGTAGATTTTGGTCTACTCCTTCTCGTTGGGGCTCCGCCCCCTTACATTACTGTAAGTTATTTACAGCATGGACTATCCCTAGTCTCATGTCTGTACTTTCTGTATATCTTGTACCATTCATGAATGTGTGTTTATCTTTCTACATGTAACTTCGTCTTACTTATGTATTTTGTATCTCGTCATATCCATGTGCTGTACTATATTAAATGTTTAGTCTGTTAACCTTCGTCGGAGTCATGTATCCAATACATATAACTTTGAACCTTTCTTACACCTTTATTTCTTAATGATATATAAGACACGTGGTAGGATTTTAAACGCACTAATAACATGGACAGTTTTTAGACAAATCTAATTCAGATTTTCAGAGAAACATCGTTAATAAATAAGGTTTAGTCTTTGTATTAATGATTTTGAGCCTAAATTAAATGCTCATTAATAAACTTACGCAGTTCCTGAGGGTACTGAGATATAAGCTGTAACGTTGTTTGGGTTACAAACAAACGCCAAATCTACATTATAATAAGATATATTTTTCCAGAAATATACCAATAATTAAAAATATTTTTGTGTCAAAACTTTTTTTATATAACTTCTTTATTATATATATATATATATATATATATATATATATATATATATATATTATAATATTATGAAATTTAACATTTTGAAAAAACATATGATGTTTGTTATGTAATTGCTAACAGTACTGTTTCGACCAAATCGATAAGTTGGTCTTCATCAAAGAGCGACATAGATGGGAAGAAAGATATCCGTTAAAAAGACTGTTTACAGAAACGAACGCTGAATTCAACCGTTGAAATTTTTGAAAAATGCATGTTCTGTTTTAAAAATAAAATAAATTTTATTTTTAATCTTTAAAAATCAGAATCATTATAGTTTATAGTAAAACTCAAAAGAGTTTGTTGTAAAAATGTATATAAAAATGTAAAGTGGGTATCAAAATAGTATAGTGTATATTTTTTAACAGCTGAAATATATAAGTCCACAGTGTAATTTGAAAAAAGATGTTAGAGTTCCAAAATTTACTTGTGGCGTTGATAAGTCCGTAAAGTTACTGTCAGCAATTACATAACAAACATCATATGTTTTTTCAAAATGTTAAATTTCATACTGTCGGGTTAATTTCCATCTATTTTTCGTATATATAAATATATAATATATATATATATATATTATATATATATATATATATATATATATATATATATATATATATTTGGGAGAATATGTGCTTAATTGAAGTCATACCTAATTTTGAAAATTAATTAGTTAATAATTAATGAATTTAGGCGGGCATATTCGGGGATTGACATTTTCTCGATTTGTTTAGCGTTACATTTGAACATATATGCCCGCTTAAATTCATTAATTATCAACTAATTAATTTTCAAAATCAGGTATGACTTCAATTAAGCACATATCCCCCAAAAATTGTCGGCTTAAAGCCATATAAAAAATAAACACGTTTGTTTGTTTATTTAACCTCATATATATATATATATATATATATATATATATATATATATATATATATATATATATATTATATAAAGTGAAGAGTGAAGAAGAATATCGAGACTTTTCAATGATCTAGTCGGCATAGAAATAAATGTTCATGAGTTTCCTGTGGTCAGCAATCGCCACTATCAGGTAAACCGGAAGAAATCAAGATTCTCTTCTTCCGGTTGAATATCCGGTCTGATAAGGCCTTTTCTCTTCTTTTTTTTTCTTCTCCTTTTTCTCTTCTTTCTGGTCGGGAGATACTTATAAATCTTCAACTTTCAGACGAAATTTTGTATTTCACACTTTCACTTACCGTTTTTGACCCCAACGTCCCCACCCACAAAGTAAAAAAAGATTCGAATACCAAATCTAATCTCTGTCTCCAAAGTGTGGTTGATATAGTAATTTGCTAGGCTTAGCTTAGATGTGGCACAAGGCCAGGAGTATGGGGCGCCTAATGGGAACAATAGTCTGTAAATGTAGCGTGCTAAGCATTGCACGACACGAGTTGCCCAAGTGTGGTTGATATAGTAATTGGACTATCTTTTGTCACATTTATAAAATCTAGCAAGAATGTTTGCCCTCTGGTCGTAAGTATTTAAGTTGTAATAAAACGAAATATATTAGACTTGAAAAACTAACGAAATTAATTAAGAACGCATATAAAAGGATTACACTTATTTTTAATTATATTTTAATTGGCATCTAAATAAAATAATTCATAGGACTATTTTAATACACTAGATAATAAAGTAGTATTAGAGATCAATAACACCAAGTAATTATTTATAAAACCCGGTTTTGTTAAAACCAGTATGAAAATTTATCACACCATAAATTGTTTAAACCTTTATTTCTTAATGATATATAAGACACGTGTATGTACGTGCCCTTGATGTTTAAAAATTTGTAAATGAGCATATATACGTTTGAAAGTAAGTGTGGAATTATACATTGTAAATTTATTAAAGACTGGCACAAGGGTACAGAGTTGGAGCACCTAGCTGAGAGAGAAGTCATTTCAGGTGCAAAAGGGGATATTAGCTCTTCAATAATGTCAGAATGTTACCTTTGTAAGTATAAGCATATATGCGTAATCCCTGTGCGTTTATCTACATCTATGTATACTAATCCCTGTATGAGTGAATATGTTGGATGGTTGGTTGCATTTTACGGCATGTCAACTCTTGTTAGGTTATTTTATGCCAAAGACGTTTTGTTTTATTACATCTTGATGGGTACTCAGTTTTTGTAAACTCAATTTAAAAAAATACTACTCCGGGTTAAAGTGAACCTGGGAGTAATGTTGATGAAGGGGTACACAACATTCCATACAGCTCCAAACTGGAACCTCACCATCAGATAGAGTTTAACATCATACCGAGGACACTAAGATACCGCTAGATCACATATGAGAAAAAAGGTTAGGGCTTGCAATAAGGACAATGGGTTTGGCACAATCATATAGGTGTTAGAGTTTGACGTGACAAGACGATTGATCGGTGGACTTCTCAGAGCGGCCGTCTAGACTAAGTAAGGGTCAAAGTAGAGTGTTGCATGTCATGGACTGCTCAGCCACCAGGGTGCCATTATTAAGCATCACAGGTCGTCACCCACGGCGAACGGGTGGTCCCATTGAGAGGGGGGGTGTTACACCTCTACAATGGTGCAGTCGGAGTATTCTGTAATCCCAGCAGACAGAGCGGGAATATATATGTGTAAGTGAATGTGTGCATCTGTATGAATCTGTAAGTATATACCACGTGATTGAAAAATACCTCCCTATTTTAAACTGATTAAAGGTACCTCACCATAAAGCAAAATGAAATCTGGCCTGTTGTCAATACTTGGGAGTATATTGAAGACTTAATTAAATAATAATAATAATAATAATAATAATAATAATAATAATAATAATAATAATAATAATAATAATAATTGGAGGCGCTTGGCATAATGGTTAGAGTCGTAGGAAATGGAATCGTCGCCCCGAGTTCAAATCCTAGACGAAACTGTTTGCATTTCACATAGCGCTAATACCATTGGGAAAGGTATGAATCCTACTCCCCCTCCAGCTATAGGTAAATAGTAGGGCAGACTGGGCTCTTTAACCTTGGTTAGGCAACCTGTCTAGGAGAGGGAAAACTCTGAATTCAAACCTTAAAACCTCCGCTTAAAAAATTGACCTTGTGCCGCATCCTGCTCGTGCGGAGGGGTTGGTAAATATATATTGAAGACTTACTCATTAGGCAAGATGGTGCTCCTCCATATTTTACTATTATTGTTCGTGAATGGCTGAATCACCATTTTCCTAAGTATGGGTGAGTATATGTGGTCCCATGATAAACCAGCAAGAATCCCTGATTTAATACCATGTGACTTTTTTTCTTTGCAGTTGGTTGACGGGGCAGGTCTAGTCTACGAAACCTATGAATTTTGAAGAACTTGAAGGACAATCACAAGAATTTATTTGTCATTTCACAAGAGTTCCTAGGAAGATCAGTTGAGGTGATTCCCGAGCGGTTTGAGAAGCTAGAGACAAATGCTGGTGCCCATATAGAATTGTAGATAGAACTCCCTGTTATGTGCTCTTTTCATATACATTTTCAGTAAAAAAATAATGATTCGGAAATAAATTATAAGAATTTTAAAAATAAGGAGTTACTTTACAATCACCTTATATCTGTATAGATATGTGATTATTTACAGGCGAATCAGTCATATGGAGGTCCGATCTCTCTGGCAAGCTGAAGCGACAGTTCTTCCAGGCTGTGGTTGTGTTGGTGCTGCTGTATGGCTGCGCCACCTGGACCCTGACAAAGCGTCTTGAGAATAAGCTAGATGGGAGCTGCACAAGAATGCTGCGTGCAGTCTTGAATAAGTCGTGGAAACAGCTCCCCACAAGGAAACAGCTGTACGGTCACCTGCCCCCCATCTCACAAACTATCCGAGTGAGACGGACAAGGCATGCAGGACACTGCTGGAGAAGCAGGGATGAACTCATAAGCGACGTTCTCCTGTGGAAGCCAACACATGGACATGCAAGTGTGGGGCGCCCAGCAAGGACCGACATTGACCAGTTATGTGAAGATGCTGGCTGCTCCGCAGAGGAGCTTCCAGGTGTAATGAATGATAGGGAGGGTTGGCGAAAGATTGTCATGGATACCCGTGCTGCATGCGCGATATGATGATAATGATGATGCTGGTGCCCATATAGCTGGTGCCCATATGCTGGTGCCCGTATAGAATTGTAGATAGAACTCCCTGTTATGTGTTCTTTTCTTATACATTTTCAGTAAAAATCATGATTCGGAAATAGATTATAAGAATTTTTAAAATAAGGAGTTACTTTACATTCCCCTTATATGTGTATAGATATGTGATTATTTAGAGACGAATAGGTGTCTGCATATGTTAATGTGTGTACTTGCATGCATATGTTACTACGCATGTGTGTATTTTGCTTGCGGACATAAACGTCAGCATGTGTAGGTGTGTGATTATTTGTATGTGTGTGTGAATCTGATTGTGTACATCTATTAGCATTCATAAGTTTTGTTTGTTTTGTTTTGTGGCATATCAACCTCAGTGGGTCATTTAATACCGATAAAGATTTGAAATAAATCAATTCTTAATGGATAATACAATTTTTTTATAAATACATTTTTCTATTTAACCCATAGATGGTACCCTAACAGGTACTACCACTCCGGGTCAGAGTGGACCAGGGAGCAATGGTGATGAGGGGGTGCTCCAAAGTCCCCAAACCTCCAAAACTGGGACCTCACCATCAGATAGAGTTTAACGTCATTCCCAGGACATGTAGACCCGCAGCCACCGCCTTCTAGCACCCATATGATAAAAAGGGCTTGGAGTTTGCCATAAGGGCAATAGGGTTGGGAAAATCATATAGGTGCTAGGGCTTGACGTGACCAGCGTGGGCCTCTCCGACCGCCCGTCTAGCCCACGATAGGGCTAAAGTGGAGTATTGCATGTCATGAACTGCTCATCCACCTGGGTTCTATCCTTAAGCATCACAGGTCGCCACCCACGGCCAACAGGTGGCCCCATTGGGGGAGTCTTAACCCTCTGCAGAGGCGCAGTCGGTGCATTCTAACGCCCAAGCCGACAGGGCAGTATTAGCATTCATTTCGTTAACCTTGTGTAAGATTATCAGTTCTTTTTTGTTTTGGGGGATGAACTCGAAAAGAACAGGTTACACTTAGGTCACCATGTGCTTATAGGGGCACATTGTCAGCGAACCGTGAAAGGCCGAGTTTTAATCGATACAACTCATTATCTCTCCCCAGACATTTTTTTACAACATCGTGTACTTCCGGTTGTTTTTTGCATCATTTAATTCTTTATCTTTTCTCTTAAGCATCTTTTCATTCATACACTCACATAAGATACTCATGGGCATCCCTCCTCCTGACTTCTTCTTCTTCTTCTTCTTCTTCTTCTTCTTCTTTTAACGTTAACTACTTCAATGTGTTTTTTGTGTCTTATCTGGGTGCGTGAGATAGTACGTATATATATATATATATATATATATATATATATATATATATATATATATATATATATATAAGTTAAAAGAAAGGAAATAAATCCGACGGTAGGAGTATAGATAAAAGGATAAGAAAACACCACAAAAAGCTGTTATAAAATGTTTTCACTTTAACAGCATTTTGTGGTGTTTTCATATTCTTTTATCTATACTCATATATATATATATATATATATATATATATATATATATATATATATATATATATATATATATATATCAACCCTACTGGACATGTAGGATGTGACACAGGCTCAATTTCTGAAGCGGAGTATAACAGGTGTGAATTCAGAGTTTTTCTTCCAGTAGGAACAAGCGTATTAATATATATATATATGATAAGTTGTAAACACGGTGTGTTTGGAATGGCTTTTTCCCGCCTAATTCATTAGTAATTAATTAATTGTCAAAATTAGGTACGACTCCAATTAAGCATATATATATATATATATATATATATATATATATATATATAGCCCCTGTCTCTCTTGCTTTTTACTTCTTCGTCAGTTTTTTTCTCCTCTTTATTCTTCTTTACTGTTCATTGCATTCAATTCGTTTCCTTTCTACCACATTCCGTTTCTCTTTCATCAATCCTCTTGTATGGTCCCCCCTCTCTCTCAAACTCACTCTCTCTCAGTCTCACCCTCTCTCTCTCTCTCTCTCATATACTCTCTGTATCTGTCTCTGTCTCTGTCTCGCTCTCTCACTCTCTCTCTCTCTTTCTCTCTCACTCACTCTCTCATTCTCTCATCCTTTCCTTTTCTCATATTTTATATTCATACATTTTCTTCTCTCTCAGTCTCACTCTCTCTCTCTCTCTGTCTCTGTCTCTCTCTCACTCACTCTCTCTGTCTCTGTCTCACACTCTTTCTCTCTCTGTTTCTCACACTCTCTCCCTCTCTTTCATTCTCTTTCTCACTCACTCTATCTCTCCCCCTCTCTCACCCTTTCCTTTTCTCATATTTTATATTCATACATTTTCTTCTCTCTCAGTCTCACTCACACACTCTCTCTCTCTCTCTGTCTCTGTCTGTCTGTATCTCTCTGTCTGTCTATCTGTCCGTCTCTCACTCACCCTCTCTGTCTCTGTCTCACTCTCTCTCTGTTTCTCTCACTCACTCTCTCTCTCTTTCATTCTCTTTCTCACTCACTCTATCTCTCTCCCTCTCTCCCCCTTTCCTTTTCTCATATTTTATATTCATACATTTTCTTACTGATACACAATAACAGATGACAACAAGTAATGTCGTAAATACATGACAAAATATCTCACAAATTATTTCCTTGCCAAAAGCCCCCCCCCCAAAAAAAAAAAGTTTCAATATCCTTTTCTTGTTAAGTTAGATTAATGAATGTGATTTGACATCGAAGAATATAAATATTATTTTGTAAGAATGAAACCATAAATCCAACAAACAATGTATCAAAAATTCACTTTTGTTTCTTGAAGCATGCATCATTTTGATCCTTGCATGATATTGCATTTGAATGTCAATCGCCGGATCAGTATCAAATCGTTTGAAAAGCACGAATGAATGAGTTCAAATGAAAAGAAGAAGAAGGAAGATGTGATAACCACACGGAAGTGTGAAGAATTTAGTTAAACTCTCTATTCACAATAAATTATACTCTCCTTGCTCACTGAAAAAAAAAATCCCCAAGCAACAGAATAAAAAAATAATTTCATGTAATAATAAAATTTTCTCTGTGTCCTTGGATATTTCACGGTTATTTACAACTAAGATTATCCATTATTATGTCTCAGTTATTTCATCATGCTTTGCCTGTATCTTCTCAATAGCTTCCTAATCTATTTCAATCATAGTTTCTTGTGCATATTTTTTTATCATAATTTTTATTCAAGCATGGATTTGTTTCATGTGCAAAAAAGGAATCAGGAACGCAATAAATATTTTCTTTTTTGTATTTAAAATAAAATCTTTTGTTGTATTATAACATTAAGAATATTAACACTTCGCAATGTTTATACCTTTTTATTCCTACCTGATTTTAAGTATTTCATTTACGGTTATTATCCCTCTGATCTCTGCTATCACTCCCCCTCCCTCTCTTATTCACTCTATCATTCTGCTCCCCCTCCCCCTCTCTCTTATCCCCTCTATCATTCTGCTCCCCTCCCCCTCTCTCTTTCTCTCACTCTCTTTTTTCACTATACCTCTGCTCTCTGATCTATCTATCCATCTATCTATCTCTCTCTCTCTCTCTCTCTCTCTCTCTATATATATATATATATTATATATATTATATATATATATATCTGCATATATCTAGTTTTAATTTCCGTTCATCGATATTAAAGCGTAAGTCTATCTCTCTATATTTTCCTTCTCTCTCTCTCTTTCTCTCTTTCTTTATCTCTCTTTCTCTCCTCTCTCTCTATCTCTCTTATTACATATTCTCACTCCCTATCTCTCGTTTTCCATCTCTCCTCCCCCTCTCCCCTCTCTCCCTCTCTCTCTCTCTCACTCTTTCTCTGAGTATATTTGATTTTAATTTTCGTTTATCGATATTAAAAAGCTATGCCTGTCACTGTTTGTATTTTCCTTGTCTGTCTCTCTTCTCTCTCTACTCTACCCCCCTCTCTCTCCCTGAATATATTTAATTTTAATTTTCGTCTTCGATATTCAACGATTAAGCCTGTCCTATGTATTTTCCTTTTTTATTAAACTTCTTTCCTTTTATTCTTCACATCATCTTTTCAACTTCTCATGTCCCGTGTTACATTTTAAGTAGTATTCTTGGTCCAAAAGCTTAAAGAATTTTAGCTCATATTGACCGGAGTTGGGACATAGGTACTGCTCTCTGATCTCAAATGTACACTTTATTAACGTACATTCAAACAAACAAGATAATTATTTTGATACGACCTTATATCTAATAAATCATTCTGGTAATCTTCAGTCATCGGGGCAGTCTAATGTCGGTATCAGCCAAACAACGAGGGAGTCTATCCCCTTTTCCACTAGCGCTAGACCAAGGAGATTATTTCAGCATCCGAGGTGGAGCGCCACACCTACCATCAGCCCCTCACTTTACCGCACATATCCCTGTGCTACTCATACGCTGAGTTGGCGAGGGCCGGTATCAAACCAAGAACCTTGTGATTCCTAACCGAACACTCTACCGACTGAGCTAAACCGCAAGAATTACACATCAGCCGATACATTCTCCGGTCCTTTTTTAGCTGTATATCATAATCGTTAATAATAAAAATCATATAATCTTTAAACTGAGGACACCAGTCCAAATAATCTAAAATATCATGACACAAACATTTAGAATATTTAACAAAAAACATTCCTGTGAAGAATTTTAATTTTTCAGACTGTTGTCCTCATCTTTATTGTGGTATGTATAAACACAACATTTCGGCCGCTGCATCTACTGGCCTTCCCCAGGTGTTTGTTGTGTATAGTAATGATCCAATCTGGAAAATACAGACAAATAAAAACATTACTGTATTTTGAGAAATATTAGGCAAGGTAAATTCTGATTCATTTTTTCATAGTATCAAGAAATGATTATTTAAAAAATAATTTTTCTGTAGGGAATATTTGAGTAATTTAGCGCAACTCACCGGTCCAGAGGCCGAAGCTCACTAGACCCCTGTCCCGAAGTACGGGTGGGTGATGTCTGGTATTTACATGTGTCCCACTTTCACACGATATGGCACAAGGCCGTTTTATGTGGGCACCACCCACAAGCCGAGACTCATGGGGCTTGTGGGTGGTGCCCACATAAAACGGCCTTGTGCCATATCGTGTGTGCAAAACAGTAGACCATTTTAGAATAAAATACGGTAGACCATTTTTAGAATAAAAATACGGTAGACCATTTTTAGAATAAAAAATAAACAAATAAAAACTTAACAAACGTTTTGTACTTAGAGGCCACTAAGTTTAATTTCTAATTTCTAACCGAACATGATTAGGATTTGTTACCTTACTCCCTTGCCCCTCCCCACACGCAGGATAATTTTTTTCTTTTTTTCTTTAATCTAATTATAAAGGAGCAACTGTGATTATCGCAGATTTCCGGTTGTTCGCCTTTTCCCATTAGGTAATTCTGATTGGCTGGATTATTATGCGCATAGGGTGGAGGAGACGACGGAAGGAAAAGTAAAACGTTTATCAGAATGGCTGGGATGGATGGGATCAGTGAAAAACGGCTCGGTTGTCTTTTTTTTCTTTAAATTTTCTGGCCATAGTGACGGCAGAAAGGCAAGAGAGAAAACCTCGTTGAATTTTAACTGATAGTTTGGAAATGTTCTCAACTACTTAACAGTTACCCCAATCAAGCAGATCTGTTGACCTTTCAACCCCAACATGACCTTTTCTATTTCCTCTTCCGGATTGAGTTTATCTCTTATCTTCATTCGTAATTAACTCGATCCCTCCAACGAAACATGAGCCTAGACGTCTTGTATGGTCGGTTAAAGAATGGAGCATTTTATAGGTCTTCTGAAATTACAATCTCTACAACGTGTCTAATATTTCATCGGATTTTTTCTTTTAGTTTTTAATACATAAAACTGATACACAATAAAACATTCTGATTGAATGCACACATCTCTCCCACACTCGAAGAAAGTTCTACAATGTTGACAGCATGGACAAACTATTTGGAAAAATAGATCTATTTTTCCAAGAAGATATTAAACTTTTTGAAAAGAACCGGTCTCTTATCAAGGGTGTAAGTTCACAGACCTACAAATATCTCCCACTCACTATCTTGATGTTCAAATTCTCAACAGAAAACTTGATTACAGCAAATAAACCCCTATACATTTTTGAAAAACTAATTACCAATAGAAGTATTCGGCATAAAATAACCCAAGGGGTTGACGTGCCGTAAAACCCAACCAACCAACCTGAGACCAAGGGAAAGAAAAATAGTGAATGTATACATTCTATTTGCACATATTCTTATGTTAAGTGATACTTAATACGTACATCGGTTATTTTTTCTTTACATTTATAACACTCTAATGAGTAGATGATCAGTTCCTCATAATGCATTTTGTTATCACTTGTAAACAGGGGCTTCCAAGAAATTCTTTATTGTGCCAATCTGGACCTTTCTTGATCATACATCGGCCTCAGATAATAATAGGTATAATAGTAGTTTTTAAGGTATGATATTTTTCTCAATTTCAACATCTTTATCATCATCGTGTCGCGCCAATTAGTACAGATATCCATAATAATCTCTAGCCAACCTTCTCTATAATTCATTGCTCCTGGGAGGTCCTCAGCACAGTATCCAGTATCCTTGCAGAGTTGGTCAATGTAGGTCCTTGCTGGGCGTAAAACCGTAAAACCCAACCAACCAACCTTTACATAAAATCGTGAAAGTCAACAAAATTCGAATGTAGTTTTTGATTGAGTATTTCATTGAATAAAAAGAAACACATAGCGTATATACTTGACTGTATATGTGTCATGAGGCTTGATGTGAATAATGACTTGAGTTAGAAATGTGTATAGAGAAATAGGATCATAACCGTTTCTAGATCAGCATTCATTATTTTTATTTCCTATCATGTGGTCCTGAGGAAGGTTTAACATCAACCGAAATGTTTAAGCGCCGACGTCTATATCAAAATAAATTCATATTTTTTTGGAACACTTTGTTTTTCTTATTTTTATATATTGTCGGATTCATTTTCCTATTTTCATCCCAAAGAAGGGTACCAAGACAACATTCCCCGTGATTAAAATCCCTCGGGCAAAATCCTAAAACCAAATACCC
>CM042141.1:59582120-59584620 GCA_023376005.1 Doryteuthis pealeii | reverse complement strand
TATCTCATCTACTGAAAGTGATGTCTATGTACGCCTAGAAAAGGCATGCACTGCTTGGTGAGAAGTGCACAAGGATTATGTATGCTGTCTAGAACAAATCTAGGAAGCAGTGCCCTACAAAAGTCGGCTGAGGCTGTAGAATACACCGACTGCCCCTATACAGAGGAGTACCCCCACTAATGACGCTACCTGTTGGGTGTGGTTGGCGACCCGTGCTGCTTAAGGACGAAATTCTGGTGGCTGAGCAATCCATGACTTGCAACACTCCACTTTCGCCATTACTTGGTATAGCCGGGTGTCAAAGGCTGGTCACACCCAGCCCTAGCACCTATATGGTTAATATAATTGCATTTCACTTAGCGCTAATACCCTTGGAAAAGGTATGAATCCTACTGTTGTACCGGCCGTTCCTACACCGGTTCTCACTATAAATAGTGAGACACCGAGTGAAAAGGTTGTACTGTTACCGTTTAACGGCAAGCTAGCCGTCCCTGTACCATTATTGTAAATACACTTGTCTTATTTTACCCTACCTCGACTTGACTTCTTTTTTACTGTTGGATTAACATCACAACACCTAATCTCCCTCCAGCTATGGATAAATATCTGGGCAGACTGGGTTCTTTAACCATGGCTAGGTAACCAGTCTAGGAGAAGGAAAACTCTGAATTCAAACCTGTTGAACTCCGCTTAAGAAATTGACCTTGTGTCGCATCCTGTTCGTGCGGAGGAGTTGGTAAATATATATATGGTTAATATAAAGGTTAAACGTCTTTTTCGTTGTTAAATAAGTGAATGGATAGTTTACTTGTAGATTTATTGTGGAATTCTCAAGGTTCTGATAATCTTTTTTAAATAAATGAGTCAATTATTCCCCAATAAAACTTAGCAGTTTTAGTACAAACAACGTTTTAAGTCACACTTTATAGATAAAAGTATAGAAACATTATCCATACTTGTGTTTAATCTTTCCTTTCTCTTCCAATTTGACTGAATCATAAAACTATCATTTCTACTCTTTTCCCTACATTAATAATCGTCATGGATGAAATGAAATTGTCAAATGTTCCATGGTCTTTATGCGGAAATGAAACCTTTCTCGGTTAACACTTTCTATTTTGTTCAGCATCCATCCGCACCCCCCCCTTTTCCTCCCGGAAATAAGAAGCACACACCTACAATGTTACTCAGTTTTAAATGGTCACCTATGTCTCACTTGTATGAGTCTATGTCCATAACGACGATCACTTCCGGGACGAAGTTTTTCAGGAAGTTAATTCTGACTTCATTATTCCTTAAACAAACGTTCGAGAACATTCAGCACATTGAATGATATGAAAAACGAGGAAGTCAGCTTCATCGTTGCATATTTAACACCAAAAGCCAGTGGAGTGTTTTTTGTGTCTATGTAAATGACCTCCTCCCTCCAATAGGATGCCCTAAAATCCCAATAGAAAATCAGAAATAAAGATGATTTTCAATGCTGAAAATTAAGGTAACACTGTCCACACATACATTCATATGCTATACTACTGATATTTAGCACTCTTTATCTATAGATATAGAAAACTATATATATATATATTATATATATATATATATATATATATATATATATATCCAAAAGTCCAGAGAATAAATCTTCCTTACGACACAAGAGTTTTATTTAAAAAAACTTTCGCAGTTTGAGAGCTCAATGTGTGCTCTTAATGTTAGAGTCACAGAGTAAATATATAAGTAAAGAAATAACAAAAGACTTAGAGATTTAGCATTATAGTCTATTTTAGGGAGCTTAGACAAAGTGCCTATCATCAGTGCCTAACATAGCATCAGATGCGAATGATCTCATTCGCATCTGATGTCGGGAAAATTAGACACTTTGTCTAAGCTCCCTGAAATAGACTTTAAAGCTAATTATATATAAATATACTTATAAATATATATATATATATATACTAGAAATGACGTGACCCGTTGGGTCACCCATTGAGCTCGAGTTATTTTGTTAAAAAATAATGTAAGTAAAGTCGACGGGGCGGCCTAAAGTCGGTATCAGCCAGTCAGCGAGGGAGTCTATCCCCTTTTCAATAGCGCCAGACCAAGGAGATTGTTTTAGCATCTGAGGTGGAGCGCCACACCTACCATCAGCTCCTTACTTTACCGCACATATCCATGTGCTAATCATACGCTGAGTTGGCGAGGACCGGTATCGAACTAGGAACCTTGTGGTTTCTAGCCGAACGCTCTACCGACTGAGCTAACCCGGCCCCTAAAAAAAAATAATGTCATTTATTCTTAATACATTTAAAACTATTTTTCGGTCAATTTTGCGCAAATTTATCGTAAACATGACGGTTAACGCTGTCTAAGATGACGTAAAATCTGTATTTTACAAAATAAATTTATCAACCCCCTCCCCCGATTGAAAAAATTACCAAAAATCTGGGAATTTTCCAATTTTAACGAAATTTTCAGTGTTGATTTATCAATTAATGAATTT
>CM042141.1:59559620-59577120 GCA_023376005.1 Doryteuthis pealeii | reverse complement strand
ATGGGAGCTGCACAAGAATGCTGCGTGCGATCATAAACAAGACAAGGGGTTAAACACCCCAACAAGAAGTTAGCTGTGCTGCCACTTGCCCGCTAGTACAACAAATTAAAGTGAGACAAACAAGACATGCTGGACACTGCTGGAGAAGCAAGGACGAACTCATAAGTGACATCTTTCGGTAGAAACCAGCATATAGACATGCTAGTGGAGGTTTTCCAGCAAAGACCTACATTAACCAGCTGTGTGCGGATACTGAATGCTGCGCAGAGGAACTCTCGAAGGCAATGAATGATATGGATGGTTGGCGAGAGATTGTCTTTGATATCGTTGCTTCTAGTGTGTCATGATTAAGATGATGATCATGATGATGAAAATGATCATCATCATCATGATCATGATAAAGCAATGAGGTAACTTTCATTTTAATTGCTAATAAGCCAACGGAATGTATAAACAATTATTAATCAAAATTATGAAAAGCAGAAGCCGATTTATTCGTGTACAACATTCTAAAGAATAAAATTGATGAACAAAAATTCGACAATAAATAACTTATAAATTTAAATCAAAGCTTAGGACAAACACATAGATTTGGTTTGTTTGGTTTGGTTTGTTTTACGGCATATCAATCTCAGTGGGTCATTTAATGCCGATAAAGTTTTGAAATAAATCAATTCTTAATGGATAATAACATTTTTTTATAAATACATTTTTCTATTTAACCCATAGATGGGACCCTAACAGTTCTACCACTCCGGGTCAGAGTGGACCAGGAGCAATGGATGAAGGGGTGCTCCACATTCCCCAAACCTCCAAAACTGAACCTCACCATCAGATAGAGTTTAACGTCATTCCCAGGACATGTAGACCCGCAGCCACCGCCTTCTAGTACCCATATGAAAAAAGGGTTGGGGCTTGCCATAAGGGCAATAGGGTTGGGACAATCATATAGGTGCTAGGGCTTGACGTGACCAGCCGATTGATCGGAGGGGCCTCTCCGACCGCCCGTCTAGCCCAAGATAGGGCCAAAGTGGAGTATTGCATGTCATGAACTGCTCATCCACCTGGACTCTATCCTTAAGCATCACGGGTCGCCACCCACGGTCAACAGGTGGCCCCATTGGGGGAGTCTTGCCCCACTGCAGAGGTGCAGTCGGTGCATTCTAACGCCTCAGCCGACAGGGCGGACAAACACATAGAGAAAATAAAACAGAAAAGTATTTTTTGATAAAACTCTGTGGAACATTTTCTCATTGGCAAAGGCATATTTTAAATGGATAACATTCATCATGTTTATAAATTCTAACTGAAATTTCGATGTAAATTTGAGATTGTATGCAATTTACTCGAAGCAGTTATTAATTTTCTTTGTTTAGGGATATTAATGTACAACTATCAGGACCTGTGGATATAACACAGTATGATTATTTAATTATTCTAAACGTTTCATATGTTTACTTAAAAGCTATTGCAAAATAGCTCAATTTATAAAAAGTATGATAATCTTGATTTAACTGTCTGTCACTCATTTTTTTTTCTTTCTATCTGTCTTTTCAACTTTTCATTGTGTTCAATTGAAACAGATCAGCGTTAACGCTTCTGCATTCTCACCTTCTCTATCATTCCATTACTCACTTTCTTTCTTTCTTTCTTTCTTTTTCTTCTTCCTTTCTTTCTTTCTTTCTTTGTTATTATTTTTTTCTGTATAGCATGACTTTTTCTTCCCTTTCATTCTTCATAATAAAAACGGAAAAAAGTAATTAATAATTTCATAAGAAATTCGGTGGATAAGCAACACCAGATAATGAGGATTTACATTTTTGTAAGCATTCATTTTTTCCCCATCTTGGACGATTTGGACGATCGCATTTGTAACCTGAGGGTGTTGCAAGATGATAACGTTCGTAAAATTAGGGACCGTGTATTAATTTATAGATCGCGTCGACGTGGACAATTTCCTTATCTTTTTGAATAGTCTGTTGTCCATGCTCGTTAATTTCCCTTGATGACAACGGGAATTATTTTGGCAGCGCCCATCTCCTCTTAACATATGACATCTTGCAGTGAGTCATGAAGTACAAGCAACAAATAATCGGGTGTGGCTGATGCAACGTTTCTCATTGGTCATTGCCCTTAGTAACAGGTTTCTCATCCTATTAACAGGACAAATCACGATTGATAATACGAATCATTTTGAAGGATTGGGGAAAAAAGAAGAAGAAAGAAAAATATTTTATTTGAGTTGTGAATTTTGACATTAATGAAACCCCTGGAGAAAAAGGACAGATGGGAACTATTGAAGAATTCTGTGTGTTTTTTTTCAACAACGGCTGGAAGTAACACTCTACAAATGCATCAGCTGTACGGTCACTTAACACCCATCTCACAAGCCATGATGAGCAAGATAGGCAATGCTAGAGTAGTAAGGACGCATCGATAATGGACACACTAGTATATATTTTCCGGACCTCCCACCGGGCTGGATTAAGATGAATTCGTTTTAAAGTAGGGAGCCACGGAAAAACCGATACTCAAGCGATGGACACACGAATCTTGACCGACCAACAAAAATATACATTCATCAGCTTTGTGTGGACAGTGGGTGCTGTCTAGACGACTTGCCAAGAATGATAATAGGGACGGATGGTCTTTGTTTGTGTGAGTATGTGTATGTGTGTGTGTGTGTTAGTGTGTGTGTGTATATGAGAGAGAGAGGAGAGAGAGAAGAGAGAGAGAGAGAGAGAGAGGGAAGGGAGAGGGAGAGGGAGAGAGAGAGAGTAGGAAAATCAAGGGAATGTGTGCAGTCAACACGTCTTGATGATGATGGTGATGATGATCATCAGGGGTAAATATTAAAAGTCACGACTATATATATATATATATATATATAGGTATATGTAAAAACAAAATTTCTTTTGCGATGAAACAAAGAAAATACAGTGCTCAATCACAGTTTGTAAGAGCTAATATTTATTTATTTTACAATGTTTTCATAGATCAATGTTCATTATCAACGACCGCGGTTTCATGCCAAAGCAATCATCAGGTTGAGAAGCAAGATCCAATGGTGTTTGTTGTGGTTTTGAGTAAAGAACCACAACAAACACCATTGGATCTTGCTTCTCAACCTGATGATTGCTTTGGCATGAAACCGCGGTCGTTGATAATGAACATTGATCTATGAAAACATTGTAAAATAAATAAATAAAATATATATATATATATATATATATATATATATATATGTCGAATTAAACAAAAGCCACGTCTCCTGTTGAACAATTTTATTCATGATCTTTTCGAACTTTCTGGACAACATTTTTACATTTGGATGAAATCCGTAGATTAGTCCACCGAAGTTCTTATCCCAAGTACTTTCGGCACTTCGAAGTGCCATCATCAGGTTGGATGTGTTCATGTTCCAGTTTTTTCCAAGTTAGTATATTAAGGGCTGTGGAGGCTGGAAGGAGGAGAATTGGTAGGAAAAGTGTTTTATATATATATATATCTTATCTTATTATAATGGAGATTGTGTGTTTTTCTGTCTGTAACCGAAACTATATTCCTACTCAAGTCACAATTCTCTTAGTTATTGACATCACATTCTCCATGATTTTATTTTTTTATCTAAACCTCAATTATTAATAAAATTGTCTTACATTATTAATACTGTTAACTATGTCTACATACTAACAACATTCAATTATATTTATATATACAACAAAATAGCGGTTTACAATGTGAACGGGAAGTCTAATTTGCATATTAATATTAAAAAATCGAATTTAATAAATATGTGCTTAGTATTATTGATTTTTAACTGTTTGGTTTTATTTTAATGAATATAAGCAAAAATCTCTTCAATGAATCTTAAATGAAATCCATTAACAAGATAGAATAAGTGTCATTTTATTCTTTACTTCCTCTTTTAACTAAATAGTTGAATTAGAAAAAATAACAATGAAAGACAGGAGTGATGGAAGAGTAAGTTTCAGTTGTTCTATTTTTCGATTATATCTCCCTCTGTTTCAAATCTTTTATTATACTCCCTCTGTTTCAAATCTTTTTATCTGTATTCTTATTTAGTTTCATTAGCCTTTCTAATTTAATACAATATTTTATTACATTAAAACTTAAATACTTGCACCCGGAGGGTGCATATATTTGCTAGTATATATATATATATATATATATATTATATATATATATATATATTGGACTCGCCCGTCGATTTCGACGTATGAGTGTTCATACTATGAACACCCACACAGTGATTTTTTTATAGTGGTGAAGGCTTGTGTTGGACCATTCCACACTTTTTGCCCCAGTCGATAGGAAAGAAGTGGTGCATCAAGGGTTGCCACAAACCCAATCAACGACCGACCTCAGGAATTTTGAATTCAGAGTTATCCCTCTCCTAGACTGGTTACCTACCCAAGTCTGAAGGGCCCAGTCTTCCCTACTATTTAACCCATAGCTGGAGGGAATTTTGAATTCAGAGTTATCCCTCTCCTAGACTGGTTACCTAACCAAGGCTGAAGGGTCCAGTCTGCCCTACTATTTAACCCATAGCTGGAGGGAGAATATATGGATTCATAACTTTCCCAATTAGTGCTATGTGAAATGCCAACATCTTCGTCTAGGAATTGAACTCGAATCGACGAGCCCATTTTCATCTGCTGATGAGGCCTAATGGGCTGAAATGTACATACAGAGATCGAATTTTTCTCGATGCGTTTACGCTTTACATTTGAACCGATATGCTCGCCTAATTCATTTAATTATAATTAATTAACAAATTAGGTATGACTTTAATTAAGCACATAATCTCCCTAAAAATTGTCGGCCTTCGCCATTTCAAACACATTCGTTGGAACACTTCATATATATATATATATATATATATATATATATATATATTTATATATATATATATATATTATATATATATATATATATATATATATATATATATATATATATATATATTAATATATATATATATATATATATATTATATATATATATTATATACTGACCTTCGTGAGTATATATAATATATATATATATATATATTATATATTATATATATATATATATATTATATATATATATATATATATATATATATATATATATATATAATATATATATATATATAAAGTTGGGAGTGTCCTACTATCAGTATCAGCCGACCTCCCGCGCCAAACTAGGGAGAATGTTTTTTTGTTGCACGATATTAACCACACTTTAACACACATAACAGAATCTGTGCTACTCATAGTTGAGTTAGCAGGAACCTGTATCGATCCAGGATCCTGTCGATTACTCTAGCGGCTGAACTAAACTGGATATAGATATACATATGTATTTTGTGTGTGTGTGTGTGGGGGGGGTTAAAAGTAGGGGAACACATTAGATTAAAACACGGACAATTTCAATGAATTAATAGTTTGCCTCCGTGAATTGTTTCATTCGGTAGTAACCTCGTAAATTCATAAAAGCGAAATATTAATTGATTGAAATTGTCCATGTTTATATTCACTGTGTTCCTCTATTTTTAATCACATTTTTCGGGCTTTTCCTAATCTGTTATTCCTCCCCTTCTCTCTCTCTCTCTCACACACACACACACACACACACAACACACACACACACACACACACACACACATATATATATATATATTATATATATATATATATATAAGAATCCGCTTTTATATATATATATATATATATATATATATATAAGCATCCGCATATATATAATAATATATATAATATATAATTATATATACTGAGATAATTTGTTCCAAAATTTTGTTCATTATGTTCATTCCCGCACTGTTCGAAGTTTTAATGGGTTTCAACGTAGGAAGGTTCGACAGTAAATAAAACGAAAAAAAAAAAAAGAAACGAAAAAATTTCCTACTGTTAAAAAACTAAAAAAAAAAAAACTAAAAAAAAAAATAACTACAGTTTAGGAAAAAAAAAAAATTTCTTGCGATTTGAATTTTTTTTTTTTCCCTGTAAAAATAACATTTCGGTGTAACCGTTTTTACATCAAAGCCCGACAAATCAATACCTCACTATTCAAGGTTTTTTGTTGTTGTGTATGCATATGTATTTTAATTTCCTGTGTGTGTTTTTTCTGTATGTTAGTGTGTATATATGTGTGCATTTGAGTGTATGTGTGGGTTGGTTCTGAAGGCGCGTATACAAGTTCAATATGGAGTTCTAGACAACAACAAAAAAAAAAAAAAAAAAAAAAAAAAAACTCGAACCTGATGCATTCGTGAGTGGTTTTAGTTTTGGAATGGGAGTCACGTACAATTTCAAGTTTTGAAATTTAAAAATCTCCACCAGTGCGGCAGCTGATTATGATTTTCATGTGACCCCCCCCTGCACACATCATCTAATGACAAACACATTATTCGCTTTTTTTTAAGCTTCGACGCCCTCACGTCTTGCAAATGACCCTCAACATCTCATCTTATTTAGTTATTCTACTGTAAAAAGATGGATTCCGCCGAAATAATTACAAGACCGCACACACCCACGCACACACCGCCCCCACACACACGCACGTATACATATATTCACATATACGCGAACACGCACATTCATACTCATGCACATATACATGAGCACAAATAAACGCATATACACGTATATTATACATGTACATATACACACCAGCATATATACACGAGCCCACATACACCCTAGTACACCCACATGCGCATATACTCGTACACATACACTAACACCCATATAAACGCGAGCACACACACACACACATATACGATCATATACAAAAGCAGACATACACACACATGGACATATGCGCACATATATACGAGCATACATACAATACATACACCTACGCACACACATGCACATATAAATGTAAAGATACACACACATGCACATATACCTGAGCGCACACACTCACGTACATGCATACATATACGAGCACACATACACACACGCACAGATACACATATACGCACAAATACAAGTAATCATACACTACCACGCATATATACACAATTATACACATTCACACACACACACTCACATATAAACGATCACACATACACCCACGCTCACACCCACCCACATGCACATATACATATATATATATATATATATATATATATATATATATATATATATACAGAATAACACGGACATATACACAAACACATACACACACACTCACACGGACATATACACAAGTACAAACACGCACATATACACGTACACATACACTCACACGCATATATACGCAAGCACAAACGCACATATACATGAGCACACATATACCCGAACTACCCCCACACACATGCATACAAACATATACATGTAAACATACACTCTCATGCACATATACGGAAACACACACACTCACGCCCACGCATACCCACACTGACATATACACATACACATCCCTATTACATACACTCATATGGTCATATACCCGAACACAAACAAGCACATACACACGTACATACACACACATACACGCTGATTTCCAATCAGGAACTAGTGATAATCAGATTATGTCCTACACTGATTTTAGTTGCTCCTTACACAAACCTCTTCCGTCTTTTACACATGTATGCCCCCCCCCCACACACGCATGGGAGGATACTGCGACTGAAACATCGGTTCAGGAGTCCAGCATATTGTTTGTAAAAGAGCAAGCTCTGGTTTCCGGTCAACGATTGCTGATAAATATTTCGCCTTTTTTAAAAACCAAACAGGGGTAAGCTTCAAAGAATTGTTGTTTTATCTTATCAGAGAGATCAAATTTCTATATGATTGATATACTCTCACTTTTTCTTCAATGCACTATATAAACACTGGCGCTAACACAAAATAATTTAAAAAAATACTTTTAAACTATTTTTTGTGCTTAACACAAAACCTTCAACAAAAAAGAGTTTGGATTATATACAAAATTAAAAATGTTTTTTTAACCAATAACAAAGCTTCACACTATCAAACGATATGTCATTAAAAACTTTTGGGTTATTTCCTATAAGTCTAACATAAACAAAGGGGAACCACTCTTGACTGATAAATTATTTATTTATTTTCCCATTAAACTAACCCTAAACCCTTACCCTAAAACCCTAACCCTGTCTTCTTTTTTCCTAGTAGATCAATAAATAAATAAATAATTTATCAGTCACACACAAACACACACACACACACACATACGCGCGCAGGCACACACACACGCATACATAAATACATGCATTGTGTTTGCTGTCAACTCGTGAAAATATGATACTTGAGTCCACCGAGACACCTAAAGGATCTACTACATAGTAAAAAATACTTGAGTGCCAGTAGCATTTGACACTGTATTCTTGTGTTTTCTCGGATGACTCACCAGACCAGCCCTGGATATACATGCTCTCCCAATTAAACTACATGTTGGAACTTCTCCACTTTGTGTGTTGCTGGACTGAAAATCACTCATGCTTGCAAAACAGACAAGCACACACATATACACGTACGCATGACAATAGCATAATCTTTACAGATCATTGTCGTTCCTCACAATCCCACAACTCCACCACGAGAATCCTTCCTTGCATGAGCCCTCAAATAACTCATCAAACCCGCTGCAGATCCACAAAGTTTGATGCACATATGACATTGAAAAGACTTCCTTCCCGTTGAATGAGATGATTCAGATGGTAAAATCTGATGTTTATGCACCACCATATGTCTCTTAAGACCAGAAGCCGACTTACAGACCTTGCCACAGATAGTACAAGACACATTGTTTGCTCCTGGAATCTGCATGGATTGACCCAGGTGAGACTTCCTATGATTGACATATCCAGCCTTAGAAAGCAAAACTCGACACATACGCATACATAAATACATACAGACATATATGTTAGACTAATGTTAGTTAAGTACGTGTTTAAAATAATTGGTTGGTTGGTTGGTTTAGTCGGGTTTTTGCAGCATGTTAACCTTTTGGGTTATTTCGTGCCGAAGACGTTTTTGTTTTATTCATTCTTCCTGGGGTACTCAATTTTTTTAACTCAATTTTATTACACCCATTTTTTAAAACTCATTTTTCTATTTAATCCATAAAATGTACTACCACTCCGGGCCAGAGTCTTAAAATAGTAAATAATGAAATAAGAAATCTACGTATAATGAGGCATGGCCTTCGAGAGTGGCTTGAACCAGATTGAACAATGGGAAGACGCTCTCAATTATTGACGCTCTCTCTCTCACACACACACACACACACACACACACACACACACACACACACACACAAAAACAATAACACACACACACATATAGATATATAGATGTACATAGATATATTAATAAGTCCATTCTTCAAAGTTGAAATATTCATTCATCATACAGACCAAACAATGAAATAAAATCACGCACACGGATTAAACTACACCCGCTACACACAACACAGCACACTCACACATACAACAGACAAACATAGACATACACACAAATACATACCCACCCCATATATATATATATATATATATATATATATATATATATATACTTTGGTGCTGTACAAAGTTTCTTGGTACAAGGTGATTCTAGGCTGGTCCTAATTCTCTACCACTAGTTTATTGTAGAGTTCAATGTTTAATTAATGTAAACAGAGCAAAGTTATTTGGGAATAATAGGCCTTAAATACCATGGGTATCGTGGTTATGGACCATTTCCACTCGCGAGTATGCCCACGAGCTTCTTCAGACCAATGATATCTTTTATTTAGACAGGCACATCTTGATGAGTTTGGACATGTGCCTGTCACTTTTGAAGAAGTCTGCAAATCATCATCATCATAATCATCTACAAATAATCATTACCCTTACAAATGATAAGTAAAGTAAAGTAAAGTTGTCTGGGTGGCCTAATGTCGGTATCAGCCAATCAGCGAGGGAGTCTATCCCCTTTTCACTAGCGCTAGACCAAGGAGATTGTTTTTGCATCTGAGGTGGACACCACACCTACCATCAGCTCCTTACTTTACCGCACAGATCCCTGTGCTACTCATAACGCTGAGTTGGTGAGGACTGGTATCGGACTAGGAACCTTGTGGTTTCTAGCCGAACGCTCTATCGACTGAGCTAACCCTAAAGATTATCATAATTAAATGAATTTTAACTATAATCAAATAAAAAAGGAATAACTAAATTATAATTATAATTAAATAGATTAATTAGATATTGAATAATCATCATCATTAAAAATCATCATCATCATCAATAATCATCATAATCATTTACAAATAATCATCATCATGAATCATCTACAAATCATCATCATAATCATCATCATGTGTGCTAGTAGCACGGATATCAATGACAGTCTCTCGCAAACCGTCTCTATCATTCATTTGTTGTATACCCTTTTTCCTTTCTTACTTCTATTATTCTTCTCATCTTTGGTATCTTACGTTCTTCTTCCAGCATCTGGACCTAGTCTTAGGGACTTCGTGTCTGGTCTTCTATTTCTCTGTTCTTGGTGGTTGGTCGTCCTTGATTCATTTCTTCTTCTAGATCAGTCTTGTTGCCAAGACATTCATCAACCACAAAACCATATTATTTATGTAAGCTTTTATTTACTTAACTAAACATTTCATGTAACTAACATAACGCGCGTGTGCAGTGAGCTTCAGCTAAGGCAGAAAGACCTTATCTGCCTGACGTCCAAGCTGAAACTGAATACCCAACCAGGTTCCACGTCACTTCACGTATTTCGCGGGCTTTCTGTAATATTCCATGGAAAGTCCCGCCCGTGATATGAAAAGGGGCCATCCCTTCAGAAATAAAGGGGGTTGACAATAATCTATGCAACCGCATAGATTATGTAACACATTGTCCCGGGAGGTCCCCTGCGCAGTATCTAGTATTCACACAGAACTGATCAACGTAGGTCTTTGCTGGACTGTCCGCACTGGCAAGGAGGACGTCGTTTATGAATTCGTTCTTGCTTCTCCATCAGTGTCCAACATGTCTTGTTCATCTCACTGTGTGGTAGTGAGCAAACTCTCGAACAGCTGCTTCCTTGTGGGGTGTTGTTTCTACGATTTGTTTAAGTTCGTACCCAGCATTCCTGTGCAGTTTCCATCTAGATTATTCTCCTGACAAAGAGAGTCCGAGTGGTGCAGCCATAAAATAGCACAGTGTAGATAGTAGACCATGCCTTACCTATTCGTAATTAGAAGCGGATATTATCAAGTAAATAGAGATGACAGAAAAAGTAGGAAAGGGGAATCACAAAAGAATAGACACACTTCTTGAAACATAACTTTATAGCATAAATCTAATCAAAAGATTAAATTCCTGAGAAGTCTCTCTTGTAAAATAATCTTGGCCCTTCCTAAACTGGATTATGGAAGAGCACAGATGTATGGACTATGAAAAAAGGAACTTGGTGATTATGTACAGGACTATATTCGCGTTATAATAAATGATATTGTTGAGATTTTCTGATATAAGGCGTGTGTTAAATGCCCACTCTTATTTATAGACTTGGCGATAATTATGTGACCATATTCTTGGCCAATCACTGGAAGTACTCTGCTGCTGATATTGTTATTTATACCGGCTGTTCTGGTCATACCTACACATATTGCTTTAAACCTTTGTGGACGACGGAACATAGGATTATATCACTGGACCTTTGAAACTAGGTAGGATTCCATAAATCTTACCAAAGGATTCTATAGCTCAGGACTTACTTACTTTAAGTCCTTTACAACTGGCCAAGGATGGCGGTCAGAAACTTAACAGATACAAGAAAAGAAAAAAGAAGAGGACTCTCTTGGGTGCAGTAAATCAAGGACTAGAAGAATATTACAAAAAATAGCAAAGAAAGATTAAGTACAGCAGCCAATAACAGTAATAACAGAAATAACTTTAGTCAAACAGGATACTTACCTTGACATAGGAACTTCAGTCCCCGTGTCTGTATAATATATAATATTAGCGCGAACTTATGGGGACACCCCCTCAGGCAACACCCGCCCCTCGTTTAAAATGGACAGGATTTGTTTAGTTTCTCAGTGCCTGGGGCGCCTCAAAAGAAGAATGCCGAAGGAATACAGACAATTTCTAACACTGGCCACTGCATGAGCTTAGATTTGTGCGTGGCCCTCCCCCACAAGACGAGTTCAAGTCCAGGATGAGGATGTTTACATTCCACACAACACTAATACCCTAGGAAAATGCATACATCTGACTATTCTTCCTCCAGCTATGGGTAAATAGTAAGGTAGACTGGGTTTTTAACCTTTGTTAGGTAACCAGTATAGGAGAATAGACTAACACATATCCGCACACACACTTACACAGACGTGCACACACACACAATGGTTAGAGTCCTTTGTTTGTTGGATTTTACGGCATGTCAAACCTCGTTGGGTTATTTTATGCCGAAGATGTTTTGTTCATGAGTGCTCATGCTTGAAGGGTATTCAAAATTTTTAAACATATTTTTAAAACTCATTTTTTCTCTTTAACTCATAGATGGGACCCTAACAGATACTACCACTCTGTATCAGAGTGGACCCGGGAGTAATGGTGATGAAGGGGTTAAATAGAAAAACAAGAGTTTTAAAAGTGTGTTTTAAAAAATTGAGTTTAAAAAATAAGTACCGATCAAGAATGAAGAAAACAAAACGTCTTCGGCATAAAATAATCCATCCAGGGTTGACATGCCGTAAAATCCAACCAACCAAACCCTCCGCACCAGCAAGATGTGACACAAACGGAGTTTTCCCAGGTTTTAATTCAGAATTTTTGTGGTCAACTGAGATGGTGGTATGCCAGCAAATAACAACTTTGGTCATATAAGAAAAAGAATCATTTCTAAAATCTGTTTGGCGGCTTCCCGTCTACGAGAGACGATGGAGTAGTGTCAAGGTTTTTTTTTCCTTGAATTACATAGCCTGGGCGGGTTCATATGGAGGATAAGCTGTTGCCCGTACAGCAAATCCTCCCCTTTCCAAACTGCCGCTGTGATCCAAAGGAAAGCTAAGGTATTGATGTGGTTTGGCAACGGCAGTGTCGCATGAGTTGATGGGTAGCACTGGATTTCAGCATCACACCACCTTAGGAACTCCGGCTCAAAAATTGTAATAAAAATAACTATATGGGTACTTTAAGAGACAAACTAAAAAAATGAATAATTAGAATTAAAATATATACGATATAACGTGGATATGGCTGCAAAAAGGAAACTTAAAAAGCGAAAACTGAATATTTGACTATTGCTCAATAGCACCAAAAGAACTGTTTATTTAAAAGCAAAAAAAAAAAAAATCGATAATACGCAGGGAATCGTTAGTGGGGGCAATGTGGAGGGTATTTGGAGAGAGAGAGAGAGAGAGAGAGAGAGAGAGAGAGAGAGAGAGAGAGAGAGAGAGAGAGAAGAGAGAGAGAGAAAGAGGTGATGGCAGTTAATTACATAATAAGTGAATACAGTAAATATGAGCAGGGCATAATTGAGTGGGGAAGATGTTCACCTTGACTGGTGCAAACTACTGGATTTTGCGCAAACTGACAGTTGGTATATGCAGAAAGAATCTTTGGATATTGAAATAAAAATAGAACACCCAATCCAACCGAGAATACAAACCGCCCAGTAATTTGTGAATGTTTGTCAAATTCATTTTGTCGTTTTCAATGATTTTTCTATATTTTGACATTAGGTTGTTAGCAAAGTAATATTTAACCCATAGATGGTACCCTAACAGGTACTACCACTCCGAATCAGAATGGACCAGGGATCAATGGTGTTAAAGGCGTGCTCACATTCACCATACATCCAGAACTAGAACCTCACTATCAGTTAGAGTTTAACGTCATACCCAGGACAATGAGACCTTCAGCCACTGCCTTCTAGCACCCATTAATAAAAAGGGCCGCAGTTGCCATAAGGGCAATAGGGTTCGGGCAATCATATAGGTGCTAGGGCTTGATGTGGACTAACCGATTGATCTGAGGGGACCTCTGCGACCACCCCGTCTAGCCTAAGTAAGGGCAAAAGTGTAGCGTTGCATGTCATGAATTGCTCAGCCTCCATGATTCCCTCCTAAAACATCACAGATCATCACCCACGCCCAACAGGTGGCTCCATTGGGGGGGGGGTCTTACCTCTCTGCAGAGGTACAGTCGGTGTATTCTAAAGTCGTAGCCGACAGGGCTAAAGTGTGTAAGAGATTCTATCTTAAAACAAAAACAGCTGTAAAATAACACAGATATGGATCAAGGTTATAAAACACATTCAAAGCTTTTGTGGTTGTAGTATAAAGTTCTGTTAAGCTAAAAAGATCTTACACACACACACACACACACACACACACACAATATATATATATATTATAATATATATATATATATATATATATATATATATATATATGTGTGTGTGTGTGTGAAGAAACGAAGTGAATCCGACGGTATGTAGTATATTAAGAAAAATGAAAACACACACACACACACACATACACACACAACCTTAAGGTTTATTTCCGCTGTCGTTTATCACAAATGATTTATACACACACAGACGCATCCACACACCTAAAAAATGCACAATATTTCCTTTCGATACACACTTACACCGTCCCATACTCACGCCGTAAAATAGAATATTTGACGTCATATTTCAAACCGTCTCCCTTTTTTCAAACCTCAAAATTTTTTTAAACAGACTGAATAACAAGGAATATCACTCGCTTTTCTCGTTATTCTGTGATAAAAAAGAATTCTTATCACCTTCCATATACCAACAAATGCCCTGAAGATGATCTAATTAATAGATCGAAACACTGTGTGACTCGAAAAATCTGGGAATGGCCAGCTGGTGTAGTGGTTCGAATCTCCGCCTGTCAACTTGGCAGTCGAGGTTTCGAGTCACACACGGAGCAGTCTCCCATCTCTATAACCTTGCTGATGTGACATAATAGGTCGAAATGTACATTCAGGGATTGACATTTTCTCGATTTGTTTAGCTTTACATTTGAACATATATGCCCGCCTAAAATTCATTAATTATTAACTAATTAATTTTCAAAATTAGGTATGCCTTCAATGAAGCACATATCCCCCCCCAAAATATATATATATATATATATATATATATATATATATATATACGATTAAAATCCTAACATTTTGTCCGTCTGATGATTGCAAGTACGCATAAAACTGTAGTTACAGTATATTAAATCCATAATATTTAATCTCTTTTTTTAAACCTGCTCTGCCATTTTAGCATTGTTCGCCTTCATATGCTAATACTTTTCACACTCATTTTCCATTATATTATATTATATTATATATGATAAGTCATCCACAGACACCGAGTTTCGGTATTTCACGCCTCTTCAGTGTGGCTAGACACAACAGCTACCAGGATCGAAATCCGTCTGACTTTTTGTCCGCCCGACTTCTTAACCTCTCGGCCGTTTGGCAGCTGCCGTAACGGGATGGTGTTTAATCTATTAAATACGTAGGTTTGTTTATATATTTTACGATCACCAGAGAGATCCAGTCTGTGTACAGACGATCATTACTTTATATATGCTGTGAGTGAAAGTTAATTTAAGTCACCCCTAAAGAGCTCTACCGAGTTGATAAAGAAAAGGCTTACATATCGGTCATATTAACGGTTATGGATTTATTTCAACCAAAAGATGCTCTTCTCTGAGAAGTATTTGCACCCTTAGACAGTGTACATTACCAAATGAAATGTAATGATTATCAAAGATGATAATCTTTTGGTTGAAATAAATTTATAACAGTTAACATGACGGATATTTAGTTAGTCCTTATTCAGGAAATAATATGTCATATTGTTCGATATTCAGAAAATGCTGAGTTGAATAAAAACGTTGTGAATGTCTTTGTGTGTGATCATTTGTGTGTGTGTGTGTGTGTGTGTGTGTGTGCGCGTGTGCGTGCGTGTGTGTATATCCGTGTGTGTGTGTCCGTGTGTGCGTGAGTGTCCGTGTGTGTGTGAGTGTCCGTGTGTGTGTGTGTGCATTCATTTCTACCCGTCTTTGTCTATTCGAAAATGAAGCGCAAATTAGTTTTCCCATGTCGAAACCATAAATCCATTTTACACCATCAAGCTTTATTATCATAGATCATGAAAAAAAAATTAAAAAAAAAACCCAAAAAAATACATCGACAGGTGCACTAAAATCTGAATTTGGAAAGTTAGCTCGGAGGATCACTCAAACTGGCACCCCCGCAATGTGTTCGTGTGTTCGGCACATCGGGATCGTATTATCCACATCATCACTGGTTGACATTTACGAGCGAAGCTAGTAAATTCAATCGACCTAACGTGTAGTCTTATATAGCACATAGGCCGAATAAAGCGAAGATAGACATGAGTTTAAATCGGTCTCGGCATCTCCAAGTTTTAGTCGTCGGGGCGGCCTAATGTCGGTATCAGCCATGCAGCGAGGGAGTCTATCCCCTTTTCAATAGCGCTAGACCGAGGAGATTATTTTTAGCGTCTGAGGTGGAGCACCTACCATCAGCTCCTTACTTTACCGCACAGATCCCTGTGCTACTCATACGCTGAGTTGGCGAGGGCCGGTATCGAACTAGGAACCTTGTGGTTTCTAGCCGAACGCTCTACCGACTGAGCTAACCCGGCCCTTTGCAGTTAACTACCCAGTCACGGTTATTTAAATAAAATTAGGAAATATTGAGGAATTAGGAAATATATTATTATATGATAATTTAGTTATTAAAACGTTTGATATGTTTACTTAAGAGCTATTGCTAAATAGTTCAATATGTAAAAAGTATAATAATCTTGATTTCATTCTCTCTCATTGTTTTTTTCTTTCTTTTTTCCTTATTTTCCTAGATTCATTATGTTCGATTGAAACAGATTAGCTTTAACGCTTCCGTGCGCTCACCACCTCTCTCTATCTTTTTCCTATTCACCTTTTTTCTTTCTTTCTTGTTATATTTTTCTGTGTTGCGTGTCATTTTTCTTCCCTTTCTTTTTCTATGATAAAAACGGAATGTTTCATTATTTGGCTGAGGTGATGACAGTCATAAAAAAAAAATTAAAAAAAAGAATTCGATTGATAAGCAATACCAGATAATCAAGATTTACATTTTTTAATTTTATCTTGGACGATCACATTTTTAACCAGGAGGTGTTTCAATGTGATAACGGTTGTGAAATTAAGGAACGCGGGTATTAATATATAGATAGCATGTACATAGTGCAATATTTATAGTATATATAATGCAATACTATTTATAAATATAAAATGATGACGAAAAACATTCGTATAAATATGTAGATTTTTAATTGATCAATTTCAATTTTTCTAAATCTATCTAGATTTATACAGTCGACTATCTTTATCTTGGTTATTTACTGTCCTATGTATAACACAAAAATTGCATCTAATTATGAGGTTCTGATTCTGGAACTCTGGT
>CM042141.1:59522120-59557120 GCA_023376005.1 Doryteuthis pealeii | reverse complement strand
GACCAAATAATTTATAAGTTTTATACTCGGTCCGCACACTATATCCCAAATAATGGCCTTGTACCAGAATAAGCTAAACTTAACAACGGACTAAGGGAGACCTACTGTAACACGGCGATTCATATCGAATAATTATTTGCATGTTTTGCTAAGTTAGTGCTCCATTGTTATGATCTTGTGCCAGAGTAAGAAAAGCTTGGTAGATAAATAAAAAAAAGTTATTTTTCAGTTTGAAATGCTTAGTTAAATTTCCTACAAACTATCTTTTTCGCCGTAAAAGCATAAAATGTGTCCTCTAATATATTGTGTTTTCTCAAAAATAAGACCTACCTACAAGATAAGACCGAGCGTGATTTTTCAGAATGATAAGCCTTCCTTTTAAATTAAGCCCTAGTTGAGAGTGGCAGCCAAACCAAAGAAATAAGCATTCTACACATACACATCATGCGACTCAAACACTCGACATCCACTGAAAATAAGTCCTAGTGTTATATTTCGACGTGAAAATTAATATAATGTTTTTGAGGAAACAATTTAAAAAGGATATTACTTTACAGATATATCGTGCTTCATATGGTATAATGTTTAACGAGTTAGGCTAGCAGACCAGACCATTGTTAGGAATCACAATTCTCAACAGATACCCCATACTTCTAGCCTTGTACCAAACAACTAATCTTCGTAAATTATTATTTTGCTGATAGATTCTATTTGATATTAAATTTCTTTTTAAAGAAGAAAAACTTATATGATAAATTGTCGGGAGGAAAACTCTGGTTGATCTTGCAAAATGTTTATATATAATAATCCTTCACTCCTCATATAATAATAAATAAATATAAATATCTGACTTACACGCCGAGAAGCCAGACAAATTACAACGGATTCTATCGCATACACACGAGGCACCCGCACGATCAAATCTAGTAGGAGTAAAAACGCTATACGGCCAACAAAGTACTGATGCTAAAAGAGGCCGTAAAAACAACCAATCAGAAACGCCCTTTGTCGGTCACGTGATCAAACTCTGTACCTCTTTATCGCTTTACCCAAGTTTGACACTGACTCTTTCTCTCTCTTTTTTTTCTTCTTAATAATATTCCACCTTCTCTCTCAATATTCTTGTTTTTCCTTTTCTCTCACTTTATAGAATCCCCTCACAACTGTCTGCTTCGTTTATTTCTTTTTTTTTATTTCTCTCTCTCTTTCTTCTTATGCCTCTTCCACGCGCCTGCGTGCACACACACACACACACACAAACACGCGCACGCGCACACACACCGCCCCTGCTCCGCAGTTCGCCTTATCACACCTCGACCTTGCCTATTCATTCACTATTGCCTCAGCTCTGTGTGATGGGCACAGGCACAACCCCACGATCTCCATTCGTATTATTGCTACTACTACTACTACTACTACAAGGCACACATGTGATGTATCATAGAGGAAAACTAATCCAGTTCGGTGGCTAGTGGTTTGATATGTCTCTCCACTGTCCACAGATGATAGTGCAATATTTGCTTGTATTTATGCAGCACCTGGATCATACTTAGGCGTGTCCAGCAGTTCGAACCCGAACACCAACACACGTTTCCGAAAAAAAAAAAAAAACAGCTATCATCTCATTCGTCCTTTACTCCTTCCATTTATCGGCTATACCAGAAAAACTACACGGACTGGCTACTTTTATATCGTTGGACTGTGAACACAGTTAAAGTGTCCACTCTGTGGCGGTCGGGTCCACCCATAACCCGCTACCCCAGTAGATTCATTCTGTCTATTAGGATGCATTTTATTAGTACTGGATTTTGCAGCAGCAGCAACAGCGGTTACAGCCACAAAAACAACGATCAGCATAACCACACCAACAACAACAGCAGTTACGATCACCTCAACTATTTTTACCAAGACTCTAATCAACAATGTGTAACCATTGCTGAGGACCACAATAACAGCATTACACTATCACTTTTAAAGTCTTGCTCGGATTTTTCTGGATTGTTACAAACTTTATTCAATTCGTCCATAACAACATTGTTTCTTTATTTTAAACAAAAACTTTTTCAAGAAAAATATCAACAACAAACATTTCTGTCCTTTTTTCAACTACGGGTATACGCATTTCTATCTGAGTTAATTACTAACTGCTTAACTTTATCAGTCTCAGTCCGACCCCCCTCAGCATTGTTAAAATCCCCTAATCTTCCCCCATTGTCATCATCCTTTCTGTTTCTACCTCGGCTGCTACTGCCTGGCCATCTTAGACCACATACCACGGCGCCCGGCTTATCCCTGACGTCGTCTCCGCTGCGACCGGCTACGTTGCCTTCACCGTTGACATCTCAAACGGTGTCGTTACTCCCTCGGACCCCAGGAACTAAAACAACAACAACAACAACAACACTTCGGACTATTCTCATCTTTTCAGCGCAGAGGCTTTTTCAGCCTCTTTCATCCCATACCCTTGCTTTCATCATACCGTCCCATCTGTTATCACTACCAGTGTTTATATAATCGCCTTTATAACTGATATAGAAATTGAAACTTTTGAAAACTTGTCGGGGCATGATATCCCAGGATAACCATGTCGCCCCGATGCAAGTGCCAGATTCTAAGGCAACCGGCATTGACTCTACAGCCAGGCCCAACCCTGCACACATCTCGCGCTCTACAGTCTTCAGTATCAGTTCCGAACTTAAAACAGACGTTGCTGATCCTCAAAACGCGGAGAGCAAGCAGACGAACAGTGCAAGCTCGGAAGACAGGCCTTCAACCCTTAGCACCCAAAATATTAAGGGTGGCCGTAGTCAGACCAGCCCCTCAAAACCATATACGGGTCGTTGGGTCGTGTGCTTCCTGAACGATAATGTTGTCACGGCTAACCCGGACATGAACACTTTTCGGAAATTCCGCATAAGGCGTAGAATATTCCTATTAACCGTTATGACTATTGGATTTTTTACCACGATGGTCTACTCCCTGTTATTTAGTTGTTGCACTGCCATGACTGTTGACAGATCAGCGTTACCCACACGCTGGGAATCAGGAGTGGGGGCAATGTTTCATACCCCGGACTCATACCCTGTGTCGGATATTTCCTTACCAGATTCGGATCGATCCTCATCAACATTGCAGTCGAGCAATAACGAAGATGGAAGATCCATGTCCCAAAGTTTTGGGATCGGTTCTTCGGAATTGTTGGTTGTGTCTGGACGATTTGCCGGCCAGGCTTCCGTCCTCAATCGGGAATATTACAGAAAAATGTTTGGATCTCGGACAATCTTACTTGCACCTTCGTCGGATTCATTCCTCTTGCCAGAAACATCGTTGTCCCAATCTCCCGAGTCTCCGCGTCCCATTATATTTGATATTTCATCACAACGAAGTAAGGAACGATTAGACCAACAAAGAGAAACAACACAGAACAAAAGAGTCCAATTTGGACATGCGCAAAAATTGCGAATGGAACTAACAAAACCGTTGCAAATGACGCAACAATATCAAACACACACACAACAACAACAACAACAACAACAAATAGATCCGAAAAAGAAACAAAATTCACAATTAAGAGATTCTTTGAATCCGTTCCATGGTCAAAGGTCAACCCTTTTCCAATTATGGCGACGGAACAGAAAGGAAATGGAATTATACAATACCAATTTCATTACGGAATCTTTGCAAGACATTGAGTCTGATAATGGTAACGGAATCGATAACAGTGTCTTGAGAAACACAAATGGAGCAGTTAAAAACGTTGTGACTAACAAAAAGGATTATTTTGCAGACGCCCCTATTCAAATATTCAGTCCCGGTACAAAATCGACTTTTAAACATATTCAGATTGATAAGAACAATAAAATCAATTTCAAAAACCTTAAAAAGGAAAGTGTAGATTCTTACAAAGAGAAGCTCCATTCAAAAACAGACTCTGAACTTACGCAACAAGTTCTTTCCGAAGATGAACGGACATCTATGGAAACAACGGTTTCCTTGGATCAGAGAAAAGAAACCATTAAACAATGGAAACCGTTATTGTTTCCAACAGAAACCGATAATTTAAAGCCAGACTTTTCTTCTTCCCATGAAGAATTCGGTATTCACTATGTAACCGGCACCCGTGATATTGGTACCTCTCGCCGGGCAGATAGCCAAATGAACATTGTCGCTGTTGATTCCAATGTACCTGTCAGTGATGGAAGAGAAGTCAGTGATGAAAACCGTGTGATAAATTCAGACGACCCAGGGGATTATTATTATTTTTCTGACGATTCACAAAGGCTAGGCAAATCAGAAAGGAAATCTGAAGTGCCGACAAAAGAACAGTCGATGACAATTGAAGATAGAATACTTACCGAAAAAATGCTTCTAGTAGATAGTAAATTGAAAAACAATGACACTTATTTTGAATACAGAGATGATGAGGATGGTGATGATGTTGATTATTACGAAGAGAACTCTAACTACAGAGAAAAAGATGTTGAATATGTTGGCGATATAAAAATGGATCAGATTAAACCGAGACATATTACGCAGAAAACCCGAATGCCCCTACCGCCTTCGTTTTCGTCGTCGTTCTCTCGTGCAAGTTCCTTCTCTTCACCATTAAGTGCTGCTCTCAGAAGAGAAAGTCAAAAATCGTTATCGTCCTCGACACCCGATGTGGCAGATGGGCCATCTTCTTCGTCTTCTTCAGCCCAGCACAGGGTGAAGACAAGAGCTGAACAGCCCTTGATCCCGCAGCCACATCACCAGCCACAGACAATACAACAAAATCAGCCAGCATCTCTATCATCTTCATCATCATCTGTATCGATTGCATCCGTCCTTGCATCGGCGCCGGTAACTGCTGACAAATCTAATGTCGGCGCTTCTTTTAGTGGGGCAGGGCATAACCGCTATCCCTTCCATCACGGCCGCAATGGCCCCGCGGGCGTAAGAGTCCAGCAAATTGCCACCAAAAAGCTGCCCCAGGCAATAATAATCGGTGTCAAAAAGGGGGGAACTCGGGCGGTGTTGGAATTTTTGCGCCTTCACCCCAACGTGAGGGCACCAGGCCCAGAGCCACATTTCTTTGACCGGCACTACCAAAAAGGATTTGACTGGTATAGGTAAGCATCTTTTTTTCATATCACTCTATCTAGTTATATGTTATACCCGGATATTTGAGCGGAAAAATGGATGCATTGAGTGTGCATTTATTTTTGGACAGCGTAAATATCAGTCCGTATTTTATTTAAATGTTCAATTTATTATGTTGGATCTCCGTAATTAATGTTTATCCCTGAATTAAGCGTATTTACAAGAAATTTTATTATTATTACGAAAGGTAAATATTTGTTGAGAAAATAAATCCTTGTCAATACATATATAAAGTGCAGTTAGTTGGTGTGTATGTATGGATGTCCTGATGAAACTGCAGAAAAAATATTAGCGACAAAGTAAATATATATATATATATATATATATATATATATATATATATATATATACCCCACATATATATATATATATATATATATATACTCCACACACACACACACACACACACACACACACACACACACACATATATATATATATATATATATATATATATATATATAGGGCAGTTGGTGTGAATATAGGTATGCCCAGATGATACTACGAAAATAAACAAACAAGACAAAGTATATATATATATATATATATATATATATATATATATATATATATATATATATATATATATATATATGCAATAAATATCACCGGTCTTCATTTTTGTCCAAAAGTTATGAAGATTTAATTTATATTCGCAGATATTCAAAAATTTAAAACATACACAGAAATAGCATTGAAATTCTACTTAAAATGTCCAGGATTTATAAATCTCAAAAGTAAACAATTAAAACACCGGGGTGGCTTTGCCCTCCCATCTAGCCAGGGGATGCTGGGTAGCCACTTCTAGTTTATCGTAAGGCTGTGATCATATTTATTTACCTACGTATATGTTATGTACGAGGGTGGCGATTAGTTATTGGCACAAAACAAGACTGAATTATATTTGAGAGAAAAAAAAACAACAAAACAAATAAACCCAAATATTTAACGAAGAAAGGAATAGTAATAAATGAAAGAAATAAACGAAGACATAAAGTAAGTCGTGAGGGATTGTATAAAGTTAAACGAAGAAAAACAAGAATAGTGAAAGAGAAGGTTGGATGTTTAGAGACAGAGACGGAGAGAAATAGATAGACAGACAGACAGACAGACAGTCAGTCAGTGTCAAGCACGAGTAAAGCGATAAAGGAGTAGAGAGTTGGGTCACGTGACTGACGAAGGGTGTTTAATGAAAGTGGAGAAACAATGTGCCAAGTGGATTGAACCTAAAGATGAATATGTAGAATTGTATCTACTCTTCAGGGCTTTAGGGCATTTTCTTGCTGGTCAGACCGGGAACTTATCCGCACCCCCCCCTTGTATATCTATGTATGTATGTATGTATGTACGTATGCATGTATGTGTCTATCTTCCTCTGGTTACACATACACATATACAAATATTAAAATACGGGAAATTAAAACGGAAAGTTTTTTGGTGGTCCCCATGACAGTTTAACTACAGTCTAGGAATGAACTTTTTTTCCGTTTTAATTTTCCGACCGTTGTGCAAGTTCAGGCGTTTGTGTAAATAACCGAATTTCATGGACACACACACACACACGCACGCACACACACACACATACATATATATTTTTTTTTGAGGATATGTGCTTAATTGAAGTCATACCTAATTTTGAAAATTAATTAGTTAATAATTAATGAATTTAGGCGGGCATATATGTTCAAATGTAAGGCTAAACAAATCGAGAAAATGTTTAGACTTACATTTGAACATATATATGCCCGCCTAAATTCATTAATTCTTAACTAATTAATTTTCAAAATTAGGTAGACTTCAATTAAGCACATATCCTCCAAAAATTGTCGGTTTAAAGCCATATAAAAATAAACACATTTGTTTGTTTACTTAACGTCATATATATATATATATATATATATATATATATATATATATATATATATATATATATATATATATATATAGACTATCTAAGATAAGCCCATTTTTGAGAAACAATGTTTATCTCTCCTCGATGATATAGTGAATTTTTGCATGACTTTTAACATTTATTTTTAGATTTAATGACCCCTTTCCATAAATTTGTTCAGAAAATAACTTATATGATTTTTTGATGAAATTTGTTTTTCTGACAGATGATAATCGATTAACGTAATACTTACAAATCATTTAATTTTGATATAATAACACACATACACATACATACACAAACTCACACACACACACACACACACACACACATATATACAAATATATATATATATATATATATATATATATATATATATATGTGTGTGTGTGTATATGAGGTAAGGTAGAAGGAAAAGTGAACAAAAAATAATGACTCAAACAAGTAGAAGTAGGAGAGAAATAGTTCGTCCTTCTACGCGAAGAACATCAAGGATGAAATATTTCTCTCCTACTTCTACTTGTTTGAGTCATTATTTTTTGTTCACTTTTCCATTTATCGTACCTCATTTATAATATATGAATCCGACAATATGAGGAAAAATGAGTAAAGAAAAGAAATGTAGATGGATAAAATGAATTTAATCGATATCACTTACACATGTGTTTCGGTCAGTTTATGTGTGTGAAAATATTTCGCACACATAGAAGACTCGACCTTCATCAGAGTGAATATTTATTTTGAATGAAAAAATTCGTTGGGAAAAAACAACAGAGATTTTTGGAAATATTCGAAAATCGAATTTTTTAAAAATTTGGGACGCTGAAATAGAGTTAAGATAGACCGTTATGATTTGGATATTTGTTTTTTTCTAGGGTTATGGTACAAAATAGTTTTTTTTTATTATTACAATATATATATATATATATATATATATATATATATATATATATATATATATATATTCAGCCTGTCCATAAAGTCCGCGAGCTTTTTTTAAATTTAAAATTCTGTAATATATATATACATATGTTTGTGTGTTGACAGTGAAAAAGACAAACTGACAAGGAGCATGCAGAACCGAACTAAGTTTTCTGAATCTTTAAAAATAAGTCATCCATTAACTATTGCTACTGCCAATAACATGTAGATACTTGTCAATAACGTGGACGCCCAAGACAGCAAGTGTAATCGGAAAATTAACATTTCGAAATTTAATATCGATAATAAAATAATGAGTCAACAAATACAAATTATTATCTCATCTTCTGTAAAATTGACAGAGAAAAAAACCCCAAAAAAACAACAACAACAAAACTAACACAAAACAAAAAACGGTAATTTATGGGGAAGTGCGTCCCGGTCTCCTGCCTCAAAAGTTGCTGCCCGGTGACTATTAAAATAACGACCCAGCTCAGCTATTCAAAACTATCCATCTATCTATATATCTCAATTTGGTCATATTTATCTATATTACTTTAAATACTAAGATTTTTTTAATTCATGTTTTTGTTCATGTCTTGTTTTTAGTTTAAATAAATAAGAATTACGACAAAAAAAGAAGCACCACCCCGCCAAATACATTTACTTGTCGAAAATATCTATCTATCTCTATTTGTTCGTATCTATCTATATTATTTTGTTTGTTTATCTCTCTCTCTCTCTCTCTCTCTCTCTCTCTCTCTCTCTCTATCTATCTATCTATCTATCTATCTCAGTCTATTCTAAACTATGTATTCATCTTCATATCTAAACAGGAATTACGACAAATTATGATAAATAAACAAGAATTACGACGAGCTGGGGTTGTTATTTTGATAGTCACCGAGTGGCGGTCTTTGAGGCTGGAGACCAGGACGCACTTCCTCATGGATTACCCTCCCCCCACAAAAAAAAACAAAAAAAACCGCTAAAATGAATGACATTTATGATAACAGTAGAGCACCTCACGTGGTATAATAGTTAACAAGCTAGATTAACATACCATTGTTACTGAGTTAGATTCTCACAGGGTGCCCAATACTTTTTACAATTAAACTATGCATGGTAATTTATTAAACTAAGCTTAGTAAATAACTATTTATGAAAACAGACTTTTTGGATAGGAATTTAATTGATAAGCACAGAAAGAAAGGTGATAAGAAAAAAAACAATAACAAAAAAAACTTGTTTTTAATATCCCAATATATGAAGCGATGATAAACATACAATGAAACATGCACAAAGACTATATATATATATATATATATATATATATATATATATATATATATATATATATATATATATATATATATATATATACTATATATATTATTATATATTCAGTTCTTAAAAGCGCCCTAAAATTTATTTCCCCATATAATATTGATATATGTATAAAAAATATACACACACACATGTATATATATATATATATATATATATATATATATATATATATATATATATATATATATATATATGTGTGTGTGTGCCGTGTGTGTGTGATATGTACAGGGAAAAATAAACTCATCATATATATATATATATATATATATTATATATATATATATATATATGCATATATATACATGTATGTGTGTCTGTGTGCCTGTGTGTGTGTATATGTATGTGCAGTAACATATATCGATCACTACTACTATTTCTGGACTTAGCTAAATGTAGGGATGCATATGAGGGACACACACTGTGTCACTTACTATCCTTTTAAGGGACAAAGTCCTAGTACAATAGCCGTTTATTCCTGCATTATATATAAGGTATTAATCAAAATTATGTCTCTTTTATACATTATTCTTTCATATATATATATATATATATATATATATATATATATATATATATATATATATATATATATATATATACTACTAGTGGGACTTGTAGATATACCACAGTATGATAATTTAATTATTTCAACGTTTGATAAGTTTATTTAAGTGCTAACAAAAATAGTTATATATAAAATGTATAATGATCTTGATTTAACTTTCTCTCACTCTTTTTTCTTTCCTTCTTTTCGTTATGTTCGATTGAAACTGATTAGCGTTAACACACCTCTCTTGATTTTCCCCTACACTCTTTCTTTATTTCTTTCTTTTTTTTCTTTATTATATTTTACTGTGTTGCGTGTGCTTCTTCTGTTTCTTTCGTTATGATGAAAAAGTAATGGTCCATTATTTATCTGTGGGGACAACACTCATAAGAAAGAAAAGTTCGGAGGATAATCAACACCAGATAATCAAGATTTACATTTTGCTTTTCCTCCTGGACGATGTGTAGGCTCTCTTTTTTAATCATAGGGTGTTGCAAGATGATAACGGACGGAAGATTAAGGAACAAGAATATTGATATATAGATATAGAATCAGAAAACTAATGAAATTAAATACGAACACAAAAAACATTATACTTATTCTTACTCAATTTTAATTGATTTCAATATAAATTTATACAAAGAATTGTTTTTAAATCGTTTGTGTATGAAACAATAATATTAGAATTCAATAATAATAACAGTGAACAAATAGATTCTTGCCTTAAAACTTTTAAAAACAAAAATTGAAACTTTTATTAAGTCATCCTTAAAAATCCAAATCAAGTCTAAATGATGGTAACTTTATTTTTTAACAAAGTGAACAATAAGCTTTTTTCTATTTTAGAAATTAGTGAATAACACAGAAACTTGCTGACCATGTGTAAATTTCACGTGTGTTGAAACAAACATTATCCATTATCGATAATGCTCTGTCTTTTTCCTTTCTCTTTTCTCTTTTCTCTTCTGTTAATTTCCTTTATTTCTTACCATCTTTAAACATTCAGGTTTTAATCTAAAATATTCTATGAACTTGTATCATATGCGAAAAGGTAACGCGAGTTAGGGTCTTAATATCCTGGGTATGAGGTTAAATTCAATATGATGGTGAAGTTCCTATTTTGGAGCTCTGGAATATGTGGTGTAACCCACCGTCACCATTACTTCCATGTCCACTCTGACCCGGTGTGTCACTAACCTAACAGGGTCCCATCTATGGTTGAATAGAAAAAAATGAGTTTAAATAATTGAGCTTAAGTTGAGTACCCATGAAGAATGAATAAAACAAAACGTCTTCGCCATAAAATAACCAACAAAGGTTGCATGCCGTAAAATCCAACTAAAAACCCTGCCAAAATACAAATAAGAACAATAAATCAATAAATAAAATAAAAACAAAAACCGACCCCCCCCAAAAAAAAAACAAAAAAAAAACAACAACAAAAAAAAACAACAAAAAACAAAACAAACTTTGTTCTTTTCTGTCAGAGAACCAATAGTTTCACTTTCAGTATTAAAATACATTTTTCTTGGGTCTTGGTCATTTCATCACGTGATCAACTCCGATTCGGATCAATGTAACTGATCACAAAGAAAGATCAACAGATGGGATTGATGTATAAAATAGTTCATTGTTTCTTCAAGTAAACATCAATGTTTTAAATCAAAACTATCTCTTTTGTTGTCTGCATTTCAATTTTTAGCATTTAAAAAAAATGTATTTGACTGATTGAAAAATACATGCAACTTATGCTAGGAATAATCTATAATCTATATATCAATATTCTTATTTGTACGGCCGTTATCATCTTGCAACACTCTCTGGTAAAAATGGGACCGTCCAAACCGTCCAAGAAGAAATGCAAAATACCTGATTATCTGCTGTTGCTTATTCACCGAATTCTTATTTTTCATGAGTGACGTCACCTAAGCTATATAATGGACAATTCCCTTTTCATTATAAAGAAAGGGAAGAAAAATGACATGCTACACAGTAAATAAAAGAAAGAAAGAAAGAGAGTATAGGAAAGGTAGATAGAGTGTGTGAGCACGCAGAAGCGATAGCGCTAATAGGTTTAATTCGAACATAATTAAATGAAGAAAAGAAGGAAGGAAAGAAGTAAAGGAGTGAGAGAGAGTTAAATCAAGGTTATTATACTGTTTACATATTGAACTATTTAGCAATAGGTCTTATGTAAACTTATCAAACGTTGTAATAATTAAATTATCATATTGTGGTATATCCACAGGCCCTGCTAATAACTCTAATTTTGTATAATAAGACTGTTCGCAAGATCAAACGAATTTCTCCTCACAGTTGCTAAAAAGTATTTCTCTTTTTGGTGTTACGATTGTCTGGGAGATTATTCAAGTATAAAGTTTGAAAAGTAACAATATTGATTTTATGTGAAATAATATTTCAATAAATTGGTACTTAGTAGCAAAAGATTTTTCTTGGAATAAAGTCATAAAAACAAATAATACTTTCCCAAATTTAGTGTCACCTATGAATCTATATTTACAAGCTATCCACCCAGGCGGTTGGGGATGTAGAATAGGCCGACTGCACCTCTGCAGAGGGGTAAGAGCCCATCCCATCGTGGGATACCTGTTGGCCATCGGTAGTAACCCGCGGGGATTCAGGATAGAACCCTGTTGATTGAGGGGTCATGACATGCAACATAAACTTTGGCCCTTACTTAGGCTAGTTTGGCGCTCGGTGAGGACCCCTCTGATCAATCGCCTGGTCACTTCAAACCCTAGCACCTATATGATTGTCCCAACTCTATTGCCCTTATGGCAAAACCCAATCATTTTTATCATATATGTGCTAGAAGGCGCTCGGAGAGGCCCCTTCTGATCAATCACCTGGTCACTTCAAACCATATGATTGTCCCAACTCTATTGCCCTTATGGCAAACCCCAAACATTTTTATCATATATGTGCTAGAAGGCGGTGTCGGAGGGTCTTAACGCCCTGGGTATTAAATTAATTAGCATCTAGTGGTTAAGTACAAATACTGGAGCACTGAGGATTGTGAAGTTCCCTTCATCACCAACAGTCCAAAATTCACTCTGACACGGAGTGGTAGTACCTGTTAGGGTCCTATCTTTGAGTTATATAGAAAAAAAAACGAGTTTAAAAATGTGTTTAAAAAAGTGAGTAAATTTAAGAATGAGTGAAACCTCTTCGGCATAAAATAACCCAAGAGTTGACATGCCGTAAAATCCAACCAACCAACCAGCATCTTAGGGATTCATTCCAGATTTCAATTATGCAGATAATCATGAAGACATTCTACCTTTGTTTTATTTTTCTTTCTTATACTGATAAGGTCTAAGTACTAACACATGGAACCATAGGAATAATATATATATATTAGCTCAGTCGGTACAGCGTTCGGCTAGAAACAACAAGGTTCCTAGCTCGATACCGATACCGGTCCTCGCCAACCCAGCGTATGAGTAGCACAGAGATCTGTGCGGTAAAGTTAGGAGCTGATGGGAGGTCTGGCGCTAGTGAAAAGGAGATAGACTCCCTCGCTGATTGGCTTATACCGACTTTAGGCCATCCCGACGACTTTACTTTTTTTTACTTATACATATATATATATATATATATATATATATATATATATATATATCGGAGGTAGATATGTTTCAGCGCATGCATACGCATGTATAGGACCAGGTACATGCACCTCTGTGTGCATTTATGTGTCCATGTATTTGTATGCACATACATCTCTCTCTCTCTCTCTCTCTCTCTCTTATATATATATATATATATATATATATATACGTGTGCGTGTACGTGATTATGTCTATGTATGTGCGTATGGCTGTCACTGAATGTATCTGAATATACAATAACATACTAAAGAATAACATATACACGTGTTTGTGTATGCAAATGTGTGAATGTTCTATTGCATATATTTTACTGTAAGTTCCAGGATACATGAGAACCATACGAATACAAAAAAGAGATAATACATGAAAAAAAACCGACTATTTCTGTTCAATTGACTCGTCCTTAATACAGGAAGTTGCGATAACTGCTTATCTTAATCAAATGCGCAACCGTGTAATAAAAATGCTGGTCAGGCTCGGTGACTGATTTGAAAAAAAAAAGAAAAAAAAACGTTCAGAAGGAAAGGGGAAACATATATGTGTTTGTGTGTATGAGAGAGAGACAGACAGACAGACAGACAGACAGACAGATTTACTATTCGTAAAGTATAATGAGTTTGATACTCATTATACTAGCATCAACTCACGATATATATATATATATATATATATATATATATATATATATATATATATATATATACCGTAAGTTGATGCTAGTATATATATATATATATATGTGTGTGTGGGGGGTTGGTGTGGGGGTGAATGTAATCAAGTATTCCCGTGATAGGATTCAACCAAAACTGAGAGAGAGAGAGAGAGAGAGAGAGAGAGAGAGAGAGAGAGAGAGAGAGAACTGTAAAATGGTATATATATATATGTGTGTGTGTTGTGTGCGTGTGTGAGTGTGAGTGAGAGGTATCAAGTGTTTCCATGATAGGATTCAACAAAAATTGAGAACGTACATATAATGATTTTTCGTAAATACATAAAAAAACATATGCATATATATATATATCGAACCATCCTTTGCTGGGATTACGCTTGTCAAGTTCATTTTCTATAAGAAAAAGTATCGAATTTTATGCGATACATACGTTGTAAGTGCCTTCAAGTAAAAATTTAATATATATATATATATATATATATATATATATATATATATATATATATATATATATATAAATTGTATAATGAATAGATATATGACAATCTTAATTTGCCAGGCATGAATTTATTTCGTTAACTGTCTGTATGAGTGAGAACAAACTAACGTGCAGTGCTATTTTTCAGTGTATATTTATTTTTCCATCACCTACCCTCCAACAATTAAGTTTAACAAGTTTGAATTCAGAGTCTCCCTTCTCCTTTCCTGTTGTGGTTGGGGATCAGAGTCTAGTATCTGTTCCAGTTACTATACTTTGAGACTTACCTATTCCGCTCGGGTCGTCCAGTGTGCTTCGGCCTCTGGACCGGGTTCAAGTACAATTATTAGCGTCGATCCCAGGGGGCTATCCCTCCAGGCATTACCCTCCCTTTGTGGGCTGGGCTGGGTTTATTGCCCAGCGCCTGAGGCGCCCCTTGACGGGGGAGAATGCCGACGGGATCGACGCAATTTTTGTTCTTTCCCACCCATGAACTTCGGCTTGTGGGTGAGCCCACGTTAAAACGAGGCCTTGTGCCCAGTCATTACAAGTGGGGTATGAGACACATATCCTCAGTATACCCAACTATTTACCCATAGCTGAAAGGAGAATAGTTAGATTCATACCTTTCTCCCAGGGCGTTAGCGTTACGTGAAATGCAAACAGCCAGGTCCAGAATTTGAACTCTGTGTTCGTGTGTATGTGTACATGTATGCATGTGTGTGGATCGCTGTCAGCGCGGATATCCATGACAATCTCTCTCCATCCGTCCCTATCGCTCATCATTCTTGGGGAGTCCTCTATGCAGCATCCCGGATCCGCACAGAGCTGATCAATGTACGTCTTTGCTGGTCGGCCTACACTGGCGTGTACATGTGCTGGCTTCCACTGGAGGACATCGCTTATGAGTTCGTCTTTGCTTCTCCAGCAGTGTCCCGCGTGTCTTGTCCGTCTTAATCGGATGGTTTGGGTGATATGTGGCAGGTGGCCGTACAGCTGTTTTCTCGTAGGGTTTTGTTTCCACGTCTTGTTCAGGATCTCACCCATCAATGGCAAACTCCTTAACTCTGTAGAACAATTTAGATACTTAGGCAGCAACATCTCCTCCACAGAAAACGACGTTAATGCACGTATAGGAAAGGCATGGGCCGTAATAAATAAATTAACGATCATATGGAGATCCAATCTCAAAGAAAAGTTAAAGAGACAGTTCTTCCAGGCCGTTGTCGTGTCAGTACTGCTGTATGGCTGCACCACATGGACCCTAACTAAGCGCCTAGAGAATAAACTAGGCGGGAGCTTTCATAGAATAGGCGAGTGCATCTGTACCAATGAGAGCCCTCATAACAGAATAAGGATGGGCATTTATCTAATATAACATATTTCATTAATCTATTTGTTAGTTTTGAATTAAGATAAACGCTAATGTTCTGTTTATGTTTAACGAAGGAAAGAAAAAATAACAAATAAGATATGAATGAAAATATAGAGGAAAAGACATATGTTAGTGACGTAATGAACCGTCTCCGAGATCAGACTGTTAATTGGAAAAATGATTACGTTTTCACCTTAATTAATTTGCAAGAGAAATAAATATATGCACAGGTGTGGCCAGCCATCAAGTGTTTACAGTTTTATGTCATTCACCTGCATAAGCACCACTGATATCTCTCTTATTGCCCCCTCTCTCTTTTGTCTATCTCTCTCTCCCCCTCTACTTACCTACACACACACACTAACACACACACACACACATATATATATATATACATATATACTTTGGTTTAGTTGTTTTGTTTTACAGCCTATCAACATTTTTGGGGTCATTTCATGTCAAATCAATTTATTTTGATAAGCGAAGCATCGTCTTGATTATAGTATCTCAGTTACTTAAGTAGTCACCCAATTCAATATTGAAGAGGCTTGTTGCTGCTTAACTTCAATGATAGAGTGGAATGAGTCAGACGAACCTACTAAAAGTTTTGCTTAATGCTCTTTAGGGCTAAGATCTTAAACCTGAAGAGCATTAAGCGAAACAATTAGTAGGTTCGTCTGACTCATTAGATTTATCTTTATTATTTGCTCTACTTAGGTATTGAGCACTTTTTACTTATTAGCTTTAGTCTCCTGGCGGGTTTGTATGAATATATATATCTTATATATATATATATATATATATATATATATATATATATGCATATAAATTGTTTTTTTTTTTAAATTTTGGCCAATAGATTATTTTTGGTTGGTACGATTATCTTGGTCTTTTCTTTTTTTCCAAAAAAATTTTTCTTCCCGGTTGATGTTTGGTAGTATATTTTTACAATCAAACTATTTGCTGTTTTTTTTTCTCACCGCGATATATATATATATATATATATATATATATATATATATATATAATATATATATATATGTGTGTGTGTGTGTGTGTGTGTGTGTGTGCGTGTTCCTTTGTTCATATATATTAATCTGAATGTGTTCCTCTGACAGAATTCGTTCCACACAAGCACACACACATATATACTCACACACGCACACACACGCGCACGCGCGCACAAACAGATACATTTACATGCAATAAAATTGTATGTAATCACTACGAATTGAAGAGTAACAAGAATTTGATGTCTGAAGAAATTATTGGTTATAATTGCTTTACTTTTTATTGCTTTTCACTTATGCAAGTAGTTATTCTTATATATATATATATATATATATTATATATATATATATATATATATATATATATATATGAGAAGTAAATACACAAGCGATGTGTTTATGATATGGCTTTTTTTAGCCGACAATTTTACAATCTCTGTATGCCGAAATGTACATATAGAGATTGATTTTTCTCGATTTGTTTAGCCTTACATTTAAATAGGTATGCCCGCCTAATTAACTAATTATTAATTAATTAACTTTCAAAATTAGGTATGACTTCAATTAAGCACATATTCTCCCAAATATATATATATATATATATATATATATTATATATATATATATATATATATATATAATTTTAGGGCACACCTGTATGCTCTTACACAGAAATTGTCACGTGTTCTCTAAACTACAATCATCTTTCCATCCCTTTCCTTCACTGTTTCCCTCTTCTGTTTTTCCTCAACGAAAAAAACACGTGTCCATTTTTCCCTGATATTTAGCTCTTCTTACGTTATTGCTAAAGATCATTCAAATGTAATTTCAATAATTTTCTATAATTATCAGCATTTGCTAGGATTGTCACTTCTTTTTAATCATGGCATCGTGCAAAATCTCTCTCTGCGACGCAATTCACATGTGTCAGTCTTAATATACTCATACATACATGCATACATAACAAATGATGTTTACAAATGCATGGGATCATCAGGAGAGAATGTACACCGTTTAGGGGCCTTCCTCTCAACGGTTTTAAAAAGCACATCGCCCCCCCCCCCTCTCACTGATGTGAGGTCCCTCAGAATCTCTGTATCGATCGAATTTAATAGATCTGTCTTCAACAAAAATAATTTCCTTTTATTTCACATATTTGTCTATGAAAAAACTTTACATATGAATGTTTACTCCTCTGAAGATATTTATCCATAAATACCACGGATTTACCTACACTTATTAGTTACTTATTTAATAGTTGGATTATTATGAACAATTTTGATATTTTAATATACACTTTTTATATAATTATACACTTTTTAAAAATAATTTGACATCAGGCTCTTTTGAGTCTTATTATAAACTATAATGCTTCTGATTTTTAAAAATTAAAAATAAAATTCATTTTATTTTTAAATAAAATTCATTTTATTTTTAATACAGACAACGCATTTTTTGAAAAATTCCAACTTTTGACTAACAACGTTCTGTTTGAGCATTCTTCTTCTAACGGTCATTTCATCCCGTCTTATTTTTGTTGAAGACCGATCTATTACATACGGTCGACACAGATATTCCGAGGGACCTCACAACTGTGAAGGGGGGGGGGACGATGTGCAGTTAAAACCGTTGAGAGGAAGGCCCCGAAACGGTGCACATTCTCTCCTGATGATCCCAAGCAATTGTAAACATCATTTGTTTTTTCAATATATCAAATTCACACTGTCGGATTAATTTCCTTTTATTTCACATAACTAGCAGATATAAAAGGCGTTGTCCGGGACAAAAATAATATTTTAAAGCACATTTTAACAACAACCACAATGTGGAACATGTCAAACACCTTTGGCAGTTAAACACTTGTTCATGGAATGCATGTTTCTTGCTCACATCAGAAACCGTTATTTTAAAGCAAACAATATAAAAGATCTGTTTGAAAATGTCAACATGGAGGATATTCTCTCTTTTTTGAGAGAAATAAAATTATACTATAGAATATAGACATGAAACTAATCAATTCCATACAACATATTACCCAATAATGCTAACACATTTTTAAAACCAATTACTAAAAAGTATACATATAAATATACTATATGTATATCTTCCTAAGCGTTAGGCATGACATAGACCCAAAATGCGATTGACCAAGCCCCAGCTTGCGTACAAATAACTCTACACCATTCACGGCTCTTTTAAAAAGTAAATTGAGATACCTCATTAATCAACTTTATTGTTATTCCTATAGTATTCCCTTTTAAAATCAGCATGTTGCAGGCCTTGCAATGGAACTGGATTGCCAACACACTGCATTCCATTTTGTTCGACACTTGTGGCTTCAAAATTCTTCCGTTAGCTCAGTGTATTTTCATTCTTTCTCCTCAATCTGTTTCTCTAAGACAATGATCAGCTTATATTCATTCTAGATCAATATCATATCTAGCATTCCATTTGCATCCATCAGTCTACTAGAGGGGATTGCATAACCTCCAAAAACAAGTGGAGCTACGTAGTCTGGGAGGGTCGATATGGAGGATAAGCTGCCTCATAAGCAGCAGCCTTCCTCATTACTGTTATGTTCCAAAGTAAAGAAAAAAAATGCAGTTTGGCAACGATAGTGTCGCAGGAGTTGCTTGATTGTGCTAAAGTTTAGAATCACACAACCTTAGATACTTCAGCTCTAATTTGTTTTCGGTGTTTACTTCCCAAACTTTTCCTTTGAATTATGTATAGCCGCTAGCTAGCTGATGTTTTATAACTGACTTTTCATTGCCTTGATAGATTGTCATCAAAGGCTAAGGAGCCCCACCTACCCCACTTGGGAATTTATGTGAGTAGTAAGTACTCCTACTACTATCGATATGAATGGTTGTTGCCTTCCCTGGAGCTCATCTGCCTTTTGTGAACACTTGTTTTTAGTGATGCTCGTGTCCACATATCTAGCATCAACGTTGTTTTAACTAAGGTTACCCTGGACTTCAATTGCTTTCCCATCTATGGGTTAAATAGAAAAACATGAGTTGATAAGCAAAATTATATTATCCATTAAGAATTGATTTATTTCAAAATTTCATCGGCATTAAATGACCCACTGAAGTTGATATGCCGTAAAACAAAACAAACCAAACCAAATCAATTGCTTTCTTTTTGATTTCCAGCCTAGTGCCGTTCTAAGCAGTGAATGTTGTCTTTCCAGGCAACCAATAATAGTATCAATCCAATCCAGATAGTGATAGGTGTAGGCTCTCGCAGATGATATCCATTGAAGCTTTCAGATCATAGCTATTGCGCCAGTAGTAGCTACTACCACCAACAGCTTTAGGATATCAGCTGAAGATCTATTCTATGTATCTTTATTTAGATGCAGAGTCGAATTCGAGCCTCCACCTTTCGCTAGCAGTTGGATGGGTTGGATATAACGTCATAGGCAGCCTTTATACAGTGGTATTCGGTTTTCCAAAGCACGGTTCATTTGACTGTGTGTTTCACGGCTTGCTCCATTCTTGTTTAGGCTACCTGCTGTCGTATTTCACCCATTTGACTGACTTGACCGACACTTGCACTTTATCCTGGATCAGCGACAACTAATTCTTCCGCTGCGATTTGTCGTAGAGCGGGGAGAAGTGTCACTCGCCCACCCCCAATCCAAACCCTTCCCTTATCCTGTCATGACTTCGATACCCGCCCAAGATACACTCGGGTTGCAGGACTCCTGCAGTGGGCTGCACTTCTTTTTCTACTGGTCAGCATGAATCTTTCATTCTGGCTACTGGTGGGGGAGAGGTTTCAGGTTATTGTACTGAGCATTCAGGGCGATAATGGCTCCGGGGTAATCTTAGTCACCTTGGCAGGAACCAATTACCCCTCCCACTCAAAACCTTTGACTGTTGAAATTTGAGGTACACAGACAAAGGGAGAGAGACAATAAAACTCGTAAATATTTATTATAAAATCACAAAAGTGACTTGTACACTGGGATATTATTGATTTCACAATTACTCTTCAACTGCCCTGTATATAAGATAGCTGCAATGGTGGAACCGAACATCACTTACTGGAGAATCGCTGATTTTACAAATACACAAATGTATACTAGACGAAGAGATAGGATGAGTAAATATCACCAAGTGCCTACGTTTTAAATGTAGCTTTCAGGATTATAGATTCGACGTGCAAATTCTAGTGTAAGAAAACGAAGCACTAGTAACAATTTGACTCTATAGAAATCTATCTATCTATGTATGTGAGAAAGTTTTATAGAAAAAACTAGATGTTAAAAGTTTTGTTGACAGAAATCTGTTTCGACATTATGAATATGTCTTTATCAAAGCAACATTGTAAACGGAAAGACGAAATAAATATATCATTAATCATGAGGCACAGAACGCTCTCGATCAGTACCGGAATTAAAAAAAAGAATTTTTAAATACGTATTTATTGTTAAAAATAAAATTAATTCTATTTTTAAAAATTATAAGCATTTTTATCATAAAAAAGCTCAAAAGGGTTTGCAGTAAAAATGTATATGAATATCAAAAAGTTCAGGAAAATGTTCCGGTTACAAATGAAAGTTTAAAAAATGTAACAAGTCCAGCAACAGGAATCTGCAATGATGATAAACTCGCAGAGTTGGGATCCTTACTACATCCGAAATATGAGCCTCCGGTGATATAATTTAAATACTTCCAATTTTGTTTTTTTCTGTGGACCGTATCTATCTATCTATCTATCTATCTATCTGCCTGTCTGCCTACCAATTTATCTATCATTATATCTACTAGCAAATATATGCACCCTCCGGGTGCAAGTATTTAGGTTTTAATATAATAAAATATCATGTTAAATTAGAAAGGCTAATAAACTGAATAAGAATTCAGATAAAAATATTTGGAACAGAGGGGGTATAATCGGAAAATAGAACAACTTTGAAACTAACTGTTCCACCATTTTCCCTTACTCCCGTCTTTCAGTGGTAAATTTCCCTAATTTAACTATTTAGTTAAAATAGGAAGAAAAGAATAAAATTACAGTTATTTCTTTATGTTAATAGATTTCTGTTAAGATTTATCCCCGAGATTTTTGCTCATATTTATTAAGATAAAACCAAACAATTAGAAATCAATAATACTAAGCATATATTTATTAAAATCAAATTTATTAAGATCAATATGCAAATTAGCCTTCCCATTCACACTGTAAACCGCAATTTCGTTGAATATATAAATATAATTGCATGTTATTAGTATGTAGATATGGTCAACAGTCTTAATGATGTAAAACAATTTTACTAATAATTGAGGTTTAAATAAAAAATAAAATCATGGAGAATGTGTGTAAATAACAAAGGGAATTGTGACTTGTGTAGTTTCGGTTACAGACAGACAAACCCACAATCTCCATTATAATAAGATGTGCATTCAGTAACTGTAAGCAAATTAAGTACTTTGTTTATCGGGCTTTAGAATAGACCAACTGCCCCTCTGCCGAGGGGTAACACCCCATAGGGCCACCTGTTGGCCATGGATGGTGACATGTGATGTTTAAGAACGGATTCCTCGTGGATGATCAGTCGATGGCATGCAGTAATCGACTTTGGCCCTTACTTAGGCTAGATGGGCGGTCGAAGAGTCCATCTAGCATATACAAAGTCTTACAATCTATCTATCTATCTATCTATCTATCTCAGTCTGTTCATTTCTATCTATCTATCTATCTATCTATCTATCTATGTCGGTCTGTTCCTATCTATCTATCTATCTCAGTATGTTCATATCTATCTATCTATGTCGGTCTGTTCATATCTATCTATCTGTCTCAGTCTGTTCATATCTATCTATCTATGTCGGTCTGTTCATATCTATCTATCTATCTATCTATCTCAGTATGTTCATATCTATCTATCTATCTATCTATGTTTGTTCATATCTACCTACCAATCTATATATCTATTATTTTATCTCAGTCCAGTCATATCTATCTATCTATCTATCTATCTATCAGTATGTTCATATATATCTACCCATCTATCTTTTTATCTCATTCTATTCATATCTATCTATCTATCTTTCTATCTATCTATATGTTCATATATATCTATCAATCTCTCTCTCCCTCTCTCCCTATATATATATATATATATATATATATATATATATATATATATATCCCAGTCTATTTCATATCTATCTATCTATCTATCTATCTATCTATTCTTCTTATCTATCTATCTGTCTGTTCATATCTCTATCTATCTATCTATCTATCTATCTATCTATCCTAGTCTTTTCATATCTATCTACCTATCTATCTAAGTCTATTCATATCTATCTATCTCAGTCTATTCATATCTATCTATCTATCTATCTATCTATCTATCCTTTTCTTAACACTTTTACATTCTTTTCTTTTATCGGCTATTTCCATTCCCTTTTCACCCTTTTATTTATATTGCGTACTTCGTTCCGTTAATTATCTTCGGGTTTCTTTTATTGTTAAACTTATTCACGTGATGATCGAGTCGATTTTTAGCTTCAGGCTTGTCTTTCTCTTCTCTCTAAAAACCGTTGTTGTTTTTTTCTTCCGTCTTAGAGGCACCAAATCTCTTTTGGGACGATGCACTGCCAAATGTTTAGAAACGTCAACAAACGCCGAAATCAATAGTTTTTTTTTCCTTTTTCGCCCAACAAGGGAGCAATCAACTTCAACAACAAACAAACAACTGAAATGAATCCTTCTGATAAACATCATCTGTTGAATATCAGGGAAATGTAAGAAATGCGAAGACAAATGAATATTTTATCTTTAAATCTCATAAGACACCGACTGACTGTCCACCCGTCCGTACTACGAAGGCTCTGCTATTGTTGGACTGATTTCAACTTTCAGAAATTGTAATTGGTCATCATCAAAAAGATTTTGAACTCTATTCTGCCAAGACTGGCGGTCGGAGAGGCCCCCTCCGATCAATCTGCTGATCACGTCAAGCCCTAGCACCTTATGGCAAGCCCCAACCCCTTTTTATCATATGGGTGCTAGAAGGCGGTAGCTGCGGGTCTACATGTCCTGGGAATGACGTTAAACTCTATCTGATGGTGAGGTTCCAGTTTTGGAGGTTTGGGGAATGTGGAGCACCCCTTCATCACCATTGCTCCCTGGTCCACTCTGACCCGGAGTGGTAGTACCTGTTAGGGTCCCATCTATGGGTTAAATAGAAAAACATGTTGATAAAAAAATTGTATTATCCTTTAAGAATTGATTTATTTCAAAACTTTATCGGCATTAAATGACCCACTGAGGTTGATATGCCATAAAACAAAACAAAACAAACCAAACCAATCTATTCTGCCAAATTTATTTGATTGGTTTTTACTAGTTCCTATACAAATAAAAAAAGTTAACTAATTCTAATAGATTATAACATGATTATAACATAGGACCGGGTTAGCTCAGTCGGTGGAGCATTCGGCTAGAAACCTCAAGGTTTCTAGTTCAATACTGGCCCAGAAAGTTGAAACAGTCTGTACAATGTTCTACACACCGAGTAATTCTTTGCGAAATTCACTTGTCCTTATTATTTTCTATAATTATCGAATTTTATGCGATATGCGCATTGTAATTGCCTTCAAGCAAAAATATAAATATTATATATACTTTAATCAACAATGCTTCTAAAATAAAAAGAAACATCCAAAAATCTTATATATATATATATATATATTAGTTTCTTCATCCCTCATTGACTGGTTAGCTTTCCTGCTTATTTCTCGAGATGCAAGTTTCATGCATCAGAGAATATTTCTATAATGAATTTTAAAAGACGCATCAAATTAAATCAAACGATTTTATGCGTAACAATATTATAGTGAGCAAAACCAAGAAATGTCTTCAATTAGCCAACAACCGTCCGCGAGGAAATCGAACACTAATTGTTTAACAAATCTAACTACATCAATAAGATCGAAGCTTATATGCATCATTTATTTGTGTTGTTTATGTTTACGACCCCAAGGAAGGTTGTTATTTAATTAAACGATACATACGAATGGGTAAATACTCTTGAGAATATCATGTTTGCTAGGTGCATCCAATAATATGAAGACTTGGTTGGTTGGGTTTTAAGGCATGTCAAACCCCTTCGGCTATTTTATGCCGAATATGGTATTGTTTTATTCATTCTTGATTGGTATTCAATTTTCTTTTTCAAACCTAATCTTTAAAAAAAATTTTAAGAACTCGTTCTGTTCTATTTGAGCCATAGATGGAACCCTAATAGGTACTACCACTCCAGGTCAGAGTGGACCTGGGAGCAATGGTGATGAAGGGGTTCTCCACATTCCCCAGAACTCCAGAACCTCACCATCAGATAGAGTTTAAGGTCATACCCAGGAAACTAAGCCACTGAATTCGAGCACATATATGATAAAAAGATTTCGGAGCTTGCCCTTAGGTCAATGGGGTTGGGACAATCATATACCTTCTAGGGATTTACGTGACCAGCCGATTGATTAGAGAGAGCCTCTCCGACCAACCGTAAGGACACAATGAGAAGTGACTGCTCAGCCACCAGTGTTCCATTCCTACGCATCACGGATCGTGACTCCCGGCCAACAGGTGTCCCATTCGGGGCTGTTACCCCTATGTAGGGGTGCAATCGGTGTATTCTAAAGCCCCAGCCCGACTGTGGATTCCTGAAGGGCTGTGAATGATCTGTATTATATCAGTCAGAAGATGTTGATCAATGGCGTTTTCGGGATTCTTTCTTTTGAGCAACATTCACATAGACTCATTCAATCTCACGAGCCAATAAGGCAAACAGGAAGATATAATTGTTTAATGAAATATAATCAAACCAAGAATCGATTTTCTCAGATGATCGTACAGGCAAAAACCGTTGACTCTGTGACACTGCTATTCAAACATGGATCTACATATGCTCTGTCACCGATATTGAGCACTTTCTATTTTTTGATACCGCAAAACACACGCACATGCACACACACATATACTCACACACATACACGCACACACAGGGCTATCAGCACGTCCTCTTGTGTGTGTGTGTGTGTATGTGTGTGTGTGTGTGAGAGAGAGAGAGAGAGAGAGAGAGATAGAGAGAAGAGAGAGAGCTGTCATGATAAATACATACATAAATTATGAGGAAGAATAAATAAAGAAAAGAAAGTACAGAATGGATAATAAAGGATGAATTTAATCAATATCACTTACACATGTGTTTCGGTCAGTTTATCTATGTGTACATAATTCAAACTATTATTATTATTAAATAAAACAATAAAATGAAATAATAATAATAGAAAATGAAATTTTATTTTGAATGAAAAAAAAATGTTTTTTTTCATTCAAAATAAAATTTCACTCTGATGAAGGTCGAATTTTCACAGTGTACGGAAATATTTTACATTGTTTCTATTATCATTATTTCATTTCATTTGTTTATTTAATGATAATATAATAGTTTAAATCGTGTAACACATAGATAAACTGACCGAAAACACATGTGTAAGTGATATTGATTAAATTCATCTTTTATTATCCCATTCTGTACTTTCTTTTCTTTATTCATTCTTCCTCATATCGTTGGATTTCATTCCAATTCCATTTTTTACGTAATATGTATATACCTAAGTTCTACAGGGAGAGCTTCGTTCTATCTTTTTGGAGACTTTGCAATTTAAGCGTAAATCGGTAGCCGTCACTGAATTTTCTCCTGCAGAGCTCAAACTACAGCGGGAGGGGAGCATATATTTTTGGCACAATGGTATATATATTATATATATATATATATATATATATATATATATATATATATATATATATATATATTAATGGACACTCTCCGTCGATTTTCCGACGCATAAGGGTTCACACACACAATGAACACCCACACAAGTGATTTTGTTTAATAGTGGTGAAGGCTTGTGTTTGGATCCATCCCACTTTTTTGGCACAGTCGAATAGGAAAGAATTGGTTGCCAATCCAGGGTTTGTCCAACAAACCAATTCAACCGACGCGACCTTCAGGAATTTGAATTCAGAGTATTATCCCCTCTCCTAGACTGGTTTATCTACCAAACGCTTGAAGAGCCCAGTCCTGCCCTATATTTAACCATAGCTGGGAGGGTAATTTTGAATTCAGAGTTTAATCCTCTCTTAGCTGGTTTACTTTACCCAAGGCTTGAGGCCAGGTTTCCCCTTGATATATATATATATTTATATATATATTATATATATATATATATATATATATATATATATCAGCTTACTTACTGAATAAGTAGAAAACATTATGAAATATGTATATCCTTGTACTGGCCCAGTTTTAAGGTTGCAAATTTATTTTACGGCCGAAAACATTTGAATGAAGACAAAGACCTCATGAAATGGAATTACCGGAGAAAACAATTTTCAACACTTTGTTATCGACTTGTTTTTGTTTTTTGTTTTGTTTTTTATTCTTTTTTCTATCGCTATCAATGTATTCGGCTTGACCGCACACGGGTTTGTTCAGCTTAGTTAATCCCACGAATAATTAAAAAAACCCGAAAACACACATTTTAAAATAATAGATGAATAATAGGTAAAAAAAAAAATCTATTTTTTTTCGGGGTTTTTTTTAATTATTCGTTGGAAATTATAAGTTGAACAAACGTGTTCGTCAAGCGGAAATACATGAATAGGCGATAGAAAAGAATTAAAAACAAAACAAAAAACAAAACAAGTCGATAACAAAAGTGTTGAAATTTGTTTCTCCGGTAATTACATTCATGAAGTCTTTGTCTTCATTCAATGTTTTTCGCGTAAAAATAAAATTTGGCACCTAAACTGGCCAGGAATGGATTTATCATATTTTTCATAATGTTTCTACTATTCAGTAAAGTAAGCTGATATATATATATTATATATATAATTATATATATATATATATATTATATATAATATATATATATAGGGAAAACTGGGCCCTTCCAGCCATTGGGTAAGTAACCAGTCCCTAAGAGAGGGATACTCTGAATTCAAAATACCCTCCAGCTATGGGTTTAAATAGTAGGGCAGACTGGGCCCCTCTTCAGCCGTTGGGTAGATAACCAGTCCTAGGAGAGGGGGATACTCTGAAATTCAAAATTTCCTGAGGTCCGGTCGTTTGAATTGGGTTTGTGACAACCCTGGATGCACCATCTTTTCCTATCGACTGTGCAAAAGTGTGGATGGATCCAAACAAGCCTTCACACTATAAACAATCAACTGTGTGGGTGTTTTCATTGTGGTGTGTGAAACCCTTAATGCGTCGAAATCCGACGAGGTGGTCCATTAATATATATATATATAGTATATATATATATATATATATATATATTATATATATATTATATATATATACCATGTCAAAAAATATAGCTCCCCTCCGCTGGTAGTTTGAGCTTCTGCCAGGAGAAAATTTCATGTGAACGGCTACCGATTTTACGCTTAAAATTTGCAGTCTCTCCAAAAAGATAAGAAAACGAGCTCTCCTGTAGACTTTTAGGTATATACATATTGTACGTAAAATGGAATTGGATTGAATCCAACGATATGAGGAAGAATGGAATAAAGAAAGAAAGTACAATGGGATAATAAGATGAATTTAATCAATATCAAACTTACACATGTGTTTGCGGTCAGTTTTATGCTATGTGTAACACGATTTAAACTATTATTATCAATTAATAAACAAATGAAATGAAAATAATGATAATAGAACAATGTTAAAAAAATTCCGTACACTGTGAAAATTCCGACCTTCACAGAGTGAAATTTTATTTTTGAAATGAAAAAACAATTTTTTTCATTCAAAATAAAATTTCATTTTCTATATTATTATTTCCATTTTAATTTGTTTATTTAATAAATAATATAGTTTGAAAAATTATGTACAACATAGATAAACTGACCGAAACACATGTGGTAAGTGATATTGATTAAATTCATCCTTTAATTTATCCATTCTGTAACTTTCTTTTCTTTATTTATTGTTCTCATAATTATTGTATGTATTTATCATGACAGCTCTCTCTCCTCCTCTCTATCTCTCTCTCTCTCTCTTCTCTCTCTCACACACACACACGACATACACACCAACACACCACAAGAGGACGTGCTGATAGCCCTGTGTGTTTGCGTGTAATGTGTTGTGAGTATATGTGTTGTGTGCATGTGCGTGTGTTTTTGCGGTTATAAAAAAATAGAAAAAGTGCTCAATATCGGTGACATAGACATATGTAGATCCATGTTTGGAATAGCAGTGTCACAGAGCAACGGGGTTTTTGCTGTATCGATCAATCTGAGAAAATCGATTCTTGTTTGATTATATTTCATTAACATTAATATCTTCCTTGTTTCCTATTATGGCTTCGTGGAGAATTGAAATGAGTCTAGTGAATGTTGCCTCAAAGAAGAATCCGGAAAACGCCATGAATCACATCTTCTGATGATAATACAGATCCATCAACAGCCTTCAGTGGAATCCACCAGTCGGCTGGGGCTTTAGAATACACCGATTGCACCCTACATGGGGTAACAGCCCCCGAAATGGGGGACAACGCTGTTGGGCCGGGAGTCACGATCCGTGATGCGTAAGGAATGGAACACTGTGGCTGAGCAGTCACTTCTCATTGTGTCCTTACGGTTGGGTCGGAGAGGCTCTCTCTAATAAATCGGCTGGTCACGTAAATCCCTAGAAAGGTATAATGGATTGTCCCAACCCCAATTGACCTAAGGGCAGCTCCGAAAATCTTTTTATCAATATATGTGCTCGAATTCAGTGGCTTAGTTTCCTGGGTAATGACCTTAAACTCTATCTGATGGTGAGGTTCTGGAAGTTCTGGGAATGTGGAGAACCCCTTCATACACCAATTGCTCCCAGGTCCACTCTGACCTGGAAGTGTTGTAGTAACTATTAGGGTTCCATCTAATGCTCGCAATAGAACAGAACGAGTTCTTAAAATTTTTTTTTAAAGATTAGGTTTGAAAAAGAATTGAATACAATCAAAGATGAAATAAAACAATCCATATTCGGCATAAAATAGCCGAAGGGGTTTTGACATGCCTTAAACCCAACCAACGCAAGTCTTCCATATTATTGGATGCACCTAGCAAAACATGATATTTCTCAAGAGTATTTTACCCATTCGTATGTATCGTTTTTAAATTAAAATAACAACCTTCCTTGGGGTCGTAAAACATAAACAACACAAATAAATGATGGCATATAAGCTTCGATCTATTTGATGTAGTTAGATTTGTTAAACAATTAGTGTTCGAATTTCCTGGCGGACGGTTGTTTGGCTAATTGAAGACATTTCTTGGTTTTGCTCACTATAATATTGTTACGCATAAAATCGTTTGATTTAATTTGATGCGTCTTTTTTAAATTCATTATAGAAATATCTCTGATGCATGAAACTTGCATCTCGAGAAATAAGCAGGAAAAGCTAACCAGTCAATGAGGGATTAAAGAAACTAAATATATATATATATATATATAAGATTTTTGGATGTTTCTTTTTATTTTAGAAGCATTGTTGATTAAAGTATATATAATATTTATATTTTTGCTTGAAGGCAATTACAATGCGCATATCGCAATAAAATTTCGATAATTATAGAAAATAATAAAGGACAAGTGAATTTTCGCAAAGAATTACTCGGTGTTTGTAGAACATTGTACAGACTGTTTTCAACTTTCTGGGCCCAGTATTGAAACTAAGAACCTTGAGGTTTTCTAGCCGAATGCTTCCACCGACTGAGCTAACCCGGTCCTATGTTATAATCATGTTATAATTCTATTAGAATTAGTTAACTTTTTTTATTTGTATAGGAACTAGTAAAAACCAAATCAAATAAATTTGGCAGAAATAGATTGGTTTGGTTTGTTTTGGTTTTGTTTTATGGCATATCCAACCTCAGTGGGTCCATTTAATGCCGATAAAGTTTTGAAATAAATTCAATTCTTAAAAGGATAATACAATTTTTTTATCAACATGTTTTTTCTATTTAACCCATAAGATTTGGGACCCTAACAGGTACTACCACTCCGGTCAGAGTGGACCAGGGAGCAATGGTGATGAAGGGGTGCTCCACATTCCCCAAACCTCCAAAAAACTGGAACCTCACCATCAGATAGAGTTTAACCGTCATTCCCAGGACATGTAGACCCGCAGCTACCGCCTTCTAGCACCCATATGATAAAAGGGGTTGGGGCTTGCCATAAGGTGGCTAAGGCTTGACCGTGATCAGCAGATTGATCGGAGGGGGCCTCTCCGACCGCCAGTCTGGCAGAATAGAGTTCAAAATCTTTTTTTGATGATGACCAAATTACAATTTCTGAAAGTTGAAATCAGTCCAACAAAGCAGAGCCTCGTAGTACGGACGGGTGGACAGTCAGTCGGTGTCTTATGGAGATTTAAAGATAAAATATTCATTTGTCTTCGCATTTCTTACATTTCGCTGATATTCCAACAGATGATGTTTATCAGAAGGATTCATTTCCAGTTGTTTGTTTGTTGTTGAAGTTGATTGCTCCCTTGTTGGGCGAAAAAGGAAAAAAAAACTATTGATTTTCGGCGTTTGTTGACGTTTCTAACATTTTTGGCAGTGCAAATCGTCCAAAAGAGGATTTGGTGCCTCTAAGACGGAAGAAAAACAACAACGGTTTTTTAGAGAAGAGAAAGACAAGCCTGAAGCTAAAAATCGACTCCGGATCATCAACGTGAATAAGTTTAACAATAAAGAAACCCGAAGATAATTAACGGAACGAAGTACGCAATATAAATAAAAGGGTGAAAAGGGAATGGAAATAGCCGATAAAAGAGAAATGTAAGGTGTTAAAAAGGAATAGATAGATAGATAGATTAGAGATTAGATAAGATATGATAAGACTGAGATAGATAGATATGAAATAGAGCTTAGATAGATAGGTAGATAGAATATGAAAAGAACTAGGATAGATAGATAGATAGATAGATAGATAGATAGATAGATGAAATATGAAACAGACTGAGATAGTAGATAGATAGAAAATAGACTGAGAATGATAGATAGATAGATAGATAGATTAGATATGAATAACTGGGTATTATATATATATATATAATATATATATATATATATATATAGGGAGAGAGGGAGAGAGAGATTGATAGATATATAATGAACATATAGATAGATAGAAAGATAGATAGATAGATATGAATAGAATGAGATAAAAAGATAGATGGGTAGATATATATGAACATACTGGATAGATAGATAGATAGATAGATAGATAATGACTGGACTGAAGATAAAATAATAGATATATAGATTGGTAGGTAGATATGAACAAACATAGATAGATAGATAGATAGATTATGAACATACTGAGATAGATAGATAGATAGATAGATATGAACAGACCGACATAGATAGATAGATATGAACAGCTGAGACAGATAGATAGATATGAACAGACCCGACATAGAATAGATAGATTATGAACATACTGAGATAGATAGATAGATAGGAAACAGACCGACATAGATAGGATAGATAGATGAATAGATAGATAGAATTGAACAGACTGAGATAGATAGATAGATAGATAGATAGATTGTAAGACTTTTGTATATGCTAGATGGACTCTTCGACCGCCCATCTAGCCCTAAGTAAGGCCAAAGGTCGATTACTGGCATGCCATCGACTGATCATCCACGAGGAATCCGTTCTTAAACATCACATGTAACCATCCATGGGCCAACAGGTGGCCCTATGGGGTGTTACCCCTCGGCAGAGGGGCCAGTTGGTCTAATTCTAAAGCCCGATAACAAAGTACTTAATTTGCTTACAGTTACTGAATGCCATCTTATTATAATGGAGATTGTGGTTTGTTCTGTCCTGTAACCGAAACTAACAACAAGTCACAATTCCTTTGTTATTTACACACATTCTCCATGATTTTATTTTTTATTTAAACCTCAATTATTAGTAATTGTTTTACATCATTAAGACTGTTGACCATATCTACATACTAATAACATGCAATTAATTTATATATTTTCAACGAAATTGCGGTTTACAGTGTGAATGGGAAAGGCTAATTTGCATATTGATCTTAATAATTTGAAATTTTAATAAATATATGCTTAGTATTATTGATTTCTAATTGTTTGGTTTTTATCTTAATAAATATGAGCAAAAATCTCGGGGATAAATCTTTAACAGAATCTATTAACATAAAAGAAATAACTGTAATTTTTATTCTTTTCTTCCTATTTTAACTAAATAGTTTAATTAGGAAATTTACCACTGAAAGACGGGAGTAAGGGAAAATGGTGGAACAGTTAGTTTCAAAGTTTGTTCTATTTCCGATTATACCCCCTCTGTTCCAAATATTTTTATCTGAATTCTTATTCAGTTTATTAGCCTTTCTAATTTAACATGATATTTTATTATATTAAACCTAAATACCTTGCACCGGAGGGTGCATATATTTGCTAGTAGATATAATGATAGATAATTGTAGGCAGACAGGCAGATAGATAGAAATTAGATAGATAGATAGATACGGTCCACAAGAAAAAACAAAATTGGAAGTATTTAAATTATATCACCGGAGGCTCGCATATTTCGGATGTAGTAAGGATCCCAACTCTGCGAGTTTATCATCATTGCAGATTCCTGTTGCTGGACTTGTTACATTTTTTAAACTTTCATTTGTAACCGGAACATTTTCCCTGAACTTTTTGATATTCATATACATTTTTACTGCAAACGCCTTTTGAGCTTTTTTATGATAAAAATGCTTATAATTTTTAAAATAGAATTAATTTTATTTTTACCAATAAATACGTATTTAAAATTCTTTTTTTAATTCCGGTAATGATCGAGAGCGTTCTGTGCCTCCATGATTAATGATATATTTATTTCGTCTTTTCGTTTACAATGTTGCTTTGATAAAAAAGACATATTTCATAATGTCGAAACAGATTTCTGTCAACAAAACTTTTAACATCTAGTTTTTTCTATAAAACTTCTCACATACATAGATAGATAGATTTCTATAGAGTCAATTGTTACTAGTGCTTCGTTTTCTTACACTAGAATTTGCCACGTCGAATCTATAATCCTGAAGCTACATTTAAAACGTAGGCACTTGGTGATATTACTCAATCCTATCTCTTCGTCTAGTATACATTTGTGTATTTGTAAAATCAGCGATTCTCCAGTAAGTGATGTTCGGTTCCACCATTGCAGCTATCTTATATACAGGGCAGTTTGGAAGAGTAATTTGTGAAATCAATAATATCCCAGTGTACAAGTCACTTTTGTGATTTTATAATAAATATTTACGAGTTTTATTGTCTTCTCTCCTTTGTCCTGTGTACCTTCATTTCAACAGTCAAGGTTTTGAGTGGGAGGGGTAATTGGTTCTGCCAAAGGTTGACTAAGATTACCGGAGCCATTATCGCCCTGAATGCTCAGTACAATAACCTGAAACCTCTCCCCACCATTGTAGCCCAGAATGAGATTCATGCTTGACCAGTTAAAGAAGTGCAGCCCACTGCAGGAGTCCCTGCACCCGAGGTTGTATCTGGGCGGTTATCGAAGTCATGACAGGATTAAGGGAAGGTTTGGGATTGGGGTGGGGCGAGTGACCACTTCTCCCCGCTCTACGAACAATCGCAGCCGGAAGAATTAGTTGTCGCTGATCCAGGAATAATAAGTGCAAAAGTGTCCGGTCAAGTCAGTCAAATGGGTGAATACGACAGGCAGTAGCCTAACAAGAATGGGAAGCAAGCCGTGGAAACACACAGTCAAATGAACCGTGGCTTTGGGAAAACGATACCACTGTAATAAGGCTGGCCTATGACGTTTATATTCAACCCATCCAACTGCTAGCGAAAGGTGGAGGCTCGAATTCGACTCTGCATCTAAATAAAGAATACATAGAA
>CM042141.1:59480415-59522020 GCA_023376005.1 Doryteuthis pealeii | reverse complement strand
TTTTCATCAGTTACGCCTCTCCCCCCTCGCTCCTCCTCTCTCCTCTCTCTCTCTCTCTCTCTCTTCTCTCTCTCTCATCTCTTCCTCTCACTCACTCTTCCCCTTTTGTTTATCTAAATCCTTCTGTCATTTTTATATAAAATCCTGTTGTATATTCCAGCGTAATCAGAACCTTCCAGAGTAGCCCGCTCTATTCTGCCTGCACATGATTAATATCGGGTTTGTCTTGTCCTTGTGACCTCATCAGTGCCACAATGGACCTATCTCCCAATTCTGCTGCAAGCGCAGTGTAACACGGGCGGGCACTTTACACTCCGACTCGTCAGGCAGACACCAATTTTGCACAACGAACATTTGCGCCTTCTGTTTTTTCTTGTTACTAAACGGTCAGATATGAATAATTTTTTTTTTATATCATCTATTATTTTTAAATGTGTGTTTTATTCGGGGTTTTTTTAATTATTCGTTGGATTACTAAGTTGAAAAACGTGTCGTCAGCGAATACCTGATAGCGATTTAGAAAAAGAATTAAAACAAACAAAACAAAACAAGTCGATACAAAGTGTTGAAATTTGTTTCTTCCGGTAATTCATTCATGAGGTCTTTCTTCATTCAAATGTTTCGGCGTAAAATAAATTTTGCACCTAAACTGGCAGGAATGGACTAACAATTTCTCACTGTTTCTTACTTATTCAGTAAGTAAGCATATATATAATATTAATATATATATATATAAATATATATATATATATATATATATATAAGGAAAACTGGCCCTCACCTGGCGTAAGTAACAGTCCTAAGATGAGGGATAAACTCTGATTCAAAACCCTCAGCTTGGGTTAATAGTAGGGCGACTGGCTCTCAGCGTTGGGTAGTAACCAGCTAGGAGCAGGGATAACTCTGAATTCAAATTCTGAGGTCGTCGTTGATTGGGTTTGTGCAACCCGGATGCACCAATTCTTTCCTATCCGACTGCTGCCAAAACATGTGGATGGTCCAAAACAAGCCTTCACCACTATAAACAAATCACGTGTGGGTGTTTCATTGTGTGTGTGAACCCATCGTCGGAAAATCGACGAGAGTGTCCATTATTAGTATCATATACATATATATATATATATATATATATATTATATAATATATTATATAATATACCTGTCAAAATATATCGCCCTCTCCGCGCTCTCTGCGCCTGGAGAATTCGTGCGGCTACCGATTACGCTTAATTCAGTCTCTCCAAAGATAGAACGAGCTTCCTGTAGACTTTAGTATATACATAACGTAAAAATGGAATTGGAATTGAATCCAACGATATGAGAAGAATGAATAAGAAGAAAGTACAGAATGGATATAAAAGATGGATTAATCAATATCATTAAACATGTGTTTCGGTCAGTTTATCTATGTGTACACATTTAACTATTATTATTTCATTAAATAAACAAATAGAAATGAAATACGATGTATAATAGCACAATGATAAAAATATCCGTCACTGTGAAAATTCGACCTTCATCAGAGTGAAACTTTATTTTGAATGAAAAACATTTTTTTCATCTCAAAATAAATTATTTTTCCTATTATTATATTCATTTATTCTGTTATAATAATAATAATAGTTTGAATTAGTCACATAGATAAACTGACGAAACTGTGTAGTGATATTGATTAAGAATTCATCTTGTATTATCCATTCATGTACTTTCTTTTCTTATTATTCTTCCTTCAATTATGTATTGTATTTATCATGACAGTCTCTCTCTCTCTCTATCTCTCTCTCTCTCTCCTTCTATCTCAGCACACACACAACATTACAAACACACACCAAGAGACGTGCGATAGCCTGTGTGTGCGTTCAGTGTGTGATGTATATGTGTGTTGCATGTGGCGTGTGTTTTGCGCTATCAAAAATAGAAAATGCTCAATATCGGTGACTGAGCTATTGTAGATCCATGTTTGAATAGCAGTGTCACAGAGTCAACGGTTTTTGCCTGTACATTCATCTTGAGAAAATCGATTCGTTTGGCTTTGGTATATTTCATAAAACAATTATATCTTTCCTGTTGCTTGGCTGTGAGATTGAATGAGTCTATGTGAATGTTGCTAAAGAGAATCGAAACGCATGATCACATTTGACTGATAATACAGATCACACCCTTCAGGATCACAGTCGGCTGGGCTTAGAATACACGATTGACCCTTACATAGGTAACAGCCCCCGAATGGGGACACCGTTGGCCGGGGTCCGATCGTGCATGCGTAGGAATGGACACTGTGCCTGAGCAGTCACTTCTCATTGTGTCTCGGTTGTCGAGAGCTCTCTCTAATCATCGGCTGGTCCGTAAAATCCCTAGAAGTATATGATTGTCCAACCCATCTGACCTCACATGGCAAGCTCCGAAATTCCTTTGTAGCTATATGTAGCTCGAATATCAGTGCTTAGTTTCCTGGTATGACCTTATATCTATCTGATGGTGAGGTCTGGGTTCTGGAATGTGGACCCTTCATCACATTGCTCCAGGTCACTCTGCACTTGAGTGGTAGTACCCTATTAGGGTTCCACTCTATGCTCACAATAGAACTCAGAACGAGATTCTTTAACATTTTTTAAAAGATTAGGTTTGAAAAGAAAATTGCCCAAACAATCAAGAATGAATAAACCTACCATAATCGGCATAAAATAGCCGAAGGGTTTGACATGCCTAAACCAACAACAAAGTCTTCTACATTGATGACCTAGCAAACATGATATTTTCAGAGTTTTACCCATATGTATGTTCGTTTAATTAAAACAACCTTCCTCGCGTCGTAACACATAACAACAAAATATATCAATATAAGCTTCTCTTATTAGACTTGTATTAGACTTTTTAAAAATTAGTGTGTCGATTTCTCCGGACGTTGTTGCTATTGAAGACATTTATTGTTTGCTCACTTAATATTGTCGCATAAATGGTTTGATTTAATTTGATGCGTCTTTTAAATTCATTATAGAATATTCTCTATGCATGAAACTTGCATCTCGAGAATAGCAGGAAAGCTAAAGTCAATGGGGTGAAGAAACCTAATATATATAATATATATATAAGATTTTGGATGTTTACTTATTTATTTAGAAGCATGATTGATTAAAAGCATATATATATATTATATATTTTTGCATCTTGAAAGGCAATATACAATGCGCATATCGCAACATAATTGCGATAATTATAGAAATAATAGACAAGTGAATTTCGCAAGAATTACTCGTGTGAGAACATTGTAAGCTGTTTCAACTTCTGGCAGTATTGACTAGAAACCTTGAGGTTTCTAGCCGATGCTCCACCGACTGAGCTAACCCAGCGTTCTATTTATAATCATGTTAAATCTATTAGAATATTAACTTTTTTTATTTGTTTATAAGAACTAGTTAAAACAATAAATAAATTGGCAGAATAAGACTTGTTTGTTATTGGGTTTTGTTTTATTTTATGGCATATCAACCTCAGTGTCAGTTACTGCGATAAAGATTTTGAAATAAATCAATTCTTAAAGGATAATTACAATTTTGTATCAACATGTGTTCTATTAACCTAGATGGACCCCTAACAGTACTCCACTCCGGGTCAGAGTCGACCAGGGAGCAACTGGTGATTGAAGGCTGCTGCCACATCCCCAAACTCCAAACTGGAACCTCACCATCAGATAGATTTAACGTCATCCCAACATGTAGACCCGCAGCTACCGCTTCTAGCACCATTGATAAAAAGGGATTTGGTTGCCATAAGGTGCTGGGCTACGTGATCAGCAATTGATCGGCAGGGGGCCTCTCCGACCGCCAGTCTTGCAGCAGATAGAGTTCAAAATCTTTTGATGATGACCAATTACACATTTCTGAAAGTTTAGAAATCAGTCCAACAGATCAGCCAGAGCCTCGTGTACGACGGGGACAGTCAGTCGTGTCTTATGAATTTAACAGATAATTTCACTTTGTTTTCGCATTTCTTACATTCCTGATATTCACAGATGATGTTTATTCAGAAGGATTCCATTATCAGTTGTGTTTGTTGTGAGTTGATTCTCCTTGTGGGCGAAAACGAAAATAAAAAACTATTGAATTTTCGCGTTGTTGACGTTTCTAAACATTGCAGTGCATCTCCCAAAAGAGATTTGGTGCCTCTAAGACGGAAGAAAAAGCAACAACGTTTTGTAGAGAGAGAAAGAAAGCCGACTAAAAATCGATCATCATCATGAATAAGTTTAACAATAAAAAAACGAAGCTAATTAACGGAACGAAGTACGCAATATAAATAAAAGGGGTGAAAAGGAATAGGAAATAGCCGAAAAGAAAAGAATGTAATGTAAGAAAAGGATAGATAGAATAGATAGATAGATAATAGATATAATAGACTGAGTAGATAGCATATGCAATAGGCATTAGATAGATAGGTAAGATAGATATGAAAAGACTAGGATAATAATAGATAGATAGATAGATAGATAGATAGAATGAATATGAACAGACTGAGATAGATAGATTAATAGAATAGACTGAGATAGATGATAGATAGATAGATAGACTATGAATAGACTGGGATATATAAATATACTATATATATATTATATTTACTAATATATATAGGAGAGGGAGAGAGAGATGATAGATATATATGAACATATAGATAGACTAGAAAGATAGATAGTAATATGAATAGAATGAGATAAAAGATAGATGGGTAGATATATATGAACATACTGATAGATAGATAGATTAGATAGATAGATATGCTGGACTGAGATAAAAATAATAGATAATAGATTGGTAGGTAGATAGACTAAACATAGATAGATAGATAGATAGATATGCAACATACTGAGATTAGATAGATAGATAAGATAGATATGAACAGACGACTAGTAGACTAGTATGAACAGACTGAGACAGATAGATAGATAAAACAGACCGAACATGATAGATAATATGCACATACTGAGATTAGATAGATAGTAGGAACAGCGACATAGATAGATAGATAATAGATAGATAGTAGAAATGAACAGACTGAGATAGATAGATGTAGATAGATAGTTGCTAAGACTTGTAGATGCTAGATGGCTCTTCGACCGCCATCTAGCCTAAGTAAGGCCAAAGTCGATTACTGCATGCATGACTGATATCACGAGGGAATCCGTTCTTAACATTCAATGTCAACATCATGGCCAACCAGGTGGCCCTATGGGGTACCCCTCGAGAGGCAGTTGGTCATTCTAAGCCCGATAAACAAAGTACTTAATTATGCTTACGATTACTGAATGCACATCTTACATTATAATGGAGATTGTGGTTTGTCTGTCTGAACCGAAACTACCAAGTCACACTTCCCTTTTATTTACCAATTCTCCATGATTTTATTTTTTATTTAAACCTATTATTAGTAAATTGTAATCTTAAGACTGTGATCCATATCTACAGACTAATAACATGCAATTAATATTATATATTCAACGAAATTCGGTTACAGTGTGAATGGAAAGGCTTAATTGCATATTGAGCTTAAATTTGATTTTAATAAATATATGCTTAGTATTAGTGATTTCTAATTTGTTTGTTTTATCTTAATAATATGAGCAAAAATCTGGGGATAAATCTAACAAAATCTATTACTAAAGAAATTACTGTAATTTTATTCTTCTTCCTATTATAAAAAAGATAAATTAGGGAAATTTACCACTGAAAGAGGGGAGTAAGGGAAAATGGTGGAAGTTAGTTTCAAAGTTGTTCTATGTCGATTATTACCCCCTCTGTTCCAATATTCTTTATCTGAATTCTTATTCATTTATTAGCTTTTTAATTTAACATGATTTTTATTATATTAACCGAAATAACTTGCACCGGAGGGTGATATTTTGCTAGTGATATAATGATAGATAAATTGTAGCGGCAGGCAGATAGATAGATGATAGATAGATAGATACGGTCCCAGAAAAAAACAAATTGGAAGTATTTAAATTATATCACGGACTCATATTTGGATGTTAGTAAGGATCCCACTTGCGAGTTTAATCATCATTGCAGATTCCTTTGCTGGACTTGGTACATTTTTTAAACTTTCATTTGAACCGGAAATTTCCTGCAACTTTTTGATATGCTATACATTTTTTACTGCAACCCTTTGAGCTTTTTTATGATAAAAATGCTGATAATTTTTAAAAATAGAATTATTTTATTTTTGACAATAAATACGTATTTAAAATTCTTTTTTTAATTCGTACGATCGAAGCGTTCTGTGCTCTGATTAATGAATTATTTATTGTTTTCCGTTACAAGTGCTTTCCCGACCTGTAAAGACATATTATAATGCGAAAAGATTCTGTCAACAAACCTTTTAACATCTATTTTTTCTATTAAAACTTTTCACATACATACATAGTAATTTCTATAGAGTCAATGTTACTAGTGCCTTTCTTACACTAGAATTTGCACGTCAATCTATAATCTGAAAGCAATTTCAAAACGTAGGCAATTGATCTTTACTCATCCTGTCATGACCGATCCGCCCAATACACTCGGGTTGCGGACCCTGCAGTGGGTGCACTTCTTTTTCTACTGGTCAGCATGATCTTCATCTGGCTACTGGGGAGAGAGGTTTCAGGTTATCTGACGAGGCATTAGGCGAAATGGCCCGGGATCTTAGTCACCTGGCAGACCAATTCTACCCCTCCACTCAAAACTTGACTGTTGAAATTTGAGTACACAGACAAAGGGAGAGAGACAATAATCGTAAATTTTATTATAAAATACAAAGTGACTGTACACGGGATCTATTTGATTTCACAAATTACTCTTCAACTGCCTGTATATAAATAGCGCATTGGGGAACGAACATCACTTAGCTGGAGATCGCTGATTTTACAATACACAAATGTTATACTGACCGAGAGATAGGATGAGTTATCACCAAAGTGCCTACGTTTTAATGTAGCTTTCAGGGATATTAGATTCGACGTGCAATCTAGTGGAAGAAAACGAAGCACTTACTAACATTTGCTCTATAGAATCTATCTTCTATGTATGTTGAGAAAGTTATAGAAACTAGATGTTACAAAGTTTTTGTTGACAGAAATTGTTTCGACATTATGATACTGTCTTATCAAAGCAACATTCGTCAACGGAAAATGACGAAATAAAGGTATTCATTAATCATGAGCACAGAACGTCTCGATCAGTACGATTAAAAAAAAGATTTTTAAATACGTATTTATCTGTTAAAATAAAATTATTCTATTTTTTAAAATTATAAGCATTTTTTATCATAAAAAAGCTCAAAGGGTTGCAGAAAATGTATATGAATATAAAAGTTCAGGGAAATGTTCGGTTACAGTAGCAAATGAAAGTTTAAAAAATGTAACAAGCTCCGCAACCAGGAATCTCAATGATGTTAAACTGGCAGAGTTGGATCCTTACTACATCCGAAATATAGCTTCCGGTGATATAATTGAAATACTTCCAATTTTGTTTTTTCTGTGACAGTATCTATCTATCTATCTTCTAATCTATCTGCCTGTTGCCTTACCAATTATCTATATTATATCTATACAAATTATGGCACCCTCCGGGTGCAAGTATTTAGGTTTTAATATAATAAAATATCATGTAAATTAGAAGCTAATAACTGAATAGATTCAGATAAATATTTGAACAGGGCGCATTATATCGGAAAATAGAACAACTTTGAAACTAACTGTCCACCATTTTCCCCTACTCCCGTTTTCAGTGGTAAATTCCTAATTTAACATATTTAGTATAAAAAGGAAGAACAGAATAAATACATTTAGTTTCTTTATGTTATATTCGTTAAAGGATTTATCCCCGAGATTTTTGCTTTATTTATTAAGATAAAACCAAACAATTGAATCAATATCTAGCATATATTTATTAAAATCAAATTTATTAAGCATCAATATGCAATTAGCCTTCCATTCACACTGTAAACCGCAATTTCGTTGAATACTATAAATATAATTGCATGTTATTAGTATGTAGATTGGTCAACAGTCTTAATTGATGAAACAATTTTACTAATATTTGAAGTTTAAATAAAAAAATAAAATCATGGAGATGTGTGAAATAACCAGGGAATGTGACTTTGTAGTCGGTTACAGACAGCAACCCACCTTCCATTAATCAAATGTGCATTCAGTAACTGTAAGAAATTAATACTTTGTTTATCGGCTTTAGAATAGAACTCCTCTCCGAGGTGGTAAACCCATAGGCCACCTGTAGGCCATGATGGACATTAATGTTTAAGAACGATTCCTCGTGGATGATCAGTCGATGCATGCAGTAATCGACTTGGCCCTTACTTACTAGATGGGCGGTCGAAGAGTCATCTAGATATACAAGTCTTACAATCTATCTATCTATCTATCTATCTATCTTCAGCGTTTCATTCTCTATCTATCATCTATCTATCTATCTATCTATGTCGGTCTGTCCATCTATCTAGCTATCTCGTATGTTTCATATATCTATCTATGTCGTCTGTTCATAATTATCTATCTTCTCATCCTGTCATATCTATCTTCTATGTCGGTCTGTTCTATTTTATTTATCTATCTATCTCAGATGTTCATATCTTTATTCTATCTATCTATGTTGTTCATATCTACCTACCAATCTAATATCTATTATTTGATCTAGTCCAGTTTCATATCTATCTATCTATCTATCTATCTATCATATGTTCACAGTATATATCTACCATCTATCTTTTTAGCTCTTCTATTCATATCTATCTATCTACTTCTCTATCTTATATGTTTCATAATATCTATCAATCTCTCTCTCCCCTCTTTCCTATAATATATATATAATATAGTTATATATTATATATATATATATCCAGTCTATCATATCTATCTATCTATCTATCTATCATCTCGTCTTTCTTATCTAATCTATCTATCTCCAGTCTGTTCATATTCATCTATCTATCTATCTATCTATCTATCTTATCTATCTATTCCTAGTCTTTTCATATCATCTATATCATTCTAAGTCTTATTTCATATCTTCTATCTCGTCTATTCTACTCTATCTATCTATCATCTATCTATCTATCCTTTTTAACACTTTACATTCGTTTTCTTTTATCGGCTTTCCTTCCCTTTTCACCCTTTTATTATATTTTGCGTACTTCGTTCCGTTATATCTTTCGGGTTTTTTATTGTTAAACTTATTCAACGTGAGGATCAGTCGATTTTTAGCTCAGGCTGTCTTCTCATTCTCTAAAAAACCGTTGTTGTTTTTTCTTCCGTCTTAGGGCACACAAAATCTCTTTTGGGACGAGCACTGCCAAAATGTTAGAAACGTCACAACGCCGAAAATAATAGTTTTTTTTTTCCTTTTTCGCCCACAGGAGCAATAACTTCAACAACAAACAAACAACTGACGAATCCTTCTGCATAAACATCCATCTGTTGAAATATCAGGGAAATGTAGAAATGCGAGACAAATGATATTTTATCTTTAAATCTCAATAAAGACAACCGACCTGACTGTCCACCCGTCCGTACTACGAAGGCTCTGCATTGTGGACTGATTTCAACTTTTCAGAAATGTAACTTTGCGAATCATCAAAAAAGATTTTGAACCTATTTGCCAAACGGCGGTCGGAGAGCCCCTCGATCAATTGCTGTTCACGTCAAGCCTAGCACCTATATGGCAAGCCCACCCCGTTTATAATAGTGCTAGAAGCGGTAGCTGCGGGTTACAGTCCTGGGAATGACGTTAAACTAATTGATGGTGAGTTCCAGTTTTGAGGTTTGAGGGAATGTGGAGCACCCCTTCATTCCACCATGCTCCCTGGTCCACTCTGACGGATGTAGTACCTGTTAGCGGTCCCATCTATTTAAAGAAAAACATGTTGAAAAAAAATTGTATTATCCTTTTAAGAATTGATTTATTTCAAAACTTATCGCATAAATGACCCACTGAGGTTGATAGCCTAAAACAAAACAAACAAACCAACCAATCTATCTGCCAAATATTGGATGTTTTACTAGTCCCTATCAAATAAAACAGTTAACTAATTCAATAATTTTAACATGTTATAAATAGACCAGGTGTTAGTCAGTCGGTGAGCATTCGGCTAGAAACCTCAGGTGCTAGTTCAATACTGGCCAGAAGTTGAAACAGTCTGTACAATGTTCTACACACCGAGTATTTCTTTGCGAAATTCCACTTGCCTTATTATTTCTCTAAATTACGACATTTATGCCGATATGCCATGTAATTCCTTCCAAGCAAAAAATATAAATATTTATACTTTAAATAAACAGCTTCTAAAATAAAAGAAAACATCAAAAATCTATATATATATATAATATATTGTTTTATCCTCTATTGACTGTTAGCTTTCCTGCTATTCTCGACGATGCAAGTTTCATCTCAGAGATATTTCTTAATGAATTTTAAGGACGCATCAATTAAATCAACCGATTTTATGCCCGTAACAATATATTTAGGAGCAAACAAAGAAATGTCTTAATTAGCCAACAACCGTCCGCAGGAATCGAACCACAATTGTTACACAAATCTACATACATCAATAAGATCGAAGCTTATATGCATCTTATTCGTGTTTGTATGTTTACGACCCAAGAAGGTGCTATTTAATAAACGATACTAGAATGGGTAATACTCTGAGATTCAGTTTGCTACGGTTGCATCCAATAATAGAAGACTGTGGTGGTTTTAAGCATGTCACCCTTCCGACTATTTTATGCCGAATATGTATATGTTTTATTCATTCTGATTGGTATCAATTTTCTTTTTCCAAACTAATCTTTAAATAAAATTTTAAGAACTCGTTCTGTTCTACTTTGAGCCAATAGATGAACCTAATAGGTAACTCCACTCCAGGTCAGATTGACCTGGGAGCAATGGGTGCATGAAGGGTTCTCCAATCCAGAACTCCAGAACCTCACCATCAGATAGACAGTTTAAGGTCATTACCAGAAACTAGCCAATGAATTCGAGCACATATATGATTAAAGATTCGGATTCCCTTATGGTCACATGGGGTTGGACAATCATATACCTTCTAGGATTTACGTGACCAGCCGATTATAGAGCAGAGCCTCTCCGACCAACCGTAAGGACCAATGAGAAGGACTGCAGCACCAGTGTTCCATTCCTACGCATTCACGCGATCGTGCTCCGGCCAACAGTGCTCCCCATTCGGGGCTGTTACCCTATGTAGGGTTGCAATCGGTGTATCTAAAGCCCCAGCCGACTTGATTCACTGAGCTGTGGATGATCTGTTTACTCAGTCAGAAGATTGATCATGGCGTTTCGGATTCCTTCTCTTGAGCAACATCACATAGACTATCAATCTCACGGCATATAAGCAACAGAAGTATAATTGTTTAATAATATAATACAAACAAGAATCATTTTCAGATGATCGCTACAGACAAAAACCGTGACTCTGTGACACTGCTATTCAAACAGGATCTACATATGCTCTGTCCCGAATTGAGCACTTTCTTTTTTTCGTACCGCAAAACCACCAGCACATGCACACACACATAATATACTACACAACTACACGCACACACAGGCTTCAGCACTCTCTGTGTTTGTGTGTGATGTTGTTGTGTGTATGTGTGAGCAGAGAGAGAGAGAGAGAGAGAGATAGAGGAAGAGACGAGAGCTGTCATGAGTAAATACATACATAATTATGAGAAGAATAAATAAAAGAAAGAAAGTACAGACATCGGATTATAAAGGATGAATTTAATCATTCACTAACATGTGTTTCGGTCGTTTATCTATGTGTACATAATAAACTATTATTATTATAAAACAAATAAACTGAAATAATAAATAGAAATAAATTTTATTTTGATGAAAAAATGTTTTTTCATTCAAAATTGAAATTTCACTGATGAAGGTCGAATTTCACAGTGTACGGATTTTTACAATTGTTTCTATTATCATATTTCCAGTTCATTTGTTTTATTTATATAATAATAGTTTAATCGTTGTACCACATATAAAATGACCGAAACACATTTGTAATTATATTGATTAAATCTCATCTTTTTTACCTATCTGTACTTTCTTTTCTTATTCAGTCTTCCTCATATCGTGGATTCATTCCAATTCCATTTTTAGTACTATTATATATACCTAAAGTCTACAGGAGAGTCGTTCCTATCTTTTTTAAGACTTGCAATTAAGCTAATCGGTAGCCGTCACTGAGTTGCTCCTGCCACCGAGCCTCAAACTTACCAGCGGAGGGGGCTATTATTTTGACATGTATATACTATATATATATATATTACTATATATATTATATATAATATTATATATGATAATATATATAAATGACACTCTCGTGATTTTCCACGCATAAGGTTCACACACACAATGACACCCACACAGGATTTGTTATGATGGTGAAGCTGTGTTGGACATACCACACTTTTTGGCACAGTAACGTAGGAGAAATTGGTGATCCAGGTGTCACAAACCCAATCAACGACGACCTCAGCGAATTTGAATTCAGAGTATCCCTCTCTGACTGTTATCTACCAACGCTGAAGAGCACAGGTCTGCTACTATTTAACCATAGCTGGAGGGTATTTTGAATTCCAGAGTTTCCCTCTCTTAATGGTTTACATTACCCAAGCTAGGGCCCAGTTTCCCTTATACTACTTTTATATATATATATATATATATTTATATTATATATATATATATATAATAACAGCTTACTTACTGAATAAGTAGAAACATTATGAAATATGTATATCCATTCCTGCCAGTTTAGGTGCAAATTTATTTTACGCCGAAACATTGACATGAAGACAAAAGACCTCATGAATGACATTACCGAGAAACAAATTTTCAACACTTGTTATCGACTTGTTTTTTTTTGTTTTGGTTGTTTTAATTCTTTTTTCTTATCGCTATCATGTTCGCTTACGACACGGTTGTTCAACTTAGTAATCCAACGAATAATTAAAAAACCCCGAAAACACACATTTAAAATAATAGATGATAAGGTTAAAAAAAAATCTATTTCATATCTCGATCGTTGCTAGTAACACCAGAAACAACAGAAGGCGGCAAATGTGTTCGTGTGCAAATGTGTGTCCTCCTGACGAGTCGGGAGGTAAAGTGCCCCCGCCGTGTTACACTGCGCTGCAGCAGATTGGAGATAGTGTCCATTGGTCACTGAGTGAGTCACAAGGAAGCAAAAGCAAACCACGATATTAATCATGTCAGGCAAGAGCAAGAGGGGGGCACTTCTGAACGGTTCTGATAGCTGAAAAATAACAACAGGATTTTTATATAAAGAATGACAAAGGATGTTAGAATAAACAAAAAGGGGAGAGAGTGAGTGAGGAAGAGAGATGAGAGAGAGAGAGAGAGAGAGAGAGAGAGAGAGAGAGAGAGAGAGAGAGAAGAGTGAGCGAGGGGGGAGGGTAATGAAAGAATGAAAAGAAAAGTAAAAGATCGTCGTAATTGTGTGTCGAGTGAAGACATCCAATCCATCTTTGCTTCGTTGTATTCTCTCTTTTTTTTCTGTGTTCTAATTGAAACGAGAGCATTAGCGATAAAACGGGGAAAGGATGGATTCTTTTCGAAAACATTTTGAAGCGACATTCGATGTCTGCTTGTCACTCAATAGTGAGGACAATTGAGCGCTGAAGAAAGAATATAAAAAAACAAAAAAACAAACAAAACAAGACGAATATATAAACAATATGAATGTAATAATTGAAGATCCAAGTATGGTCCACTGTCTGCACCAAAACGGAACACATTCATAGAAACATTTCTGTCTGAAGAGAGTTTGCCTTTATTTCCTGTATATCTTGCTGTGTTTTATATTAGCATTTCTATCCGGTCCATTATTCGGTGTCAAGTTTCAGTGCTCAGATACTATTATGTATCACGCACCATTGCAATCCTTTTTATGGCAACCATTAAAACTATTTAAATTTAGTCACGGAAGTGATTATGGCCAAAGTTTGTATTCACCCAACCCCTCCTTCTGGTAAGGATTTGACTCAAGGTCGATCTTAATTAGATTAAAGCGAGTTCGATTCAGGTTGTTCTCGTCTTCTCAACTATTTTTTTTCTTACCAAGGCTAAATAACCAATCTTCCCTTCTAGTATTATCTACGTTATTCGACTATTGTCCCATCTTCATTGTTATTGTACATCGTTCGGGCCGATATACCTCCGGCCTTCTTCGGATTTCTTGTCGGACTCCGGAACCTTCTTTTTCGAACTCGGGAACTTCTTCGACTCGGGAACTTTCTCTCCTTTCCCTTCTACTTACCTACAGCTGAGGACAAAAAATTAATTTAGCTTTCCATAGGGTATCAACGTGAAGTGAAACACAAACAGCCTCGTTCATGATTTGAACTCTGGTTGTTAATTCCATTTCCTACAGCGATTACCGTGACACTTATGATCAAAGTTGTTTATTTCAAAATTATATTTTATATGGTTTATTAATCGGTTGATTGATTTCTAAATATTTTATTGTCAATCCTATGAATGATTTCATATAGAAACCAATAAAGATATAATTAAAATAAGTGTAATCTTTTTATATGCGTTCTTATTTAATTTCGTTAGTCTTTCATTACATTAAAACTTAAATTACTTACGTCAGGCGAATGGTGCATATTCTTGCTAGTAAACATGATATAAACAAATAAAGTCAGGCTTAAAAAAAACGGGAAGGAGAAACGTACAAGCAAAAATGGAGGGCAAGCCAAAACATAAATAAATAAATAAATATAGGAGAAGGAAAATCCAAAAAGATAAACCGAACTAAAAGAGCCAAATAATAATGAGAAGAAGGGAAGAAAGAGCCTTGTAATTATGGCAAGAAGCTGACTTTTCTGATTGGCTGCAAATCTCCAACTCTTTATCTCAAGTCTTCCACGCCAACTTCGATTTTTGTCCCTAATTAAACCGCGGGAAAAATCAGCGCTGCTAATGTCGAAAACTTCAGCCATTTTCTCCCTTGTTTATTACACTTATGTGTTCTTTATTTTATTTTATTTTTGTTTGGAGGGGGTGAGTAGACGTAATGCAGAATCGGTTAATGGTGAGGTTGTTGGAGTGATGATTGTGTCAACTCCGAGGGCCACAGCAAAAAAAAGGGTGAGACTGTTCTTTTGATTCGACGTTGCTGGATGGAGTAAATGGACAAGCACGAGTTTGCGTGAATGAACGTAGATTGAAATAAGTGTTCTGTTAAATTGTGGATGTGAAAAATGACAAAAAGAAAGGGAATGGACTGTGAAAGAGGGGGAGAGAGGGCGGAGGAGAAAGAGAGAAGTGAAAGAGTTGTGTGTATTACATCCACTCGGTGATATGTCACCAGTTTTTGAATTTCCGAATGAAGATTAGATATAATAAATGTGCAAGAGAGATAGATAGATAGATAGATAGAGAGAGAGAGAAAGAGAGAGAGAGAGAAGAGAGAGGAGAGAGAGAGAGAGAGAGAGAGAGAGAGACTAACAGAGGTACTTATATACAATATTAACCAACTGAGATTGATTGACAGAGAGTAAGACGATAGACAGGCAGTGAAAAACAAGAGAGGTTTACTGTCTAGCTGAGGTAGATGGCGGATATTACAGCAATACATATTGATAGTCATAAACATACCTTGTTTCCCCGGAAATAAAAACCTACCTGCAAAATACGACCTGGCTGATTTTCAGGATGGTTTTAATATAATCCCTCCTCTCAAAATAAGCCTAGTTAAAAGCGCAGAGAGACGAAAGAAATAAGCATTGTCACAATCACATCATGCGACGCAAAACACTCGATAGCCCATGTGTTATATTTCGGCGTGAAAATAATATATGCCCCAGTTTTACTCGGAAATACGCGGTACTAAGAAAGAAAAAAAATCATCAGATCCCAAGCCCGATAATTGACTAGCTAAGTATATATAAGAATTATCTGTCGATCAATAGCGAATAGAAATACATTAATCCTCTTTAGTCACCATTAGATGTAGTCTTGTGCCAAACTAGGATTATTAAATGTGGTTTTTATTTGTATACTTAGTTCTCACGTGTCGTGAACTAATTTCAATATATCATCTTGATCCAATATATCTAATATGATAAGAAGGGAAGATATTTCCCCTACAGATGGTTGACTCGTCCAACGGATCATATATAAAGATACGACGCGAAGTTATTCGTAGTCGAGTGTGCGTAGTAGTATTCGTAGTCGCTCACTATTAGTCGATTACTGATAGAGAACTGTACATTACTCTATTATTTAATTTCCTGTTACAAAAAGTTACACATACCTATATATATTTACCAACCCCTCTGCACGAGAGAATGTGACACAAGGTCAATTTCTTAAGCGGAGTTTAACGGTTTTAATTCAGTTTTCCTTCTCCTAGACCGTTGCCTTATCAAGGTAAAGAGTCCAGTCTGTCCTACTTTATCCATATCTGAGGGAGAGTAGGGTTTATACCTTTACCAAGGGTATTAGCCGCTAAGTGAAATGCAATTACCAAGTCCAGGGTTTGAACTCGGGCGACGAGTCCATTCCCCATGACTTTGTACCAGTACACACGCGCTTCCTACAACACATACACGTTTATAATCATAAAAGAAAATATACAAATTTTTTTTTTTAACATTTCTTACTTAAATACAAACACAAAAAAAGTGGTCAACATCGTAGTAGTCAAATACAATTTAAATCTAAAAAGTTTAAGAGATAGTCGCCAATCCTACATATGACTCTGACTTCAAGTTTCACGTGCGTTGTGCCCACACACGATCGTCAGAATTGGTTTGCAGTGTCCTAGTTTCGTGCTTTATATCTTACTCCAATGGTGTGGGGTGTATTTAGAAAAGGGCGAGAGGAGAGACACGTGGACAAAAGGATATGAAACTTTCGTCTCTCTCTCTGTCCCTCCCCCTATCTCCCTCTTGGATGGTTTGAAAGAGTGAAACGAGTGGGGGAGAGACGACAATTACATCATCTATTGTTTACGTGTCTCTTCTCCCTCCCCTTCCTTAATACGCCCACCACCACTATTAGAGTGATATATACAAATCACAAAACCAGGCTACTGCAATCCATCTGACGATCTTGTGGCAAACACATTTAAAATTGAAGTCGTGTGTGCGTGTCTCTCTCTCTCCTCTCTCTCTCTCTCTCTCTCTCTCTCTCTCTCTCTCTCTCTCTCTCTGTGTGGTGTGTCGATTTTTAGTTATAGGTAATTTTTGAATTTACACAAATGTATAGGTTTGGTCATGTCAATTAAATCATCAATAAATTTTTGAACCACCTCTTGTGGTATATATATATATAATCCAAAAGTCCAGAGAAGAAATCTTCCTTACGACACAAGAGTTTTATTCAAAAAACCTGTCGCAGTTTGAGAGCTCAATGTGTGCTCTTAATGTTAGAGTCACAGAGCAAATATATAAGTAAAGAAATAACAAAAGACTTAGAGATTTAGAATAATAGTCTATTTCAGGGAGCTTAGCTTTGTCTAAGCTCCTCCCTGAAATAGACTATAACGCTAAATATCTAAGTCATTTGTTACTTTTTTTACTTATCTATCTATCTATCTATCGATATATATATATATATATATATATATATATAATATATATATATATTGCCTTCATCATTTGAAACTTTTCATCCCATCCTCGTATATGACCTATCTCTATAATAAGTAATTTTTATCTATAAATTTACGACATTACATATATATAATATTATATATTATTATATATATATATATATGTGTGTGTGTGTGTGTGTGTGTGTGTGTGTGTGTGTGTGCGTAAATAGTAAATTCTGTTGATAGCAGAAAATAATGAGAAACATCCTTCCAACAAGCAAAATGCTGTGGATATTATTGTAAGCAAACTGATTTGTCTTTACTTCATAATATCTTATTGTCTTCAAGTAAATTAGTCCAAAAACAATTTATATAAAATGTTGATATTTCTTTATACCTTCTTAATTCTCAGCTAGTAAAATTAAAACATAACTTCGTATCAACTTATCTATGGTGTGTGATTTATGATTGTGATTCTTCATCAATACCAAACATATTATTACACACCTACCCATGGATCTATTAATGATTTGACACGAACAAATCCTAGCCCTTTGGGTAATATTCAAGAACAACCTATACTAAAAACCTCGAAAAGACACACACACACACACACACACAACACACACACAATATTATATATATATATATATATATAATATATATATTTACCAACCCCTCCGAACGGTAGGATGCGACACAAGTCAATTTCTTAAGCTGAGTTCAGCAGGTTTGAATTCAGAGTTTTCTTCTCCTAAACCGGTTGCCTAACCAAGGTTAAGAGCCAGTCTGCTCTATTATTTACCCATAGCTGGAGGGAGAGTAGTATTCATACCTTTCCCAAGGATATTAGCGCTAAGTGAAATGCAATTACCAGGTCCAGGGTTTGAACTCGGGGTGACGAGTCCATTTCCCGTGACTTTAACCATTACACCACTTGCCTTCCTACACACACACACACACACACACACACATATATATATATTATATATATATATATATATATATATATATATATATATATTATATATATATATATATATATATATATATATTACTATATATATATATATATATATATATATATAATATATATATATAGATATAAGCTGGGGCTTTAGAATACACCGACTGCACATCTACAGATGAGTAATACCCTAAATAGTTTCCCTGTTTGCGTGGGTGGCGATCCGTGATGCTTATAAATGGAACCCTGGTGGTTGAGTCGCCCATGACATGCAACTCTACACTTTGGAACTTACTTAGGCTAGACGAGCCGTCGGTGAAGCCCCCTCTGGCCAATCGGTTGGTCACGTAAAGCCCTAGTAACTATATTATTGTCCCAATTCTATTACCCTTATGGCAAACCCATATCTTTATATCATATATGTGCTAGAAGGCAGTGACTGAGGGTCTTAATGTCTTGCCTATGATGTTAAACTCTATCTGATGTTGAGGTCTCAGATGTGGTGAATGTGGTTTGGTTTGTTTTGTTTTACGGCATATCAACCTCGGTGGGTCATTTAATGCCGACAAAGTTGTGAAATAAATTCATTCTTAATGCATAATACAATTTTGTTTATAAACTCATGTTTTTCTATTTAACCCATAGATGGGACGGTGAATGTGGAGTACCCCTACATCACCATTACTCCCGGAGTGATAGTACCTTTTAGGGTCCCATCTATGATGTAAATAGACCAAAATGAGTTTAAAAGTGTGTTTTAAAATGAGTTTTTTTTAACATTGAGTACCCATCAAGAATAAATAAAACAAAAAAATATTCGAATAAAATAACCCAATGAGTTGACATGCCGTAAAATCGAAGCAACCAGCTTACCATTCAACCAACTATGGCTTGATTTGAATCTATGAAAGAAAACACTCTTTTCCCCTCCAAGCAGATTGACTAAATTTGAAATTAAATTGTTTACAAGTATTTCTTGAATATTTCTTGATATGTTGATATTAATTCAGCGTGTCGGTTTTCCGTGTTTTCCTCTTATAAATCATTTATAGCCCGTCACTTGAATGAATCGAGGCATAAAATAATATTGTTCAAAAAGAAAGTTGTAGACAAACGTCAAATGAATAAATGGTGACATCTACAAGTGTCACAATCTGATTAATGTAAAATGAAATAGAAATAAACAAAAAGAACAAAACAGACAAATAATAAAACAACAAAAACAAGATATACAAGTAAATAGAAATATTGTATATGTAGATATTGTTCTGGTTGGTCAGTAAAGCAAATCATTTTCTGATGCAAATCAAGAAAATATTTCAAATTTCAATCAAATGTCCTGAGTGCTAATATTTATATGTTTTCTTATGGCACAATCCATTCCCTTTTCATTAATTCACCAACCGCCTCTCCAATCATCATAGGGTGACGCATAATATATCATTCAATACCTTCTATCAAAAGACACCTCACGTGGTGTAACAGTTAGGAAGTTAGATTTGCAGACTATTGCTAATGGGTTCGTTTCTCATTGGGCACCCCATACTTCTGGCCTTGTGCCACATCTAAGCTATGTTTAGTAAATAACTATATTAAAAGACTAGGCACCTCATGTGGTGTAATGGTTAACAAGTTAGATTCGCAGACCATTGTTAAGGAGTTCGATTCTCATTGGGCGCCCCATATTATCTGGCCTTGTGCCACATCTAAACTAAGCTTAGTAAATAACTATGTTAAAAGACTAGGGCACCACATGTGGTGTAATTGTTAGCAAGTTAGATTCGCAGACCATTGTTAAGGAGTTCGATTCTTATTGGGCGCCCCATATTATCTGGCCTTCTGTCACATCTAATCTAAGCTTAGTAAATAACTATATGAAAAGACTAGCAATAGTTTCTGGAGTTACATGAGAAAAAGTATCGAAGAGCTAACATTTGCATTATTCTTATATTTACATAAATTAACATGAAGTTTGCTCAGCGTCAATTAACATTTATATAACTAGTAAAAAAGAAAATGCCCCACCCCCGGCACAAGTATTACAGTTTTAATATAATTGAATATTATATTGAATTATAAAATTAATCAAATTAAATACGAACACAAATACCATTACACTAATTTTTACTTTATTCTAATTGATTTCAAAATAAATTTATACATAGGATTGCTTTTAATACATTTAAGAATAAAACAATAATATTAGAATTCAGTAACACCAAATAATAATTTATTAAACAAAGTTTTATTAGAACTGTTATGCAAGGTAAACATTTATTTCTTAATTATATATAATAAACATCGCAGGATTTTAAACAAATTGATCATATGGACTGTTTTGAGAAAAAACTATCTCAGGTAGACATTAATAAAGACATTGTTGATAAATAAGATGCTAATTAAGATTAAATAATGATTATTTTACAACCATTGAGAATATAACGTAAATGAATAAGGGAATAGTGATGTAGTTTCACTTACAGGCCGACACACGATCTCCATTATAACAAGAAGACTAGCAGCGGCTACCCGGCGTCGCCTGGATAGAGGGTTTTTAAAGGTTAGTCCTGCAGATCCATTATTACTGAATCGTGAGTTGAATCCTCGTGAGATGTCCCATTTAAATCCCTATGTAAAAAAATAGACCTTGCATTGATCAAGCTACTCTAAAGAAATGTGAATGTCTACTATCTAAAATATTTAAAGAAATCCATGCTGTTATAATTTAAATATTCTTCTTCTAATCATCTTCGCATATATAAATCAAATCTCTATTATTTTTGCACAAAAACCAAGCCCTAGTGATATTTAATGTGTATATATATTTACTTTTGTCGTTAATTGTTTTATTTTCAAAGTTTCCTCCGGACATACATATCCACACAACTGCCCCAGGTATAGATAGATAGATGTTTTAGAGTGAATACTAAAAAAGTATAGGCATTTTTAAAACAAGTGTATTGTATTGGGTCTCTGATTTGTTTTGCCTTTGAGGAAAACAAAAGTAGATAAAATGTTAACAGTCTGTAAATCTGACACAAAATTATTTGTTTAGTATAACTGAATAGTAAGTTTTGCATTCCATTATATATTCCTCGACTTGTGATCGAAATGACAGTCATTAACAGTTTGAGTAAAGAAAAGAGGTTCATTTGAATAACTAAACAATCAATAATAATAAACAATTATAATGGCTATAAAAATACAAATATCTATAATGATCACGAGAGGATTTAGCTCAGTCGGTAGAGAATACGCCAAGGAATCGCAAGGTTCCGGGTTCTATACCGGTCCTTATCAACTCAGTGTATAAATAGCACAGCTAAAGTAATCTGATATGTGTAGTAAAGAATCTGGAAGCATGCTTTATTTATGCCCCCTCCCTTCTGCGTAAGCAATCTTCCTGGTCTAGCACAAGCGAAAAGAGGATAGACTCCGTAGCTGTTTGGCTGATACCGACAATAGGCCACTCTGCAGGCTATACTGCGTTATAATGATCATAAAATGCAGAATTGAAAATGAAATAAACACACTGCTCGTATAATAAACGGCAGTGTAGAGATGGGAAAATGCTGCTTGGGCAACAGCTCATCTGACATATCAATCCGCCAGGCTACGTTGTTCCAAGTGTTTGGACACCACACCTTCGTCTTTGGTAGACGGAAGGATGCTAATGATAATATCAGAGATAATTTAGTAGTCTGCCTTTAAAAATGTTACTCTCTTTTCCCTGATTTGTTTTTTTACTTCTTTGGAAGAAAATGAGAATTATTAAGTGGGTAATAGGGCGCCATTAGAAGCAGTTGATAAATAATCTCTTTTTTTTTACAAAATCTATATTATTATCATTATTTACTTGAAACTATATAATTATTTATAAATTATTAAATCCATGTTAGTCAGTTCTTAATAATGAACACAAAGTCTCGGTTTCTTTTATGTATACAGTTTTATTATCCGAGACCCAATCTTTCAATGTATGGAGAAAAATCAGAGGACATCATTTTCACATCTGGCTCTGAGGAGATCTTAAACTCAACAACTTTCCCACCAATTCCAGTCATGTGACATTCTAAACCAATGAGACAATCACATCCCAAATTAATCAGGGTTCAAAAGCTGTCTAACATACGTCCCTGAACTTACTGTAACTTTCCATGGTTCTTCTCCAGAATTAAATATTACCAGTTAAATTCAAATATTCTACACTACATTACAAAATGAATAGGCAATTTATTTATGTAACATATATATTGAATGAGAAAATTTTGATGGGCAATTTTACATGATTTTTCTTTGGGAGTTTAACGTAGTATCGATGTATTATTACATTTTTGTATTTCTATGAGAATTCCTTCTAGCCCTGAAGTCAACGAAATAACAAGCCGGTAATTTTCTTCTTGGCATCTCTGGGGGGCAATGGGAGTTGGCGGCATCAATCTCCCCTCTAAAAGACATTCCACAGGATGTGCAGGGTCATATGGTGCCAGTGGCAAGGAACCTTCCCTGGACAGACTTATTATTGAATGTCCAAGATGGATTGCTTTTTTGCAAACCTAAAGGGCTTTAATGTTCTTCTATTATCCAGTGATGATGAAAAAATAGATTCACGCCTTTCGCTAAGGTGAGAATTGAACGAGGTTTGAACCCGATTCACTGATTATATTATCACACACTGACACCTTCGCAAAATGTTTGGTTAAATCTCATTGAAAAATCAGGTCAGTGTCAGAAAAGATTTCATTTCATAAAAATTCTTCTCATTCCTGGATAAAGAATATTGAAAACTAATTAGACGTTGTATTTTTTTGCATTTCATAAACATCTATTATTGTACTAAAGCTGAGTGAATCAACTTTTGTTTCATAGAGGCTTTTTATTGCTTTGTTTAAAGACACGAAAGATATACTAAATTATTCCTTACTTTTATGGTTGAGTTAAAGACTATCCTGTCCTTTACCTTACATTATGTCTATCACCTCCCTCTCTCTATGTATCTCTTGATAACCTCCTCGTTAAATATGTTAGTTTCTCTGGGAGAGTAGATAGATAGATAGATAGAGAGAGAGAGAGAGAGAGAGAGAGAGAGAGGAGAGAGAGAGAGAGAGAGAGGAGAGAGAGAGAGTATTTGAAATGTATTTGCATGTTAAATTTCATAAGCAGCAATTAGATCAAACCGTCCATTGCAAAAGGATTTTAATGTTTTGTACGAACGTATTTATTTAAAAAAAATCAATTCGCTTTGCAAACTCAAATTCCCCTAATCTCGATTGTCTACCCAGTGCTCAATGGGTGACCCAATGGTTCACGTTTTGTCTAGTAGGATATAAAGCAATCAATATAACTTAAATCTAACTTCAAAGAATATTAGTTCGGAAATGTCAATTTTAGTGCTGAGTTGCATACATTAACATGAGCGTGGAAATGGACACGGTGAGCCGAGTTCAAATTCGGGATGATGCTGTTTACATAGCGCTAATAATTTTGATGATGATTTGAACAACTGGCTTAAAATCATTGTTCATGATAATGTATATATTTACCCAACCCCTCCGCACGAGCAGCGTGCAAAACAAGATCATTTTTTAAGTGGAGTTTAAGGCGTTTATTTGACTATGAATAATTTTGGTGTTTCGGACTGTTGTTCTTATCATTATTGTGATATGTATAAACACAACATTTTGACTGCTGAATTATCTAGTCTTCATCACTATGATCAGATACTTATGGAACACGTAAGGAAGGCCGGAGGGGATGCAGCAGCCGAAACATTTTGTTTATACATACCACCATAAAGTTGAGGTCAAACATTCAAAATTATTTTAGTTTTAAATTAATTGATGGTTTAGCTGAGGTGGCGATGATTTTTATCTGTATGCTCAGAAGAAAATTACAATTGGCAGGTTCACTTCTAACGCATTGCCCATGGCCCTGTGCCAGGCAAATTTAAATTTATTTGATACCTGTATGTCTGCATGAAAACGCGTCCGTGCGTACTTCCCTGCTCACCAGCCATGCGTGTCCGGTAAAGCTTTTGATAGCATTTCGGAGAAATGTCCGGTGATAAATAAAAACGGTTGTCATGGAGATAGCAAGGTATGTTCTGAACGAGATTCCACTGTTTTAAAAGAAGTTCATAACCCAAAGGAAATGCTTTAATGGTCGACTTTATTATGGTCCAGGCTGGAGATAATGTTCGGCCATTTTAACGCAGGAAACAAAACACATTTACCAGATAGGCCTTTTTTTTAAATTCACCGTTCCTTTTTATGGTTAAACGGGATAACTAAAATCTTTGTTCCTTTGTTACTTAAACACTGACGCACGAACAAAGGTGGACTTGAATGATTGTTTTCCTTTGAATTGAAATGATTGTTGATGGAAACGATGGGCGTCATTTCCGGGTTATTAAAAACTTTTTATTTTCACCTCGAAGACATCGAGACGTTCACAAATACACATAAATTCTTCATTGTTTTCGCCTAAACAAATGCACAAGTGTTTTTGCTTTTTATTACCCGATTAGACGGAAGTAAATTTGTATTGCATACACACTTCATCCAATATACACCTCTTTATCTCGACAAGTAGATCTACATGAATGTATGTAAATTATATACGAAATTCGTATGCACAATCATATATATTATATTATAAAGTTTTTTTATAGTATGTTTGAAGCATCGTGCATATGTGTAATATAAAGATTTTTGAAGGCAATTTACAATGCAATATGTATTGAAAATTATATTTATTTAACTTTTTTTTTTTTTCAAATCTAAATATTTTCGGTAAGTAAAATTCCATCCTCAGAGTAATTGAAAATTACTAGGTGTTTCTTTATAGTACTTATCCCACGGCGATATTGTAATCAGATGATTACAATATCGCCGTGGGATAAGTACTATAAAAAAACACCTAGTACTTTCAATAACTCTGAGGATGGAATTTACTTTCCGAAAATATTTAGATTTGAAAAAAAAAAAAAAAGAAAAAAGTTAAATAAATATAATTTTCAACACATATTGCATTGTAAATTGCCTTCAAAAATCTTTATATATATATATATATATATATATATATATATTATAATATAAATATGTGTGTGTGTGTGTGTGTGTCTGTGTGTCTGTGTGTGTGTGTTATGAAAAAAAAATGTTTTTTTAAAGATGATTGGTTCATGATTGTAGTGTTAAATAGACTTATATTTAAGATTATAGAGATACTGTTGACTTGAGTTTTGTGTCAAAATTAACAGTCTGCAATTGGAGGCTAACTTCCACGCGCTCCCCCCTCTCTATATATTTCCCCTACTCTCTTTCTTTCTTTGCTTCTTTTATATCATATTTTCCTGTGTAGCTTGTCATTTTTCTTCCCTTTATTTATAATAAAAACGATATAGTCTATTATTTAGCTGAGATGACCACACTTATAAAGAATAAGAATTCGGCGGATAAGCAACATCAGACATTTACGATTTACATTTTTGTGTGTAGGATGATCAGGATTTTTATTTTTGCATTTTTATCTTTAACGATCTGGACGGTCTCATTTTTACTCAGAGGGTGTTGCAAGATGATAACGGTCGTACAATTAAGGAACACTAGTATTACTATATAGTTTCAATCTATTAAGAATAAATAATTTTCCGACAGGAGTAACTACTCACGGTGGCAGGTGGAAAAACCTGATTTTTTTCAGTGATAAAATTTCGTTTGTATATAATTTGTTGATTGAATCTGACGATAAAATTGCCAATGCCCAAAGGATAAGAAAATAATGAAATTCAATACAATAATGGTTTTCCAATTTCTGAGGTTTCACATTTTGTTGCATTACATCAGAAGAATTTACCATTGTTGAACATGTGAGTCTTTTATAAAAAAAAAACTACAATGTCTGTCTAGAAAATATTCAATCATCTTGACTATCGGTTGCATGACAATGTTGTAACGTAAAAACTAATCAGAGACTGGGGATGTGTTATACGGCTGTCTTCAGTGGGGTTGCTTATTTGGTAGGGAGTTCAAATCCTGGACGCAGCTGCTTGCATTTCAAATAGCACTAATACCATAGGGAAAACTATGAACCCAACTATTCTTCCGGGATAGATACTAGGGCAGACTGGATCCTTTAACCTTGCTATTGCAATCAGTCTAAGAGATGAGCAACATATCCAAAGCTGTTAAACTCCGCTAAAGCAATTGACAATGTATGGCATCCTACTTGTTGTGATATATATATATATATATATATATATCTATATATAATATATATATATGCAACACGTGTTTCAGATCTTCTGGTATCTTCTTCAGGCTTTGATTGATAATTATCAATCAAAAGCCTGAAAGAAGATACCAGAAGATCTGAAACACGTGTTGCATATGTAAAACAAAAAGAATTAACATTTTTTTTCTGAGAACAAAATACATTTTGCGGACCTTCTTTTTTTTGATAAAATATTGATTTTTCTCCCGTTGGAACCAGAACAACATTATATATATATATATATATACCATTCCCTTCGCACGAGCAGGATGTAACTCAAAGTCTATTTTTAATCAGAGTTTAACAGCTTTGAATTCAGAGTTTTCCTTCTCATAAACCGGTATCTATTCAAAGATTAAAGAGCTCAGTCTGACCTACTACTTACCCATAGCTGAAGAGAGTGTAGGTGGATTCAACATTTACCAAGCGTTTTGTGAAATGCAGTCTCGGTTTGTGTAACCGTTGCATTTACAATGGATAAAGTTTTCCTAAAAACCTGCATAACCTATTCGGAAGATTAAGAATGCTTTAAATATAAATTCTGTACCGACAAACTTACATAATTCGTATTATTTGGATTAATCGGACTATTGCCCTCATCTTTCATGTTATATACACAACATTTCGGCCGATATGTTCTCCGTCCTTCTGCAGGTGTTTCTTGTCGAAATTGGGAATCTTCTCAAACTCAGGAACCTTCTCTTTGAACTCGGGAACCTTATTCTCGGACTTGAGACCAGTCTACCCCTGTGGATTGGATAGAAGGTTTCATATTGGATAGAGGGTTCATTTCGAAGTTCCATGAAGGCTCCCGATTACATGAAGAGAATGGTCCCAAGTTTGAGCAGGTTCCCCTGTTTAAAAAAAAATACCAGAAGAAGGCTGGAGTGTACATCGACCGAAATGTTGTCCATATAACAATTAAGATGAGGATAATTGTCCAACACATCCAAATGATACAAATTATCAAAACTCATCTAACAAATTAGCAGAAATACGTTGAAACCTATCCACCCACATAAAGCTATGGGTAAATAGTAGGGCATACTGGGTTCTACCATTCTCATTGCTATCAACGCCTCAACTAAAAATGTCGAAGAGAAGAAAAATACGGAATTCAAATGAGCTTTTCTTAGCTTTAAAATTGGCTTTGTGTCATATTCTTCCCATGGTGGAGGGGCTGGGTAAATACTCACTTAAACACATTTGATAAAAGAACAACTAAAAATGTTGTAGGAGTGCAAGAGGTAATCAATAGAATTCATCCTCTGACTGAGGAAGAATTAGAGGATAACGATTACCCAGAAAGTGGGAATCAATTGTTAAATTTCATGCATGATTTCCTTAGTAAATATAAAGCTTTATACTGATCATCATCCAGCCTCCAATTTGGCTCCCAGGAACACTCAGTAATTCCCAATGCCAAAATAACTGTTGAAAGGGTGTAGATTTCAGTCCATGAAAGAGATTAAGGAGAACGTGACAAGACAACTGATGTTGATCCCCAAAGGAAGACTTTGTAGATCATTCATTTTTTTTTTTTAGTGTTGGTATCCATTGCCTATCTTTTGACCACAAAACAATTTCGTTGAATGAATCGAAAATTGATATTTACTTGGCCACAATCTTTTCAAGAGTCTGTGAGTTTTTGTTTTACCATTCTTTCTGTCTAAGAATTATTCTGTGGAGAATAAAGCGAAGAACATGGAAACTGTAATCTCTAAAAAATAATTTTGTTGGAAGAAATTCCAAGTCTGGCACAGAATCATCTTAACAGGGAAACCTCTGAGGATCGTACTCACGATTGATGCTTGTGGGACTCACAGCTCTAACCACTGCACGACGTCGATTCCACAAGTGAAGATTAGTGTCCAAGTTAAAAAAAAGAGGATGATTCACACGCACACGCACACACACGCATACGATAGGCACACAAGGTATTCCTATACATTGATAATTATGAGGAAGTGCGTCCCGGTCTCCTGCCTCAAGAGTCTGCCTCGCGTGGACTAGTATACATAAATAACCGACCCAGCTCAGTCTATTCCAAAACTATCCATCTATCTATCTATCTCAATTTGTTTATTATTTCTATCTATTACTTCTTTAAATACTTGAATTTTTTATTCATGTTTGTTTAATGTTTAAAGATATTTGTCAAAGAAAGAAGCGACCCCGCCCGCCCCAAATACATTTAACTTGTAAAAAATATCTATCTGTCTCCATTTGTTCATATCTATATCATATATTATTTTGTTTGTTAATTGACTATCTACTCTATCTTATTTCAAAACTATATATCCATCTTCATATCTAACAAGAATTACGACACAATCACGCATAAAATAAACAAGAATTACGACGAGCTGGGGTTATTTTGATAGTCACCGGGTAGCGGATTTTGAGGCGGAGAGACCGGAACGCACTTCCTCATGAATTACCTATACATTTACTCACCACACACTCACAATACACTTATATACACATACAAATATATACACAGACATTCATAAATACGCACATAGACTTATTTTGATATATTGCATATACGTACGCATACGCATACACATGAATACATTTGTAGAGATAATACTGTATGTATACACGTATACATAAATCTATACACACACACAAGATTATATGGAGATTTACACGCGATACGCATACAATCGCATATATACACACACGCATATTTACACACAACACACACATACATATATGTACATGTAAAACGCAACCCCGTGCATTTGCACGCGCGAACGTCTCCACCTCCCCCTCCCACACCACAAATGAGAGTCGGGGAACAGCGATAGATTGGTTCTCGTCTAAATTTATTCGGCATCTCTTATTCCCACGGACTCCTGTACTCTGACACCTCCATCTCTTCATTCATTCCCTTTTCTTCGTTTTTCCTCGCTCACAGTCCCCCCTCACTACCCACTCCCCAACGACCGCCATGTTTCATTTCTCTTCTCCCTCGCTACCATTCTCATTGCTATCAACGCCCCAAAGACACTGTCGTCACGCTCAATGTCGTTCCAGTGGTCCTTGTCGTTGCTCGGGGGATGAGCATGGACTGATGACCGCCACAACCCGGGAACGAGCAGAAGCCGAGACAATCCAGCGTTTTGTCATATTTCTTGACTTTGTAATTTTTCTGAATTCTCTCTCTCTCTCTCTATCTCTCTCTCTCTCTCTCTTTCTCTTTCTCTCTCTGTATCTGTTTCTCACTTTCTAATTCCTGTATGTCTGTCTTAGTCACTCTGTGTGTGTCTCTCTCTCTTTCTTCTTCTCTCTGTTTGTCTCTTCTTCCTCTTCTTCTTCTTCTTCTTCTTCTTCTTCTTCTTCTTCTTCTTCTTCTTCTTCTTCTTCTTCTTCTTCTTCTCTGTCTATCTGGGTTTTCCCTCTCACCCCTCTCTCTCTCTCTCTCTCTCTCTGTTTCTATCTCTGTCTTTCTATCTATCTCTGTCTGCCTGTCTATCTCTCTTCTCTTCTCTCTGATGGTCTCTCTCTCTCTCTCTTCTTCTTCTCTCTATCACATGTCTCTCTCTCTCTCTCTCTCTCTCTCTATCTATCTGCTTCTCTCGGTATGTCAGTTTTACTTACCATTTTTCTATTCTCTCTCTCTCTCTCTCTCTCTGTCAATCTATTTATCTCCTTCTGTCACTGTCTGTCTCTCTCCCTCTCTCTCTTTCTCTCTCATACGTATACATTTTGTCTTTTTTAAAAATGCTTCTTTAGATTCATTCTTAATTTTCACTTTCTTTCTTTCTTCCTTCATTTCTTCTTTCTTTTTTCTTTCTTTCTTCAATTTCATTCACCTTCTTCTATCACTCACTCTCTCTCTATCACTCTCTATCCCTCAACAATCCCTTCCTTTCCCGCCTTTATTCTTCCGCCATTTTCCAAAACTCCCTTCGCCATTTTCACCCAAGATGGAGGCGAATACAAGGATTACGACAAGCTAATTCATCATATTTCCTTCTTTATCTTTTCCTCTCGCCAGAGGCGTCACTCTTGAACTCCTGCAACCATTTCTTCATTCCTAATTCCACCCGACGACCGACCACATCATCTTATCCCTACCCCCACCATCTTGCCCGCTTCCCGCAGCGTCTTCCTCTGTTTCCCCACCCCCCATACAAACGCCCAATATTTTTGCTGGAGTGTCGTAGCCTCATTATGTTTGCTCGCTCTTTAAGTCGATTCACTGCTGTGAGCTATAGAAATAGATGCCCAAACCAAGGCGCCATCCCTAGAGTTATGGTCACAAGTTAATCCTGCAGGCCATTGCTTCTTGTGGAAGGAATTTAATCCTCTCAATGCCTCTATTGTGGTCTTGTGTCATACCGAATTATATTTAGTAAATATCTAAAGGGCTCTTGCTGTAGAGCAAGCTAGTCCAGTGAACCGCTTTTCGTAAAGTTTTAATTCCTTCTATACATATATAACAGGTTAGTTGATGTTGGGAATTATTCTAAGCAGGGGTGTTAAAGTGGTAAAGTCCAAGTTAAGCCCTCAATGTAAAATAGTTCGGGAATACAGTGTAATATATTTTAACAAAGGATACGCCTTTTCCTTTGAATATATATATATAATATATATATATATATATATATATATATATATATATATATATATATAATTATATATGAGAAATAAACAAACAGACGATGTTTATGATATGGCTATTTTCAGCCGACATATTTGGGTGAATATGTGCTTAATTGAAGTCGAACCTAATTTTAAAAGTTAATTAATAAATAATTAATTAATTAGGCGGGATTACCTATTTAAATTTGAGGCTAAACAAATTGTTCTCGATTTGTTTTAGGCCTTACATTTAAATAGGTAATCCCGCCTAATTAATCTAATTATTAATTAATTAACTTTTCAAATTAGGTTCGACTTCAATTAAGCACATATTCTCCCAAATATACTATATATATATATATATATATTATATATATATATTATATACGGATTTTTGCGAATATCCACGAAGTAAATAAATTACTCTGGGTTTAATAAAATCGAGTTAAAGAGTGCTCAATCAAAAGAGCTAAATATATATTTTTTTTTTAAAGAACGATTGTTATAAAATATTCCAACTTCAGTTTCATGCCGGAGCAATTCATCAGGGAATAATCACTTTTTCCAATCATCTACTCTTATTAACATCCCGGCTGTATCCATTCTCAAGTACGTGGGTGTACCACTCGACGTAATTCCAGAACCTACCTGGCTCAGCCTATGTTTATTCAAATGCCTACATTTGTTTGTTAACTCAGATCACGAGTTCAATATCTTCCCTGGGTCTCTGCAGTGATCTGAAGTTGGAATTTTTATAACACTCGCTTTAAAAAAAAACGCATAAAAGTGTAATATAAATAAGTTCAAAACGGACGAAGAATCTGGAATTGGCAAGCTGGTGTAGTGGTCAGAAACTTGGCAGTCGAGGGTTCGAGTCACACACGGAGCAGTCTCCCATGTCTATAACCTTGTTGATGAGACCTAAATAGGTCGAAAATGTACATTCAGGGATTGATATTTTCTCGATTTGTGTGTAAGCCTTACATTGAACATATATGCCCGCCTAAATTCATTAATTATTAACTAATTAATTTTCAAAAATTAGGTATGACTTCAATTAAGCACATATTCTCCAATAGTGTGTGTGTGTGTGTGCGCGCGTGTGTTGTGTGTGCGCGTATGTATTAGATGTATATATCCTGTGGAAACTACAAAATAAAAACAACGACTAAGTAAATAAAAATACACATTAACTATCACCAGAGCTTGCGTTCTGTGTAAAAATAATGCAGATTTTTTTTTTCATATTTAGGGAAGATACTTAAAAATTAAGATTTGAAAGTAAGAGAAAAAAAAGTCATTGGAGGCGTTTCTTGAATAAATCATAAATCATTATGTAAGACCATAACAATCAATGGATCAGCAAGACTACCTTTTTATTATCCCTCCTCTATCCAGTCCACGCCGGGTAGCCACTTCTAGTCTCATATACAGTGATTCCAAGCTAACAGCGGAGAATAGATCTATAAATAGGATTCGAGGAACAGATGTTAAGTGGATCAATTAACTCTTACACGTCAGTCTTATTGTCTACTTTAAAAGTTCATGATACCGAGGGTGTACATTAGCCGTCTATATATCAAGACACTTAATATATAATACACTTGATGATAAAGGTCGGAAGATTAATATACTTGTTTCTTAATCTTCCGACCGTTATCATCTTGCAACACCCTCTGCTTAAAAATGAGATCATCCAAATCGTCCAAGATGAAATACAAAAATATAGATCCTGATATTGATAGCATTTTTGGATTCCTTGTGCCAAAATGCTTTTATAAACCAATTTTTAGGAGTAGGGAAACTCTAGAACTTATTTTACAGAAAAATAGGTTACAAAAAAGTCGCCATTTTCCACGACCCCTCCCTCAAATTTGGAGAGCTAAAAATCGACATTACACCACCAATTTTTGGAATTGGAAGCTCACACTTTGGAGATTGTCTAACTTTATCGTAATCGTGGACAACATTTCAGAAAAATTGTAGAGGGTGGGTCACATGACCTGGATGTTTTTACCCTTAAGTTAACTACTACTACTGCTACTACTACTACTACTCTCCGATCAATCGGCTGGTCACGTATAGCCATAGCACCTATATGTTTGTCCTACTCTATTAGCCCTTATAGCTATCCCCGACCCTTTTATCGTGTGTTAGAAGGCGTGACTAAGGGTTTTAATGTCCTGGGGATGATAAACTCTAATTAATTCTGGAGCTTTGGGGAATGTGGAATACCCCATTCATCACCAGGTCCACTCTGAGCCGGAATGGTAGTACCTGTTAGAACCCCATTTATGGGTTAAATAAAAAAAAATGAGTTGAAAAATTTTTTAAAAAATTGAATTTAAAAATTTGAGTTTAAAAAAAAATTGAGGTTGAAAAAAATGTTAAATCAAGAATTAATAAAACATCTTCGGCATAAAATAACCCAACAAGGTCGACATGCCGTAAAACCCAACCAACCAACCAACCAACTACTGCTACTACTACTACTACTACTACTACTACTACAACTGACTTTCTCCACTATAATAGAAATGAATAACGTATATGAAATAGATATTTTCAGACTGTCACACATAAAAGACAGGAGAAGATACATTATATTCATTTATGTTAACAAGCTCAGAGATTTTAAGTTCCATAAACCGACCATAAATGTATCCGTCTTACTTTTTATTGCTCTAATAAACAGATGCATAACACCGTACTGTGCTTTTATGAGGATTTATAGGTTAATAAACGATGTTGAGAGGTTAAAGTTTATGGTTCCCTGCTGGGCATAACTCCTACTAAAAATGTAAACACAACAACACGATTTTTTAAAGACTTGCTTTTCTATTGTTTAGACGGAAATCAAAAGAAAAATACCAAGAGAAAAATCATAACTTTTCTTTTTGGCCATGGCATATAAAGCGAGATGCCAACTTTATATCGTGAAACAAAAATATATTTGGTTTAGCCAAGCTGACAAACATGAAGTAATGTTACAGGAAAGAAGGAAAATAAGAAAAAAAGAGTGATAGAGAGAGAGAGAGAGAGAGAGAGAGAGAGAGTTAAATCAAGATTATTATACTTTTTACATATTGAACTATTTAGAAATAGCTCTTAATTGAAAATATCACACGTTATAATAATAATTATTCCTTTCGACTTATTCTCTATTTTTACGATTCCTTCTTTCTTTCTTATAATTTGTATAATAATGAAGGCGCTTAATCTCGGAACTTCTAACATTTATCAGAATAATAATAATAATATCTTTTCAGCTAGTATATTAAGTCTGAGACCTATCAGCTGTTCCTTATAAATATTCATTTTAAATCCAGAGAATATTTATAATCATTCCACAGTTTATCCAACTTTGCCTTGAAGGAGTTTAGAGATGGGGCATTCACTACTGATGAAGGTAGTTTATTCCATGTATTCATATGTTTATTCAAATAATATCTCGAATTAGTATCAGGTTGTCTGACCCATAAATCCCATATCATTATATATATAAGTACATAAGTGAAAGATACATTCTTAACTAATGATCGAATTCTTTTATTATCATACCTTCTGGTTAAAATAAGACCGGTCAAATCCCCCAAGATGAAATGCAAAACTATAAATGCTGATTATCTGGTGTTGCTTATCCATTGAATTCATATTTCTCATGAGTGTCGTCTCCGCAACTAAATAATGGACCATTACGTTTTTATTATAAAGAAAGAAAGGGAAGAAAAGGGAATGCTACACAGAAAAAATATAAGATACAAAGAAAGAGTGTAAGAGAAATTTATAGTGAGGGGTTGAGCACGCGGAAGCGATAATGTTAATCTGTTTCAATTGAACATAATAAAAACATTTAAAGAAGGATGTATTTGCCTCATACCCCACTTGTATGGGCTGGGCACAAGGCCTCGTTTTAATGTGGGCCCACCCACAAGCCGAAGCTCATGGGTGGGATAGAACAAAAATTGCGTCGATCCCTTCGGCATTCCCCCTCAAGGGGCGCCTCAGGCGCTGGGCAATAAACCCAGCCCTGCCCCTTTAAGTCCAGGGGGCAGGTGTTGCCTGGGGGGAAAGCTATTATTTGCACACTGGACTCCCGGATGGTGCAGGGAAAAAAAACATTTAAAGAAGGAAGGAAAGAACAAATGTGTGTGTGTGTGTGTTTGAGAGAGAGAGGGAGAGAGAGAGTTATATGAAGATTCTTATATTTTTACATATTGAGCTATTTGACAATAACTCTTAAGGAAACATATCAAACATTGTAATAATTAGAATATACTGTGGTATATTTACAGATCCTGCTAGTTTCTCTGCATAATATAATATCTATTAATAATGGAGATTCGCTTCCGGTTTTTGTCTATAACAAAAATTACGTCACCGCTTACGTCACATTATCCAAAATCGTCATAACATAGAATAAATACACTCAAAATTTGAACATGCAACATTAGACAGTCCTCATTGTTTTTAAAAACAAGTTTTAATAAATACATGACTGGTATTATATATCTATATATAGTTTGTTTTATTTTAATACATATTTAAAGTATAGATTTCAAATTGTTTTATTTTTTAATCCTTTAGTGAATTTAATGATTTTACTTAGGGTACAAACTCGCTGACATTGGATTTTTTTACTCCCACCCCTCAGGCAATATTTTTCAAAAATCTATTTTTACATCGCCCGGGTGGGTTTTTTTAAATTTTGTACTAGTCGCTATAATATCTGTAATTCACTCTTCTTTCTTCTCCTTGTTACCTCAAAGTCTTTCTCCCTTTTCTATTTTTATTTCCTTTCAACTTATTCTTTCTTTTTACGATTCTTTCTTTTGTTTCTTTTCTTTCTTTCTCTCTGTTTATTCAAGTAATATCTCGAATTGTTATCAGAAAGGAATTAATCATGACTCCAGGTTGTGTGACCTATAAATCAAATATTATTTTATATACAGAGTGTCCATGAAGTCATGTAAAAAGCCTCAACAAAGATGGCGGTCATGTTGAAGAGAGAAAATTAAAAAATACGTCAATCATAAAATTTCAAGAGGGAAACTTTTATATTTTCTTTACTAAAAGATTTTAACATTTGTACAATGTACGTTCTTAAATGTTCAATTTTTAAAAACTTTTTCAAGACTTTGTGAACACCCGATATAAGTACATTACTGAAAGATACATTTAGTACTAATGACTGATTTCCTTTATCATATGTTTATATAATAGTCTATATTTTTATGATGTAATGAATATATAAATACCTAGGCACCCCTCACTATAATCTGATTGGATAGTGCCCTCTATAAATAGTTGACACTGTGGTGGTACAAGCGCCTAAGCCCACTAGTCCAGTGTGCTTCGGCCACTGAACCGGTTGTTTAATTAATAACGTCGATCCCAGGGGGCTATTCCCCCAGGCAATACCTGTCCCCTCGATTTAAAGGGGCAGGGCTGGGTTTATTGCCCAGCGCCTGAGGCGCCCCCTTTGAGGAGGAATGCCGACGGGTTCGACGCAATTTTTCTACCTACCACCCATGAGTATCGGCTTGTGGGTGGGCCCACGTAATAAGGTCTTGTGCCGTATCGTGTACAAGTGGGGTACATGTAAATATCCCTAAGCCTACTAGCCTACTAGTCAGAATACCACCACGACTGCTCGGAAGACGTACTGCTATTCGACGCACCAGCTACTACTGCGATGATATACCTTACTACCAAGTTCATAATATATCCCTTAACCCGGATATATCATTCTATAATACTCTAATTATCATATAACAATATATAATAATTCTAGTGTTCCTTAAGATAAAGGAAAACGCCCCTTTACCCAATCTTTATTGCGACGTTCTAGATCTTCAGGCACGAGTACAATATTCTATATGAGATATTAGGAGTGCGTGGTGTAATGGTTAAAGTCATGGGAAATGGACTCGTCGCCCCGAGTTCAAACCCTGGACGTGGTAATTGCATTTCACTTAGCGCTAATACCCTTGTGAAAGGTATGAATTTTACTCCCCCTCCAGCTATGGGTAAATAGTAGGGCAGACCGGGCTCTTCAACCTTGGTTAGGCAACTGGTCAAAGAGAAGGAAAACTCTGAATTCAAACCTGTTAAACTCCGCTTAAGAAATTGACCTTGTGTCATATCCAGCTCGTGCGGAGGGGTTGGTAAATATATATATGATATATTATTTAGGGTTTTATATATCATTAAAACAACATTTGCCTCCTTTGAAATAACATTTCTAACTATCCCGCCATTCATACCATTTGCCCGCAATATTATAGACAACATATGGTTGTCAGCTTTAACAGTAACATCAAATCCATTCCCTACTTTACATTCCTCCTTTACGTTTTTCACTTTCCTGTTTAATGAATATTCAACTTAGTTTTTCTTGAAATTTCAAATATGTAATACTTTACATTTGTCTATGTTAAATTTTAATTTTCAAATATCTTCACAATATAACAATTTACATAGATCCATTTGTGTTACTGGCAAAAATATGTACCGTCCGGGCACAAGTATTTAAGTTTTAATTATAATCCAATATGATATTGAATTAAAAAGACAAACGAAATATTAATGATAAGACAAAAATGACTACTTATTTTTACCTTATTCTAATTGATTTCAATATAAAATTATGCATAGGATTACTTTTAATACGTTTGAGAATATAACAATAATATTTGAAATCAATAACACCTAGTAGTTATTTATTAAACACAGTTTAGATAAAACCGGTATGCGAATTATTCACACAATATACTATTTTTGGAGGATATGTTAATTGAAGTCATACCTAATTTTGAAAATTAATTAGTTAATAATTAATGAATTTAGGCGGGCATATATGTTCAAATGTAAGGCTAAAGAAATCGAGAAAATGTCAATCCTGAATGTACATTTCGGCACTATTAGGTCTCATCAGCAAGGTTATAGACATGGGAGACTGCTCCGTGTGTGACTCGAAACCTCGACTGTCAAGCAGACAGGCGAAGTCTCTAACCCGTTACACTTAGCTTGCCATTCCCCGTATCTTCGTTTGTTTTGAAACTTATTTATTACCACTTTTTTATTGACTTGCTACACGACAGTATGAGGTTAAGTAAACAAACAAATGTGTTTATTTTAATATATTGCTTTAAGCCCGACAATTTTTGGAGGATATGTGCTTAATTGAAGTCATACCTAATTTTGAAATTAATGTAGTTAATATTAATGAATTTAGGCGGGCATATATGTTCAAATTTAAGGCTAATAAATCGAGAAAATGTCCAATCCCTGAATGTACATTTCGACCTATTAGGTCTCATCAGCAAGGTTAATAACAAACCTGTATTTCTTAACAATACATAACAGGACATTTGCAAGATTTCTAAACATATTGATAACATGGGGTGTTTTGAGGCAAATCTCAGTAAAATTTCATTTGAAAATATATTAATAATAATTCATTATTAAAAACAATAGAAACAGTTACTACTGTGAACTGTTCATGTTCCTGACACAAATTATTCTGTGTACTTGACAGAGACTTTGATGGATTTGTGGTGCACCTGAGCACTGTACACAATAAATTTCATTATATATTAAAGTACTAATTAAGATTAAACACTTAAATAAATAAGGAAAGTGTGACGTTGACGAACATGGACGTAATCTCCATTATAATAAGATGTCTATTGATAAGTGTATAATTTTAGATTTAAGATAAAATGTGTGATGGATGTAAAATAAACCCGGAAATGCGACGTCTGTAGACTGCGATGAACAAAAACCGTTTATAGAGCTTTCATCAAAAACGAAAAAAAGAAACCTGTGAAAATGAGTAGCAAATGCTGTAGCCACAAGACATCTAACAGCTAATGTACAACCCACACTTCATTACTTGCGGCCATAATAAATAAAGCCAATGGCTGTTGTTAATTCGTTTTCACACGTTGGCCAATGTGTATTATACACTCTATTGTTAAAGTGATGATTTCTATCATTTTCTTCTCTTTTTTTTTTTTTTCGATACAAATATTTTTGCTCTACTGGGCGTGTCGCTTATTTAAAAAGGGATAAATATTCGACTAGCATTGCATTAGAAATTGCATTCTATTTGTGATAACTATATATATATATATATAATAATAATATGACTTCTACAGACAGTATGAGAGGTAAATATACAGCGATGTGGTATGCCCGTCCCTAATAATTAATTATCAATTAATTAACTTCAAAAATTAGGTACGACTTCAATTAAGCACACATTCTCCCCAAAATTGTTCCGGCTAAAAAAAAGCCATATCATAAACACACTGTTTGTATTTACTTCTCATACTGTCGTGTAGAAGTCACTATAAAGAGGAATTAACCTACTTCTAAACAAAACGAAAAAATCTAAGTAAGTCCGGGTGTAGGGGTTAAGATGCTCGCCTGTCAGCTTGACAGTCGGTTTCGAATCATGCACAAGGCGGTCTTCTATCTATAACTCGCGACGACCCCAAGCTTCTGCAGTTTCATTGTGTTAAATATGGGGGGAGATAAAATTGCACGGGGTAAAATAGGTGTTACCTATTGTTTTTCTATTTATCTATCTATCTCAGTCTATTTTAAAACTATCCATCTGTCATATCTATCTATCTTTATTATACTAAGATTTTCTTCTTTATTACGATTAATCCATAAACAAGAATTACGATGAATAAACAAGATTATGACAAATTACGGTAAATAAACCAGAATTACGACAAAAATTACGATAAATAAACACAAATTAAAACAAATTTCTATAGATAAACAAGGAATTAATAGACAAAAGCAGAACCAACACCACCACGGCTACCTCCATAAAAAATACATTTAACGCCCCAGTTGTTGTTTCTTTCAGTAACACGGATGTGGCGCCGAAGCTTGGGGTCGTTATTTTAAATTCACCGGCCAGCAATTTCGGAGGGCAGGGACCGAGACACATCTCACTCAAAATTACCTTTTTTAACCAGACGTGTGTTTGCAAGATTGATACCCAGTCGGGATATTAAGGAATAAGAGTATTGATATAGAGATAATAATGATAATCATAAATGAGAAGGCGCGGAGGATGTGAAGAGCAATCGTACAAATAAAGGAACAATAAGTCATTAATATCTCTATTTAAATGGAGATTGTGAGTTTTTTCTGTCTGTAACCGAAACTATATACTAATCAAGTCACATTCCTTTGTTATTTATACCACATTCTCCATTGATTTATATTGAATTTTAATTTCAATTATTAATAAATTTTTTTTATATCATTAACGACTGTTGAGCATATTACAAACTATTAACATGCAATTGTATTTATATATTACAACCAAAATAGCGGTTTACAGTGTGAATGGGGCTTAATTTGGATATTGAACTATTGGTAATAAATAATAAAGTATGCTAGTTATTATTTATTTCTAATTGTTTGCGTTTATCTTGATGAATATGACCGAACCAATCTCTTCAATAACTCTCTTAACAAATCCATTAAACCAAGATGAAATAACTTTAATATTATTCTTTATTCCTTATTTTTAACTAAATAGTTAAATTATGAAAATTACCAATTGAAAGACCGGGAGTAAGGAAAATGATGGAAGAGTAGTTTCCCAAATTGTTCTATTTGTTCAATCTACCCCCTCTGTTCCAAAATCTTCTTTATTTGCTTTATCCCCAGTTTCATAGACTTTCTAATTTAACATGAATAGTTTTATTTATTAAAACTGTAAATACTTGGCAACCTGGAGGGTGCATATATTTGCTAGTTATAAGATAAAGATTTAACTCTCGCCCTACAACGGCTCAGCCCTGCAAGGAACTATCTCCAACGCATGCCACACCCGGAAGCAAAATCACAAATAACGATGGCTTTGTTTGATTATAATTGAACAAACGACTTTGATTACTAAGCGTGACACAGAGTTAAGTCTTTCAGGAATGATGGGATCTTACTCATTGTCAGGGTTTTTAAGATCTCATTGAAGAGGAATGTTACTTTAATTAATATTTTCAACACCCCACTAATTCTTAATTTTCACTTGCAATGTTTAGCACTCGTACACAAGAGGATTGTAAGACACGTGAGATACAGATGACCAACCAACTGAGATCTCTGG
>CM042141.1:59456805-59480315 GCA_023376005.1 Doryteuthis pealeii | reverse complement strand
TTTTTCTGCACTTAACAAAAAAAAATTGTTTTCAGGTGGAGGGGACTTCATGAATAACATTAATGGTCCGAGAATAATGTAGACCAACTCTGATCCATGACTACTATACAAAGAAGAGGACAGGAATTAATTTTAATCTAATCCTGGTAACAGGCTGTAAATCAATTAATACAAATAAATGCTTGATTGGGACATGGGGGGGGTGCTAATAGATCTCTGTGGCTGTAAATAGTGAGGTGGTAGAAAGGTCAAACAGTGCATGAAGTGGCTATGTACTTATAGAAAAATAGGTGTATGAAGAATAAATGAAAACAAGTGTTTAATAATGTTGATAGAACCAGTTCAAAGATATTACCCTCTTATCATTCAACTGTTGATCTAAACTAGCTGGCACAAGAACATGTTAATAGGCACCATAAGCGATTTAAGTAACCCATTTAAATCAACTTTATGATTTGCACATATTTTCCAATTGAAAGTATTTGAAAAATTAGTTGATTACAGATCCTTGAAAGAAGTTTAACATTTATAATGATACCTCAATGAATAAAATGCAGAAACATTTTATACTTATATATAAATCAAAGTAAAATGAGCAATGCATGCTGCTGACTTTCTTATATAAAAATACAACCATCATAACAGATGGTTAAGGCATTAAGCACAGTTAATTATGAATGAGTACCATTTAAAAAATATGCAGGAGATATACAAGTTTTTACAGCTCTATAACGCATACAAATCCTTTAATGAATTTGGAGTTATTTCCTTACTAATTCATAATATTGAATTAGTATTATTAAAAGTAAAATAATCTCAGTATGTGTTAATATCATAATGAACAATTTCTCTATTACACTTGTTTTTTTTTGTTGTTTTTTTTTTTAATTTAATTTTTCATGGTTTAGCCCTCAAGAAATAAGAGTTAAGATAATTCTTACAAAAGGGGTTTTTCATCCAAGAATAATCAAACTGTGTATTACAATAACTCTAAACCCCAGCTTCTGATTATTAACTAAATTTTTCATTGGAATTATTTACTTTAATATATACATTATGATTATTAATAAATCCATTGGTTTCTGTGTACAGCAGTCATGATGATATGGATGCTTTATTTAGGAAGAAGTGAGGATTCTAATTAGATCTCATAGTTATTTCTGGTATATCAAGAATTTAAATGGGATTAAAAAATGACATTTAGAGGCATAAAATTCAGAGAAACACAAATTATCATTCAGCTTGTAAATTGACTGAAATATCTTTCTTCTCTAAAAGCATTTTTAAATGATGTATTGTTCTAATAAAAAAATCATATGTTGGGTTATAGTAACATAATACATGATAATAATTGGCATGCAACAATTTAAACATCAGAAAAAACATTTGTTTTTAAACATGTCATTATACCACAAAGTGTGGAAATCTTTTCTGATACAAACTAATTGGGCACGCACCAAGGATTCACTCATCATAGTGAAAAAAGAGTGAATTATTAACATTGTTTGACAATTTCATAGCATTCTACCATTGATTTATATTTCAGTCATATACTTTATGTACAATTAGTTGAATAATTAGTTTCTGCATTTCCTTTTTTGACTAAATAGTAGTGTTCAATACAGAAATTTGAATGTTTTCTGGTTGATATTGTTACATTCCAGTCATCTCATCATTCAAGAGTCTTTCATCATGGTAAAACATAGGACTGTACAATGACTACACAAGACATCCAGCTGACAGCTTACTATATCATAGTGGGTCAGGTCCGACTCCTTTTGACCAATTAAATGACATCAAATCAGTGCCTCAAAGACACAATACACTAAAATTTTCATTTTTTTCTTGGCAGACCAAGCTGGGCATTAGTAGTAGGCTGTAATATATCTTTTTAACCAAATGCTGACAGATACAATCAATGGTGGATCCTCAACCTAGACACTTTCAAAATCCCTCACACAACATCATGAGGCTAATAGCACACAGCCAATTTTCAACTTGTGCTTATTTGCAAATAAAACACTATTTAATAAGCAATAGCGCCGTAATCCATTGCCAAGAGTGTAGGCACATCACAATCCATATAAATAATCTTTTATAACAGCTTACATTCCGTATGCTCACCCTATGCCAACACATGCAACTTTGGATTAAACTTTACTTACCTCCTTTTCTGCATAAACACATATTGCACTAAAAGACCATAGAGAACAATTCATATCCCATGACACTCATGCCGCATATAAGTGACGCACCCTAGCAAGAATACTTGACCACCCCCAGACATTACAATGTCACCAATAAAAAACTACTAAGCACACACTGAGAACCAATACTATTTCCACAACTACGGGCAACTTCATTCTTAAAATGGCTTCTACATATTCACTAGGGATTCTGAAACGATAATTTTACCGAAAGTGCATTTAGACTACAAAATTGTTTTGTATAGTTTATAATACACACTTATTTGTTTGTTACAATATTTGTTTGTCTTATTTTTTTTCTATCACTTCACTGAGCCAGAAATTTGATCCAGTGTTATCCTCATCAGTAAGCATTCTTTCACCCTCTGAATTACATACACCAATATACATGCTATGACACATACCCCCCTACCCCATTTGACAGATATATCTAAATTTTGAATATCAGTAAATAAATAAATTCAAAATAAAAAAAACATTCTGATGTCCTGTGGACTTTACAAAACTCAGTTTTAAAAGAGATAGCTTTTTTTTAAATTGATATAAAATAACATTTAGTACTATACACAAAGGAGAGGAGGACTGTTAAAAGAAAAGTTTAAAGTTCTAAATTATAAATGCCATAGCAAAAGTTAAGGTCATTATCAGTAAAAGAAAAGAAAATGTACAAAAAGATTTTTTTGTTGTTGTTTTTTTTTAGATTGGGTGTCTTAATCTGTCCAGATATTTAATTTAAAATTACAATATACGAGATTTATAGAAACAAAATCTCAAAAGTCAAGTAGACACTTAATGGCTGCAAGAAGTGGATCTTCAAATAGATTGAACAGGTAGTTATAGAGCAGAGTGATAAAGAGGGGCAGAATGTAAATAAAGGTGGGGGGGGGAGTTAAAAAATATGGCTGTAAAGATGAATATAAGGAAAGTGTGACAAATGGAGTGGGTGCTTGAAATTTGTACAGATATGGGTGAATAAATTATAGAGAAGGAAAAGTCATGGAGATGCAGTTGATTATTTATGATAGAAGGAGAGAGAAGAGAGAGAGAGAGGATTTAGTTAGAAGAAGAGAAATAAAATAGAGACGAGAAATAAAGAGAAGAAATGGTGAATCTGTTGATTAGGGAAAATGTAATCAGAAAGAGTTGATATGATGAATTAAAGATGTTATAGTGGAAAAAAGATTTGAGATCACAAAACCAGAGATAAAAAAGGAAACTAATTTTGATGTCTACAGAAATTCTCTTATGCTGATGTCTAAACAGTTTTCAGATCTTTGAATTAAAGTCTTTGTGATTTGTGGTATTAAATACATATTATACTATTTTTTAACTTGTTTGCAATGCAATTTTTCATCAAAATGTGTAATATTATGTTATGAGAGATTTTTCTCTAAATGAAAAATGAACACATATCCACTCAGCTCGAATTACAATGTCAATATAGGAGGAAGGAAGGGGAAGAAAAAAGCTTCAAGTAGTTTTGACTAACAGAGAAGAGAGCTCCTTGTTTTTTGAATTCAGAGTTTTTATTCTATATGACTGGTGCCATACCCAAAGGTTTAAAGAGTCAGTTTGTCCCTACTATTTACCCATAGCTGGAGGGAGAATAGTTGATCATACCTTTCTCAAGTATGTGAAATGCAAACAGCCGCAACCAGGATTTTGAACTCTGGTCACATGACCCATTTCCTAACCATGGTAGCATTACACATATGCCTCCACAATAAAGATAAATAGTCATACACAAAATTAGTGATAAAATGAATATAAATTACAAGACAACTCATTGGATTCTAATTGTAACAGTGGTCCATGATGATATAGATGTTTCTATTTAGGAGGGTGTGAAAGATTCAATAGTATTTCATAATTATCTCACATTATATCAAGAATTTGGATAATTAAATGACATTCTGTATGAACACAGTTATTCTTTAAGTATATTGTCCTAATTAAAAACCTCATATGGTGTGTGTTTTTCCTGGGGTTTTTTTATATTTTTATATATAGTATATGTATACAATGAGAATTTTTGTAATGTATAAATTTATCATTAAAGATGCAATTTTTTAATTATTGCATATGAACTTAAAATTTTCCAAGCTATGGGAAAGTTATTTTGGATACAAATCACTTTAGAAAAGATAGAATATGATTAGCAATCAAATCTTCAATTCTCTTCAAATTGTAAATCCAGACATAATACAAGAAGATTTTTTTACATTTTAATAGCACATTATTCTTTCACACCAGATGTTTCCTTTTACAGGATATAATAGTTGACCAAATGATTTATATTTATGAAATTTGCTTTTCTTCTTTTTCATAAAAAAAAAAAAACACCTAACCATTAAAGTTCAAGCAAACTTTCATAATGTCAGTGAAATCATATTCATTCTATTTGTACTCAGGTTTCCTATATTTTTATTGTTTGGGTGCCTGTCAAGTAATTCCAATTTTATAGCATTCTCAGGGCTTACTAGAAGTGTCTATTTCCATCCAAGTAATATTTGACAACCTCTATTGGGTTAATGGTACCAAAGAGAAGCAGCAAGAGAATGATCCTTGACATTTAGGAACTAAAAAAAAATTTATTTTAAATGCAGTAACAATTTATGAATCATTTTGGATAATTTCAAACAGACAAAACCATTTTAATATTTACAATGTTTTCCTCCCGGTTATTCATAAAATAAAAAAATAAAATTTTAAAAATAAAAGTTTTTTGTAACTTCAGACAATACAGTTTATTTACACGTTTCAAATTATTTTTTTTTCTTTTCAACACCATTTTTTACTTTTTTTCTCACGATTGTAGAAAATGAATTAAAAAAATACCACAAGCAGAATATTTTACTGTTAAGTTTGGTTTGGTTTACTTTGTTTTATTGGCATATACCTCCTTAAGGGTTATTTTTAATCCAATTTGATTAATTTAAAATGATTTATTGAAATATCATTAATTTTCAATGTTCATTAATCTATTTGTTAGTTTTGAATTAAGATAAACGCTAATGTTCTGTTTATGTTTAACGAAGGAAAGAAAAAATAACAAATAAGATATGAATGAAAATATAGAGGAAAAGACATATGTTAGTGACGTAATGAACCGTCTCCGAGATCAGACTGTTAATTGGAAAAATGATTACGTTTTCACCTTAATTAATTTGCAAGAGAAATAAATATATGCACAGGTGTGGCCAGCCATCAAGTGTTTACAGTTTTATGTCATTCACCTGCATAAGCACCACTGATATCTCTCTTATTGCCCCCTCTCTCTCTTTTGTCTATCTCTCTCTCTCTCCCCCCCCCTCTACTTACCACACACACACTAACACACACACACACTAACACACACACACATATATATATATACATATATACTTTGGTTTAGTTGTTTTGTTTTACAGCCTATCAACATTTTTGGGGTCATTTCATGTCAAATCAATTTATTTTGATAAGCGAAGGATCGTCTTGATTATAGTATCTCAGTTACTTAAGTAGTCACCCAATTCAATATTGAAGAGGCTTGTTGCTGCTTAACTTCAATGATTGAGTGGAATGAGTCAGACGAACCTACTAAAAGTTTTGCTTAATGCTCTTTAGGGCTAAGATCTTAAACCTGAAGAGCATTAAGCGAAACTTTTAGTAGGTTCGTCTGACTCATTAGATTTATCTTTATTATTTGCTCTACTTAGGTATTGAGCACTTTTTACTTATTAGCTTTAGTCTCCTGGCGGTTTTGTATGAATATATATATCTTATATATATATATATATATATATATATATATATATGCATATAAATTGTTTTTTTTTATTTTGGCCAATAGATTATATTTTGTTGGTACGATTATCTTGGTCTTTTCTGTTTTTCCCAAAAATTTTTTCTTCCCGGTTGATGTTTGGTAGTATATTTTTTACAATCAAACTATTTGCTGGTTTTTTTCTCACCGCGAGGATTTCCAATAAGTTTGGTATAATAAAATTATAATATATATATATATATATATATATATATATATATATATATATATATATATATATGTGTGTGTGGTGTGGTGTGTGTGTGTGTTCCTTTGTTCATATATATTTAATCTGAATGTATTCCTCTGACAGAATTCGTTCCACACAAGCACAAACACATATATACTCACACACACACACACGCACACACACGCGCATGCGCGCACAAACAGATACATTCACGTGCAATAAAATTGTATGTAATCACTACGAATTGAAAAGTAACAAGAATTTGATGTCTGAAGAAATTATTGCTTTACTTTTTATTGCTTTTCACTTATGCAAGTAGTTATTCTTATATATATATATAATATATATATATATATATATATATATATATATATATGAGAAGTAAATACACAAGCGATGTGTTTATGATATGGCTTTTTTTTAGCCGACAATTTTACAATCTCTGTATGCCGAAATGTACATATAGAGATTGATTTTTCTCGATTTGTTTAGCCATACATTTAAATAGGTATGCCCGCCTAATTAACTAATTATTAATTAATTAACTTTCAAAATTAGGTACGAATTCAATTAAGCACATATTCTCCCAAATATATATATATATATATATATATATATATATATGCATGTATCGTATAAATTCGATAATTATAGAAAATAAACTTGACAAGAAAATCCCGCAAAGGATGGCTCGCCATGCAGAACACCGTACAGACTGTTTCGACTTTATTAAGTCTCTTCAGCGATGTATACTAACGACTCCCTCCGACAAGAATCGAAACCGGGACTTCACAGGCATAGTCAGAGACCATATCCGTTCGGCCGCCGGTACATAGCGAACAATCCCTGCGAAATTAACCTTGTCAAGGAAACTATTACACGCCCCTGCCATAGCAGGCAAGTAGACGTTTATTTAGTAAACAAACCCGGCCGTTAAGCTCTTCGGCGAAGTGAATAAGATTTTTTGGATGTTTGTTTTTAGAAGCAATGTTGAATAAATTATTATTTATATTTTTGCTTGAAGGCAATTATAAATGCATGTATCGTATAAAATTCGATAATTATAGAAAATAAACTTGACAAGAAAATCCCGCAAAGGATGGCTCGCCATGCAGAACACCGTACAGACTGTTTCGACTTTATTAAGTCTCTTCAGCGATGTATACTAACGACTCCCCTCCGACAAGAATCGAAACCGGGACTTCACAGGCATAGTCAGAGACCATATCCGTTCGGCCGCCGGTACATAGCGAACAATCCCTGCGAAATTAACCTTGTCAAGGAAACTATTACACGCCCCTGCCATAGCAGGCAAGTAGACGTTTATTTAGTAAACAAACCCGGCCGTTAAGCTCTTCGGCGAAGTGAATAAGATTTTTTGGATGTTTGTTTTTAGAAGCAATGTTGAATAAATTATTATTTATATTTTTGCTTGAAGGCAATTATAAATGCATGTATCGTATAAAATTCGATAATTATAGAAAATAAACTTGACAAGAAAATCCGCAAAGGATGGCTCGCCATGCAGAACACCGTACAGACTGTTTCGACTTTATTAAGTCTCTTCAGCGATGTATACTAACGACTCCCCTCCGACAGAATCGAAACCGGGACTTCACAGGCATAGTCAGAGACCATATCCGTTCGGCCGCCGGTACATAGCGAACAATCCCTGCGAATTAACCTTGTCAAGGAAACTATTACACGCCCCTGCCATAGCAGGCAAGTAGACGTTTATTTAGTAAAAACCCGGCCGTTAAGCTCTTCGGCGAAGTGATAAGATTTTTTGGATGTTTATTGCCTTCAAGCAAAAATATAAATAATAATTTATTCAACATTGCTTCTAAAAACAACATCCAAAAAATCTTATTCACTTCGCCGAAGAGCTTAACGGCCGGGTTTGTTTACTAAATAACGTCTACTTGCCTGCTATGGCAGGGGCGTGTAAATAGTTTCCTTGACAAGGTTAATTTCGCAGGGATTGTTCGCTATGTACCGGCGGCCGAACGGATATGGTCTCTGACTATGCCTGTGAAGTCCCGGTTTCGATTCTTGTCGAGGGGAGTCGTTAGTATACATCGCTGAAGAGACTTAATAAAGTCGAAACAGTCTGTACGGTGTTCTGCATGGCGAGCCATCCTTTGCGGGATTTTTGTCAAGTTTATTTTCTATAATTATCGAATTTTATACGATACATGCATTTATAATTGCCTTCAAGCAAAAATATAAATAATAATTTATTCAACATTGCTTCTAAAAACAAACATCCAAAAATCTTATTCACTTCGCCGAAAGCTTAACGGCCGGGTTTGTTTACTAAATAAACGTCTACTTGCCTGCTATGGCAGGGGCGTGTAATAGTTTCCTTGACAAGGTTAATTTCGCAGGATTGTTCGCTATGTACCGGCGGCCGAACGGATATGGTCTCTGACTATGCCTGTGAAGTCCCGGTTTCGATTCTTGTCGGAGGGGAGTCGTTAGTATACATCGCTGAAGAGACTTAATAAAGTCGAAACAGTCTGTACGGTGTTCTGCATGGCGAGCCATCCTTTGCGGGATTTTCTTGTCAAGTTTATTTTCTATAATTATCGAATTTTATACGATACATGCATTTATAATTGCCTTCAAGCAAAATATAAATAATAATTTATTCAACATTGCTTCTAAAAACAAAATCCAAAAAATCTTATTCACTTCGCGAAGAGCTTAACGGCCGGGTTTGTTTACTAAATAAACGTCTACTTGCCTGCTATGGCAGGGGCGTGTAATAGTTTCCTTGACAAGGTTAATTTCGCAGGGATTGTTCGCTATGTACCGGCGGCCGAACGGATATGGTCTCTGACTATGCCTGTGAAGTCCGGTTTCGATTCTTGTCGGAGGGGAGTCGTTAGTATACATCGCTGAAGAGACTTAATAAAGTCGAAACAGTCTGTACGGTGTTCTGCATGGCGAGCCATCCTTTGCGGGATTTTCTTGTCAAGTTTATTTTCTATAATTATCGAATTTTATACGATACATGCATTTATAATTGCCTTCAAGCAAAAATATAAATAATAATTTATTCAACATTGCTTCTAAAAACAAACATCCAAAAAATCTTATATATATATATATATATATATATATATATGTGTGTGTAATTTTAGGGCACACCTGTATGCTCTTACACAGAAATTGTCACGTGTTCTCTAAACTGCAACCATCTTTCCATCCCTTTCCTTCACTGTTTCCCTCTTCTGTTTTTCTCAACGAAAAAAACACGTGTCCATTTTCCCTTGATATTTTGCTCTTATGTTATTGCTAAAGAACATTCAAATGTAATTTCAATAATTTTCTATAATTATCAGCATTTGCTAGGATTGTCACTTCTTTTTAATTATGGCATCGTGCAAAATCTCTCTCTGCGACGCAATTCACATGTGTCAGTCTTAATATACTCATACATACATGCATACATAACAAATGATGTTTACAAATGCATGGGATCATCAGGAGAGAATGTGCACCGTTTCGGGGCCTTCCTCTCAACGGTTTTAAAAAGCAACATCGACCCCCCCCCCTCACTTGTCTATGAAAAAACTATACATATGGATGTTTACTCCTCTGAAGATATTTATCCATAAACACCACGGATTTACCTACACTTATTAGTTACTTATTTAATAGTTGGATTGTATTATGAACAATTTTGATATTTTAATATACACTTTTTATATAATTATACACTTTTAAAAATAATTTGACATCAGGCTCTTTTGAGTCTTATTATAAACTATAATGCTTCTGATTTTTAAAATTAAAAATAAAATTCATTTTATTTTTAAAATAAAATTCATTTTTATTTTAATACAGACAACGCATTTTTGAAAAATTCCAACTTTTGACTAACAGCGTTCTGTTTGCGCATTCTTCTTCTAACGGTCATTTCATCCCGTCTTATTTTTGTTGAAGACCGATCTATTACATACGGTCGATACAGATATTCCGAGGACCTCACAACTGTGACGGGGGGGGGGGCAATGTGCATTTAAAACCGTTGAGAGGAAGGCCCGAAACGGTGCACATTCTCTCCTGATGATCCCAAGCAATTGTAAACATCAGTTGTTTTTCAATATATCAAATTCACACTGTCGGATTAATTTCCTTTTTTTCACATAACTAGCAGATATAAAAGGCGTTGTCCGGGACAATAATATTTTAAAGCACATTTTAACAACAACCACAATGTGGAACATGGCAAACACCTTTGACAGTTAAACACTTATTCATGGAATGCAGGTTTCTTGCTCACACCAGGAACGGTTATTTTCAAGCAAACAATATGAAAGATCTGTTTGAAAATGTCAACATGGAGGATATTCTCTCTTTTTTGAGAGAAATAAAATTATACCATAGAATATAGACATAAAACAAATCAATACCATACAACATAATCCCAAATAATGCTAACACATTTTTAAAACCAATTACTAAAAAGTATAAATATAAATACACGATATGTATAATTTCCTAACCGTTAGGCATGACATAACCCCAAAATGCGATTGACCAAGCCCCAGCTTGCGTACAAAAAAACTCTACACCATTCACGGCTCTTTTAAAAAGTAACTTGAGATACCTCATTAATCAACTTTATTGCTGTTCCTATAGTGTCCCCTTTTAAAATCAGCATGTTGCAAGCCTTGCAATGGAACTTGATTGCCAACACACTCCATTCCACTTTATTCGACACTTGTGGCTTCAAAATTCTTCCATCGGCTTAGTGTATTTTCATTCTTTCTCCTCAATCTGTTTCTCTAAGACAATGATCAGCTTATATTCATTCAAGATCAATATCATATCTAGCATTCCATTTGCATCCATCAGTCTACTAGAGGGGATTGCATAACCTCCAAAAACAAGTGGAGCTACGTAGTCTGGGAGGGTCGATATGGAGGATAAGCTGCCTCATAAGCAGCAGCCTTCCTCATTACTGTTATGTTCCAAAGTAAATAAAAAAAATGCAGTTTGGCAGGAGTTGCTTGATTGTGCTAAAGTTTAGAGTTTTCGGTGTTTACTTCCCAAACTTTTCCTTTGAATTATGTATAGCCGCTAGCTAGCTGATGTTTTATAACTGACTTTTCATTGCCTTGATAGATTGTCATCAAAGGCTAACGAGCCCCATCTACCCCACTTGGGGATTTATGTGAGTAGTAAGTACTCCAACTACTATCGATATGAATGGTTGTTGCCTTCCCTGGAGCTCATCCGCCTTTTGTGAACCCTTGTTTTTAGTGATGCTCGTGTCCACATATCTAGCATCAACGTTGTTTTAACTAAAGTTACCCTGGACTTCAATTGCTTTCCCATCTATGGGTTAAATAGAAAAACATGAGTTGATAAACAAAATTATATTATCCATTAAGAATTGATTTATTTCAAAATTTTATCGGCATTAAATGACCCACTAAAGTTGATATGCCGTAAATCAAAACAAACCAAACCAAATCAATTGCTTTCTTTTTGATTTCCAACCTAGTGCCGTTCTAAGCAGTGAATGTTGTCTTTCCAGGCAACCGATAATAGTATGAATCCAATCCAGATAGTGATAGGTGTAGGCTCTCGCAGATGATATCCATTGAAGCTTTCAGATCATAGCTATGGCGCCAGTAGTAGCTAGTACCACCAACGGCTTTAGGATATCAGCTGAAGATCTATTCTATGTATCTTTATTTAGATGCAGAGTCGAATGCGAGCCTTCACCTTTCGTTAGCAGTTGGATGGGTGGGATATAACGTCATAGGCAGCCTTTATACAGTGGTATTCGGTTTTCCAAAGCACGGTTCATTTGACTGTGTGTTTCACGGCTTGCTCCATTCTTGTTTAGGCTACCTGCTGTCGTATTTCACCCATTTGACTGACTTGACCGACACTTGCACTTTATCCTGGATCAGCGACAACTAATTCTTCCGCTGCGATTTGTCGTAGAGCGGGGAGAAGTGTCACTTGCCCACCTCCAATCCAAACCCTTCCCTTATCCTGTCATGACTTCGATACCCGCCCAAGATACACTCGGGTTGCAGGACTCCTGCAGTGGGCTGCACTTCTTTTTCTACTGGTCAGCATGAATCTTTCATTCTGGCTACTGGTGGGGGAGAGGTTTCAGGTTATTGTACTGAGCATTCAGGGCGATAATGGCTCCGGGGTAATCTTAGTCACCTTGGCAGGAACCAATTACCCCTCCCACTCAAAACCTTTGACGGTTTGAAATTTGAGGTACACAGACAAAGGGAGAGAGACAATAAAACTCGTAAATATTTATTATAAAATCACAAAAGTGACTTGTACACTGGGATATTATTGATTTCACAATTACTCTTCAACTGCCCTGTATATAAGATAGCTGCAATGGTGGAACCGAACATCACTTACTGGAGAATCGCTGATTTTACAAATACACAAATGTATTCTAGACGAAGAGATAGGATGAGTAAATATCACCAAGTGCCTACGTTTTAAATGTAGCGTTCAGGATTATAGAATCGACATGCAAATTCTAGTGTAAGAAAACGAAGCACTAGTAACAATTTGACTCTATAGAAATCTATCTATCTATGTATGTGAGAAAGTTTTATAGAAAAAACAAGATGTTAAAAGTTTTGCTGACAGAAATCTGTTTCGACATTATGAATATGTCTTTATCAAAGCAACATTGTAAACGGAAAGACGAAATAGATATATCATTAATTACGAGGCACAGAACGCTCTCGATCAGTACCGGAATTTAAAAAAAGAATTTTTAAATACGTATTTATTGTTAAAAATAAAATTAGTTTTATTTTTTAAAATTATAAGCATTTTTATCATAAAAAAGCTCAAAAGAGTTTGCAGTAAAAATGTATATGAATATCAAAAAGTTCAGGAAAATGTTCCGGTTACAAATGAAAGTTTAAAAAATATAACAAGTCCAGCAACAGGGATCTGCAATGATGATAAACTCGCAGAGTTGGGATCCTTACTACATCCGAAATATGAGCCTCCGGAGATATAATTTAAATACTTTTCTGTGGACAGTACTATCTATCTATCTATCTATCTGCCTGTCTGCCTACCAATTTATCTATGTGCATTCAGTAACTGTAAGCAAATTAAGTCCTTTGTTTATCGGGCTTTAGAATAGACCAACTGCACCTCTGCCGAGGGGTAACACCCCATAGGGCCACCTGTTGGCCATGGATGGTGACACGTGATGTTTAAGAACGGATTCCTCGTGGATGATCAATCGATGGCATGCAGTAATCGACTTTGGTCCTTACTTAGGCTAGATGGGCGGTCGAAGAGTCCATCTAGCATATACAAAGTCTTGCAATCTATCTATCTATCTATCTATCTATCTCAGTCTATTCATTTCTATCTATCTATCTATCTATCTATCTATGTCGGTCTGTTCCTATCTATCTATCTATCTCAGTATGTTCATATCTATCTATCTATGTCGGTCTGTTCATATCTATCTATCTATCTCAGTCTGTTCATCTCTATCTATCTATCTATCTATCTATCTATGTCAGTCTGTTCATATCTATCTATCTATCTCAGTCTGTTCATATCTATCTATCTATGTCGGTCTGTTCATATCTATCTATCTATCTCAGTATGTTCATATCTATCTATCTATCTATCTATCTATCTATCTATCTTAGTCTGTTCATATCTACCTACCAATCTATATATCTATTATTTTATCTCAGTCCAGTCATATCTATCTATCTATCTATCTATCTATCTATCAGTATGTTCATATATATCTACCCATCTATCTTTTTATCTCATTCTATTCATATCTATCTATCTATCTTTCTATCTATCTATATGTTCATATCTATCTATCTATCAATCTCTCTCTCTCCCTATATATATATATATATATATATATATATATATATATATATATATATACTAGCAAATATATGCACCCTCCGGTGCAAGTATTTAAGTTTTAATGTAATAGAATATATTAAATTAGAAAGGCTAATGAAACTAAATAAGAATGCAGATAAAAAGATTTAAAACAGAGGGGTGTATAATCGAAAAATAGAACAACTGAAACTTACACTTCTATCACTCTCGTCTTTCATTGCTAAATCTTCTTAATTTAATAACTTAGTTAAAATAGGAAGTAAAGAATAAAATCAGAATTATTTCTTCTCGTTAATCGATTTCTTTTAAGATTTATTGAAGAGATTTTTGATCATATTCATTAAGATAAAACCATACGATTAAAAATCAATAATACTAAGCACTTATTTATTAAAATCCAATTTTCAATTTCAATATGCAAATAAGCCTTCCTGTTCACACTGTAAACTGCTATTTTAGTGTATATTAAATACAATTGCATATTATTTATTTGTAGATATGATTAACAGTATTAATAATGTAAAACAATTTTATTAGAAAATTGAGGTTTAAATAAGAATAAAATCATGGAGAATGTGACGTAAATAAATAAGGGAATTGTAACTTGAGTAGTGATATAGTTTCGGTTACAGACAAAAAAGCACACAATCTCCATTATAATAAGATATATATATATATATATATATATATATATATATATATATATATATCCCAGTCTATTCATATCTATCTATCTATCTATCTATCTCAGTCTATTCTTAAATATCTATCTCAGTCTGTTCATATTCATATATCTATCTATCTATCCTAGTCTTTTCATATCTATCTACCTATCTATCTCAGTCTATTCATATCTATCTATCTATCTATCCATCCATCTATCTATCTATCTATCCTTTTCTTAACACTTTTACATTCTTTTCTTTTATCGGCTATTTCCATTCCCTTTTCACCCTTTTATTTATATTGCGTACTTCGTTCCGTTAATTATCTTCGGGTTTCTTTTATTGTTAAACTTATTCACGTGATGATCGAGTCGATTTTTAGCTTCAGGCTTGTCTTTCTCTTCTCTAAAAACCGTTGTTGTTTTTTCTTCCGTCTTAGAGGCACCAAAATCTCTTTTGGGACGATGCACTGCCAAAATGTTTAGAAACGTCAACAAACGCCGAAAATCAATAGTTTTTTTTTTCCTTTTTCGCCCAACAAGGGAGCAATCAACTTCAACAACAAACAAACAACTGAAATGAATCCTTCTGATAAACATCATCTGTTGAATATCAGGGAAATGTAAGAAATGCGAAGACAAATGAATATTTTATCTTGAAATCTCATAAGACACCGACTGACTGTCCACCCGTCCGTACTACGAAGGCTCTGTTATTGTTGGACTGATTTCAACTTTCCGAAATTCTAATTGGTCATCATCGAAAAGATTTTGAACTCTATTCTGCCAAGACTGGCGGTCGGAGAGGCCCCCTCCGATCAATCTACTGATCACGTCAAGCCCTAGCACCTTATGGCAAGCCCCAATCCCTTTTTATCATATGGGGTGCTAGAAGGCGGTAGCTGCGGGTCTACATGTCCTGGGAATGACCTTAAATTCTATCTGATGGTGAGGTTCCAGTTCTGGAGGTTTGGGGAATGTGGAGCACACTTCATCAACATGCTCCCTGGTCCCACTGACCCGGAGTGGTAGTACCCTGTTAGGGTCCCATCTATGGGTTAAATAGAAAATGTGTTTATAAAAAAATTGTATTATCCATTAAGAATTGATTTATTTCGAAACTTTATCGGCATTAAATGACCCACTGAGGTTGATATGCCGTAAAACAAAACAAAACAAACCAAACCAATCTATTCTGCCAAATTTATTTGGTTGGTTTTTACTAGTTCCTATACAAATAAAAAGTTAACTAATTCTAATAGATTATAACATGATTTAATACATAGGGCCGGGTTAGCTCAGTCGGTAGAGCATTCGGCTAGAAACCTCAAGGTTCCTAGTTCAATACCGGCCCTCGCCAACTCAGCGTATGAGTAGCACAGGGATCTGTTCGGTAAAGCAAGGAGCTGGTGGTAGGTGTGGCGCTCCACCTAAGACACAAAAACAATCTCCTTGGTCTAGCGCTTGTGAAAAGAGGATAGACTCCCTCGCTGTTTGGCCGATACCGACAATAGGCCGCCCCAACGACTATAACATGATAATACATAGATTCGTGACATTCAAAGAAAAGTGAAGTCATTTTCAAAGTTCTCACATTTATTACATAGATATCTTAATATGGTCATTAGTTTTCATAAAGTGCTTTGTAATCACCACCACCACCACCATCATCATCATCATCATCCAGCGGCACGAATATCCTTGAAAATTTCTCGCCAACCGTCCCTATCTGTCATCGCCCCCTCCCCAGGAGGTTCTCTGTGCAGCATCCAAATCCACACAGAGCTGATCGATATAGGTCCTTGCATGCCGACCTACACTGGCATGCCCATGTGTAGGTTTCCACAGGAGAACGTCACTTATGAGTTCGTCCTTGCTTCTTTAGCAGTGTCCATAGCATGACTTGTTCGTCTTACTCGGATAGTCTTTGTGATAGGTGGCAGGTGGCCCTATAGCTGCTTTCTTGTGGGATGTTGTTTGTTTAATATCACGCACTGTATTCTTGTGTAAACTCTCATCAAGTTCATTTTCTTAGTGCTTCCTCAGGATCGAAATACAGTAGCACTGATACAACTAAGAATGGAAGAACTGTCATTTTCATAATTGTAATAAGATACTTTAATTAATCTATGACTAACATGTAAGTCGCTTTCAAAATCTGATATCACAAACATTTTCATTATGAAAAAAAAACTCTAGTTAGAGATCATTGCATGTAATATATTTGCATGTTTTTATTGAAAAAATGAAATATGTTTATTAATCTACTAAAACGGCTATATTTGTATGAAATGAATAATATCCTTTGTAGTTTTATCTTCGATAAAAATGTCAAAGAGTGTGAAAAAGCATTAAAAGGGGATGGAATTTACAATATAATGCTAAAGTAAACCTTGACTTTCTGTCCGTTTTTACAATAGCATAAAAATGAAGCTCTGAAGATGATTTTTATAAATCGAAATAGTGTTCAATATTAGCTATGAATGTAATATAAAATATTTTCATTTTAACAGCATTGTGTGTTTTCATATCTATCTATCTATATATATATATATATATATATATATATATATATATATTTATATATTAGTTTCTTCATCTCCCATTCACTGGCCAACTTAGGTCAGCTTTCTTGCTCATACATACTGGTCACATTTGAAGGTCACCATTATATTCTTTGAACTGTTGGACATATTGTTTTTTTTTTCTTATATATATATATTATATATATATATATATATATATATATATATATATATATATATATATATCAAGCAATGGCAATACTTGAACACGAGTTTGCTGCCATCATATATATAATATATATATATATATATATATTAGTTTCTTCATCCCTCATTGACTGGCCCAACCTAGGTCAGCTTTCCAGCTTATTTCTCGAGATGCAAGTTTCATGCATCAGAGAATATTTCTACAATGAATTTTAAAAGACGCATCAAATTAAATCAAACGATTTTATGCGTAACAATATTATAGTGAGCAAAACCAAGAAATGTCTTCAATTAGCCAACAACCGTCCGCGAGGAAATCGAACACTAATTGTTTAACAAATCTAACTACATCAATAAGATCGAAGCTTATATGCATCATTTATTTGTGTTGTTTATGTTTACGACCCCAAGGAAGGTTGTTATTTAATTAAACGATACATACGAATGGGTAAATACTCTTGAGAATATCATGTTTGCTAGGTGCATCCAATAATATGAAGACTTGGTTGGTTGGGTTTTATGGCATGTCAAACCCATTCGGCTATTTTATGACGAATATGGTATTGTTTTATTCATTCTTGATTGGTATTCAATTTTAATCTTTAAAAACATTTTTAGAACTCATTCAGTTCTGTTTGACCCATAGATGGAACCCTAATAGGTACTACCACTCCAGGTCAGTGTGGACCTGGGAGCAATGGTGATGAAAGGGTTCTCCACATTCCCCAGAACTCCAGAACCTCACCATCAGACAGAGTTTAACGTCATACCCAGGAAACTAAGCCCCTCAGCAACTGAATTCGAGCACATATATGATAAAAAGAGTTCGGAACTTGCCCTAAGGGCAATGGGGTTGGGGCAATCATATACGTGCTAGGGCTTTACGTGACCTGCCGATTGATTAGAGAGAGCCTCTGCGACCAACCGTAAGGGTACAATGTGGAGTGACTGCTCAGCAACCAGTGTTCGTGACTTCCGGCCAACAGGTGACCCCATTCGGGGGCTGTTACCCCTATGCAGGGGTGCAATCGGTGTATTCTAAAGCTCCAACCGACTGTGGATTCACTGAAGGCTGTGATAATCTGTATTATCAGTCAGAAGCTGTGATCATGGCGTTTTCGGATTCTTCTTTGAGCAACATTCACATAGATTTATTCAATATCACAAGCCATATAAGGCAACAGCAAGATATAATTGTTTAATGAAATATAATCAAACCAAGAATCGATTTTCTCAGATGATCGTACAGGCAAAAACCGTTGACTCTGTGTCACTGCCATTCAAACATGGATCTACATATGCTCTGTCACCCATATTGAGCACTTTCTATTTTTTGATACCGCAAAACACACGCGCACACACACACACACATATACTCACACACATACACGCACACACCGGGCTATCAGCACATCCTCTTTGTGTGTGTGTGTGTGTGTGTGAGAGAGAGAGAGAGAGAGAGAGAGAGAGAGAGAGAGAGAGAGAGAGAGAGAGAGAGAGAGAGCTGTCATGATAAATACATACATAATTATGAGGAAGAATAAATAAAGAAAAGAAAGTACAGAATGGATAATAAAGGATGAATTTAATCAATATCACTTACACATGTGTTTCGGTCAGTTTATCTATGTGTACATAACTCAAACTATCATTATTATTAAATAAACAAATGAAATGAAATAATAATAATAGAAAATGAAATTTTATTTTGAATGAAAAAAATGTTTTTTTCATTCAAAATAAAATTTCACTCTGATGAAGGTCGAATTTTCTCTGTGTACGGAATATTTTTACATTGTTCTATTATTATTATTTCATTTCATTTGTTTATTTAATAATAATAATAGTTTGAACCGCGTACACATAGACAAACTGATCGAAACACATGTGTAAGTGATATTGATTAAATTCATCTTTTATTATCCATTCTGTACTTTCTTTTCTTTATTCATTCTTCCTCATATCGTTGGATTCAATTCCAATTCCATTTTTACGTACATATGTATATACCTAAAGTCTACAGGAGAGCTCGTTCTATCTTTTTGGAGAGACTTGCAATTTAAGCGTAATCGGTAGCCGTCACTGAATTTCTCCTGCAGAGCTCAAACTACCAGCGAAGGGGAGCATATATTTTGACATGGTATATATATATATATATATATATATATATATATATATATATATATATAATATATAATGGACACTCTCGTCGATTTTCGACGCATAAGGGTTCACACACACAATGAACACCCACACAGTGATTTGTTTATAGTGGTGAAGGCTTGTGTTGGACCATCCACACTTTTTGGCACAGTCGATAGGAAAGAATTGGTGCATCCAGGGTTGTCACAAACCCAATCAACGACCGACCTCAGGAATTTTGAATTCAGAGTTATCCCTCTCCTAGACTGGTTATCTACCCAACGCTGAAGAGCCCAGTCTGCCCTACTATTTAACCCATAGCTGGAGGGTATTTTGAATTCAGAGTTATCCCTCTCTTAGACTGGTTACTTACCCAAGGCTGAAGGGCCCAGTTTTCCCTTATATATATATATATATATATATATATATATATATAATATATATATATCAGCTTATTTACTGAATAAGTAGAAACATTATGAAAATATGTATATCCATTCCTGCCAGTTTAGGTGCAAATTTATTTTACGCCGAAAACATTTGAATGAAGACAAAGACCTCATGAATGAATTACCGGAAGAAACAAATTTTCAACACTTTGTTATCGACTTGTTTTGTTTTTTGTTTTGTTTTTAATTCTTTTTTCTATCGCTATCATGTATTCGCTTGACGACACGTTTGTTCAACTTAGTAATCCAACGAATAATTAAAAAAAACCCGAAAAACACACATTTTAAAATAATAGATGATAAGGTAAAAAAAAAAATCTATTTTCATATCTGATCCGTTGCTAGGTAACACCAGAAAAAACAGAAGGCGGCAAATGTGTCGCTGTGCAAAATGTGTGTCCTTCTGACGAGTCGGGAGTGTAAAGTGCCCCGCCCGTGTTACACTGCGGCTTGCAGCAGATTGGAGATAGTGTCCATTGGTGGTCACTGAGTGAGTCACAAGGAAGCAAAGAGCAAACCACGATATTAATCATGTCAGGCAAGAGAGAGAGGGGGGCACTTCTGGAACGGTTCTGATAGCTGGAAATATAACAACAGGATTTTTATATAAAGAATGACAAAGGATGTTAGAATAAACAAAAAGGGGGAGAGTGAGTGAGAGAGAGAGAGAGAGAGAGAGAGAGAGAGAGAGAGTGTGTGTGTGAGAGTGAGAGTGAGCGAGGGGGGAGAGGGTAAATGAAAGATGAAAAGAAAAGTAAAAGATCGTCGTAATTGTGTGTCGAGGTGAAGACATCCAATCCATCTTTGCTTCGTTGTATTCTCTCCTTTTTTTTCTGTTTTCTAATTGAACGAGAGCATTTAGCGATAAAACGGGAAAGGATGGATTCTTTTCGAAACATTTTGAAGCGACATTCGATGTCTTGCTTGTCACTCAACAGTGAGGGACAATTGATTGCCGCTGAAGAAAGAATATAAAAAAACAAAAAAAAACACAGACGAATATATAAAACAATATGAATGTAATAATTTGAAGATTCAAGTATGGTCCACTGTCTGCACGCCAAAACGGAACACATTCATAGAAACATTTCTGTCTGAAGAGAGTTTGCCTCTATTTCCTGTATATTTCTTGCTGTGTTTTATATCAGCATTTCTATCCGGTCCATTATTCGGTGTCCAACTTTAGAGCTCAATATACTATTATGTATCACGCACCATGCAATCATCTTTTATGGCAACCATTAAAAACTATTTAAATTTAGTCACGGAAGTGATTATGGCCAAAGTTTGTATTCACCCAACCCCTCCTTTCTGGTAAGGATTTGACTCAAGGTCGATCTTAAGTAGATTAAAGCGAGTTCGAATTCAGGCTTATTCTCGTCTTCTAAACTATTTTTTTCTTACCAAGGCTAAATAACCTAATCTTTCCCTTCTAGTATTATCTGCGTTTTTCGGACTATTGTCCCCATCTTCATTGTTATTTGTACAAGATTTCGGCCGATACACCCTCCGGCCTTCTTCAGGTATTTCTTGTCGGACTCGGGAACCTTCTTTTCGAAGTCGGGAACTTTCTTCCTTCCCTTCTACTTACCTACAGCAGAGGGGAAAAAAGATTAATTCATAGCTTTCCATAGGATATCAACGCGAAGTGAAACACAAACAGCCTCGTTCATGATTTGAACTCTGGTTGTTAATTCCATTTCCTACAGCGATTACCATGACACTTATGATCAAAGTTGTTTATTTCAAAATTATATTTTATATGGTTTTATTAATCGTTTGATTGATTTCTAAATATTTTATTGTCAATCCTATGAATGATTTCATATAGAAACAAATAAAAAATATAATTAAAATAAGTGTAATCTTTTTATATGCGTTCTTATTTAATTTCGTTAGTCTTTCATTACATTAAAACTTAAATTACTTACGTCAGGCGAACGGTGCATATTCTTGCTAGTAAACATGATATAAACAAATAAAGTCAGTCGCTAAAAAAAAAACGGGAAGGAGAAACGTACAAGCAAAAATGGAGGGCAAGCCAAAAATAAATAAATAAATAAATATGGAGAAGGAAAATCCAAAAGATAAACCGAACTAAAAGAGCCAAATAATAATGAGAAGAAGGAAAGAAAGAGCCTTGTAATTATGGCAAGAAGCTGACTTTTCTGATTGGCTGCAAATCTCCAACTCTTTATCTCAAGTCTTCCACGCCAACTTCGATTTTTGTCCCTAATTAAACCGCGGGAAAAATCAGCGCTGCTAATGTCGAAAACTTCAGCCATTTTCTCCCTTGTTTATTACACTTATTGTGTTCTTTATTTTATTTTATTTTTGTTTGGAGGGGGGTGAGTAGACGTAATGCAGAAGCGGTTGTAATGGTGAGGTTTGTTGGGAGTGATGATTGTGTCAACTCGAGGGCGACAGCAAAAAAAAGGGGGGTGAGACCTGTTTTTGATTCGACGTTTGCTGGATGGAGTAAATGGACAAGCACGATGTTTGCGTGAATGAACGTAGATTGAATAAGTGTTCTGTTAAATGTGGATGTGATAAAATGACAAAAAGAAAGGGAATGACTGTGAAAGAGAGGAGAGAGGAGAGAGAGAGAGAGAGAGAGAGGGAGGAGGAGGAGAAAGAGAGAAAGTGAAGAGATTGTGTGTATGTACATCCACTCGGTGATATGTCACCAGTTTTATGAATTTACGAATGAAGTAATTAGATATATAATGTGCGAGAGAGAGAGAGAGAGAGAGAGAGAGAGAGAGAGAGAGAGAGAGAGAGAGAGAGAGAGAGAGAGAGAGAGACTAACAGAGGTACTATATATACATTATTAAACCAACTGAGATTGATTGACAGAGAGTAAGACGATAGACAGGCAGTGAAAAACAAGAGAGGTTTACTGTCTAGCTGAGGTAGATGGGGATATTACAGAGCAATACATATTGATAGTCATAAACATACCTTGTTTCCCCGGAAATAAAACCTACCTGCAAAATACGACCTAGCGTGATTTTTCAGGATGGTTTTAATATAATCCCTCCTCTCAAAATAAGCCCTAGTTAAAAGCGGCAGAGAGACGAAAGAAATAAGCATTGTTCACAATCACATCATGCGACGCAAACACTCGATAAGCCCATGTGTTATATTTCGGCGTGAAAAATAATATATGCCCAGTTTTATTCTCGGGGAAACACGGTACTAAGAAAGAAAAAAAATCATCAGATAGCAAGCCCGATAATTGACTAGCTAAGTATATAAGAATTATCTGTCGATCAATAGCGAATAGAAATACAGTTTAATCCTCTTTAGTCACACATTAGATGTAGTCTTGTGCCAAACTAGGATTATTAAATGTGGTTTTTATTTGTATATCTTAGTTCTCACGTGTCGTGAATAATTTCAATATATCATCTTGATCCAAT
>CM042141.1:59421805-59451805 GCA_023376005.1 Doryteuthis pealeii | reverse complement strand
TAAACATTTATTTCTTAATTATATATAATAGACATCGCAGGATTTTAAACAAATTGATCATATGGGCTGTTTTGAGACAAGTCTATCTCAGGTAGACCTTAATTGAGACATCGTTGATAAATAAGATGCTAATTAAGATTAAATAATGATTATTTTACTACCATTGAGAATATAACGTAAATAAATAAGGGAATAGTGATGTAGTTTCAGTTACAGGCCGACACACAATCTCCATTATAATAAGAAGACTAGCAGCGGCTACCCGGCGTCGCCTGGGTAGAGGTTTTTTTTTAAGTTAGTCCCGCATATCCATTATTACTGAATCGTGAGTTGAATCCTCGTGGGATGCCCCATTTAAATCCCTATGTAAAAAAAAATAGACCTTGCATTGATCCAGCTAATCTGAAAAGAAATGTTAATGTCTACTATCTAAAATATTAAATGAAAAAAATCCATGCTGTTAACATTTAAATATTATTCTTCTAATCATCTTCACATATATAAATCAAATCTCTATTATTTTTGCTCAAAAACCAAGCCCTGGTGATATCTAATGTGTATATATATTTACTTTGTCGTTAATTGTTTTATTTTCAAAGTTTCCTCCGGACATACATATCAACACAACTGCCATTTATATATGTATAGATAGATAGATGTTTTAGAGTGAATACTAAAAAATTATAGGCATTTTTTAAAACAAGTGTATTGTATTAGGTTTCTGATTTGTTTTGCCTTTGAGGAAAACAAAAGTAGATAAAAAAGTTACCAGTCTGTAAAATCTGACACAAAATTATTTGTTTAGTATAACTGAATAGTAAGTTTAGCATTCCATTATATATTCCTCAACTTGTGATTAAAAAAAGTCATTATCAATTTGAGTAAAGAAAATAGGTTCATTGGAATAACTAAGCAATGAAATTATAATGGCTATAAAAATGCAACTGTCTATAAGGATTAAGAGAGGTTTTAGCGCAGTTGGTAGAGAATACGCCATAGAATCGCACGGTTCCGGGTTCGATACAGGTCCGCATCAACTCAGTGTATAAATAACACAGCTAAAGTTATCTGATTTGTAAGCAATCTTCCTGGTCTAGTACAAGCGAAAAGAGGATAGACTCCGTTGCTGTTTGGCTGATACCGACAATAGGCCACTCTGCAGGCTATACTACGTTATAATGATCATAAATGCAGAATTGAAAATGAAAATAAACACACTGCTCGTATAATGAACGGCAGTGTAGAGAGGTGAAAATGCTGCTTGGGCAACAGCTCATCTGACATATCAATCCGCCAGGCTACGTTGTTTCAAGTGTTTGGACACCACACCTTCGTCTTTGGTAGACGGAAGGATGATAAGGATAATATCAGAGATAATTTAGTAGTCTGTCTTTAAAAATGTTACTCTCTTTTCCCTGAATTTTTTTTTTTACTTCTTTGGAAGAAAATGGGAATTATTAAGTGGTTAATAGGGCGCCATTAGAAGCAGTTGATAAATAATCTATTTAAAAATTTTTTTTACAAAATCTATATTATTATCATTAGTTACTTGAAAGTATATGATTATTTATAAATTATTAAATCCATCTTAGTCAGTTCTTAATAATGAACACAAAGTCTCAGTTGCTTTTATGTATACAGTTTTATTATCCGAGACCCAATCTTTCAATGTATGGAGAACAATCAGAGGACATCATTTTCACATCTGGCTCTGAGGAGATCTTAAACTCAACAACTTTCCCACCAATTCCAGTCATGTGACATTCTAAACCAATGAGACTATCACATCCCAAATTAATCAGAGTTAAAAAGCTGTCTGACATACCTCTCTGAACTTACTGTAACTTTCCATTAATCTTCTCCAGAATTAAATGTTACCAGTTAAATTCAAATATTCTACACTACATTACAAAATGAATAGGACATTTATTTATGTAACGTATATATTGAATGAGAAAATTTTGATGGGCAATTTTATATGATTTTTCTTTGGGAGTTTAACGTAGTATCGATGTATTATTACATTTTTGTATTTCTATGAGTATTCCTTCTAGCCCTGAAGTCAACGAAATAACAAGCCCGGTAATTTTTCTTCTTGGCATCTCTGGGGGGCAATGGGAGTTGGCGGCATCAATCTCCCCTCTAAAAGACATTCCACAGGATGTGCAGGGTCATATGGTGCCAGTGGCAAGGAACCTTCCCTGGACAGACTTATTATTGAATGTCCAAGATGGATTGCTTTTTTGCAAACCTAAAGGGCTTTAATTGTTCTTCTATTTATCCAGTGATGATGAAAAAATAGATTCACGCCTTTCGCTAAGGTGAGAATTGAACGAGGTTTGAACCCGATTCACTGATTATATTATCACACACTGACACCTTCGCCAAATGTTTGGTTAAATCTCATTGCAAAAATCAGGTCTGTGTCAGAAAAGATTTCATTTCATAAAAATTCTTCTCATTCCTGGATAAAGAATATTGAAAACTAATTAGACGTTGTATTTTTTTTGCATTTCATAAACATCAATTATTGTACTAAAGTTGAGTGAATCAACTTTTGTTTCCTAGAGGCTTTTTTTTGTTTAGTTTAAAGACACGAAAGATATACTAAATTATTCCTTACTTTTATGGTTGAGTTATGTTTTAACAAACATTTTAAGTGGTTTTAATTAGTCGTAATTTGCAATTGAGTTAAAGACTATCCTGTCCTTTACCTTACATTATGCCTATCACCTCCCTCTCTCTATGCATCTCTTGATAACCTCCTCGTTAAATATGTTAGTTTCTCTGGGAGAGTAGAGATAGAGAGAGAGAGAGAAAGAGAGAGTATTTGAAATGTATTTGCATGTTAAATTTCATAAGCAGCAATCCATACCTTAAATTAAATCAAACCGTCCATTGCAAAAGGATTTTAATGTTTTGTACGAACGTATTTATTTTAAAAAAATCAATTCGCTTTGCAAACTCCAATTCCCCTAATCTCGATTGTCTACCCAGTGCTCAATGGGTGACCCAATGGTTCACGTTTTGTCTAGTAGGATATAAAGGCAATCATATATAACTTAAATCTAACTTCAAAGAATATTAGTTCGGAAATGTCAATTTTAGTGCTGAGTTGCATACATTAACATGAGCGTGGAAATGGACACGGTGAGCCGAGTTCAAATTCGGGATGATGCTGTTTACATAGCGCTAATAATTTTGATGATGATTTGAACAACTGGTTTAAAATAATTGTTCATGATAATGTATATCTTTAATCAACCCCTCTGCACGAGCTGGGTGCCAAACAAGATCATTTTTTTTAAAGCGGAGTTTAAGGCGTTTATTGGACTATGAATAATTTTTTTTGTTTCGGACTGTTGTCCTTATTTTTATTGTGGTATGTATAAACACAACGTTTTGACTGCTGAATTCTCTGGTCTTCATCACTATGATCAGATACTTATAGAACACGTAAGGAAGGCCGGGGGATGCAGCAGCCGAAATATTTTGTTTATACATACCACCATAAAGTTGAGGTCAAACATTCAAAATTATTTTAGTTTGAAATTAATTGATGGTTTAGCTGAGGTGGCGATGATTTTTATCTGTATGCTCAGAAGAAAACTACAATTGGCAAGTTCACTTCTAACGTATTGCCCATGGCCCTGTGCCAGGCAAATTTAAATTTATTTGATACCTGTATGTCTGCATGAAAACGCGTCCGTGCGTACTTCCCTGCTCACCAGCCATGCGTGTCCGGTAAAGCTTTTGATAGAATTTCGGCCAGAGAAAATGTCCGGTGATAAATAAAACGGTTGTCATGGAGATAGCAAGGTATGTTCTGAACGAGATTCCACTGTTTTAAAAGAAGTTCATAACCCAAAGGAAATGCTTTAATGGCCGATTTATAGTGGTCCAGGCTGGAGATAATGTTCGGCCATTTTAACGCAGGAAACAAGACATTTACTAGATAGGCCTTTTTTTTAAATTCACCGTTCCTTTTTATGGTTAAACGGGATAACTTTAAAATCTTTGTTCCTTTGTTACTTAAACACTGACGCACGAACAAAGGTGGACTTGAATGATTGTTTTCCTTTGAATTGAAATGATTGTTGATGGAAACGATGGGCGTCATTTCCGGGTTATTAAAACTTTTTATTTTCACCTCGAAGACATCGAGACGTTCACAAATACACATAAATTCTTTTCATTGTTTTCGCTAAACAAATGCACAAGTGTTTTTGCTTTTTATTTACCCGATTAGACGGAAGTAAAGTTGTATTTGCATACACACTCATCCAATATACACCTCTTTATCTCGACAAGTAGATCTACATGAATGTATGTAAATTCGTATACGAATTCGTATGCACAAACATATATATATTGTTTGACTACTTCATACTGTCGTGCCATAAGTCACCCCAAAAGTGCGATATACATACCAGTTTAAAATGAACGAGAAATTCTTGGGAAGCCAGCTAGTGTAGTGGTTAGAATGTCCGCCTGTCAGCCTGACAGGTAGGGTTCGAATCACGTCTATAGCTCTGCTGATGAGGCCTAATGGGCTGAAATGTACATACAGAGATGACTTTTTTACGCTTTACATTTAAACCGATATGCACGCCTAATTCATTTAGTTATAATTAATTAACACAATTAGGTATGACTTTAGTTAAGCACATAATCTCCCACAAATTGTCGGCCTTTGCCTTTTTCAAACACATTGTTTGACTACTTCATATATATATATATGTGTGTGTGTGTGTGTGTTATAAAAATAGAAAATATAAAAATATTGTTTTTTTAAAGCATGATTGGTTGATGATTGTTAGTGTTAAAATAGACTTATATTTAATATTATAGAGATACTGTTGGCTTGAGTTTTGTGTCAAAATTAACAGTCTGCAATTGGAGGCTAACTTCCACACGCTCCCCCCTCTCTATATATTTCCCCTACTCTCTTTCTTTCTTTGTTTCTTTTATATTATATTTTCCTGTGTAGATTGTCCTTTATTTATAATAAAAACGGAATAGTCCAATATTTAGCTGATAAAAGAATAAGAATTCGGCGGATAAGCAACATCAGACAATTACGATTTAAATTTTTGTGTGTAGGATGATCAGGATTTTTATTTTTGCATTTTTATCTTTAACGATCTGGACGGTCTCATTTTTACTCAGAGGGTGTTGCAAGATGATAACGGTCGTACAATTAAGGAACACTAGTATTACTATATAGTTTCAATCTATTAAGAATAAATTATTTTCCGACAGGAGTAACTACTCACGGTGGCAGGTGGAAAAACCTGATTTTTTTTCAGTGATAAAATTTCTTTGTATATAATTTGTTGATTGAATCTGACGATAAAATTGCCAATGCCCAAAGGATAAGAAAATAATGAAATTCAATACAATAATGGTTTTCCAATTTCTGAGGTTTCACATTTTGTTGCATCACATCAGAAGAATTTACCATTGTTGGACATGTGAGTCTTTTATAATAATAATAAAAAACTACAATGTCTGTCTAGAAAATATTCAATCATCTTGACTATCGGTTGCATGACAATGTTGTAACGTAAAAACTAATCAGAGATTGAGGATGTGTTATACGGCTGTCTTCAGTGGGGCTGCTTATTTGGTAGGGAGTTCAAATCCTGGACGCGGCTGCTTGCATTTCAAATACCACTAATACCATAGGGAAAGCTATGAACCCAACTATTCTTCCGGGATAGATACTAGGGCAGACTGGATCCTTTAACCTTGCTATTGCAATCAGTCTAAGAGATGAGCAACATATCCAAAGCTGTTAAACTCCGCTAAAGCAATTGACAATATATGACATCCTACTCGTGCGGACGAGTTGATATATATATATATATATATATATATATATAATATATATATATATATATATATATATATATATATATATATATATATTTCCATATGCAACACGTGTTTCAGATCTTCTGGTATCTTATTCAGGCTTTGATTGATAATTATCAATCAAAGCCTGAAGAAGATACCAGAAGATCTGAAACACGTGTTGCATATGTAAAACAAAAAGAATTAACAACTTTTTTCTGAGAACAAAATACATTTTGCTGACCTTCTTTTTTTTTTTATAAAATATTGATTTTTCTCCCGTTGGAACCAGAACAACATTTTTTATATATATATATATATATATATATATATATATATATATATATATATATATATATATATATATATATATATATATATATATAAAAGTAATTGGTAATTTGCTTGAAGCATTGTTAAGTATGTTATAAAAATAATAAAATTCGAAGGCAATACAATGCGTAAAAAATAAAAGACAATAGACATATAAAACATCTTTTTGTCTTTATTTTTACGCATTGTATTGCCTTCGAATTTTATTATATATATATATATATATATATATATATATATATATATATATATATATCCCTCCGCACAAGCAGGATGTAACTCAAAGTCTATTTTTCATCAAAGTTTAACAGCTTTGAATTCAGAGTTTTCCTTCTCATAGACCGGTATCTATTCAAAGATTAAAGAGCTCAGTCTGACCTACTACTTACCCATAGCTGAAGGGAGTATAGGTGGATTCAACCTTTACTAAGCGTTTTGTGAAATGCAGTTTCGGTTTGCGTAATCGTTGCATTTACAATGGATATGGATAAAGTTTTCCTAAAAACCTGCATAACCTATTCGAAAGATTAAGAATGCTTTAAATATAATTCGAAGACCGAAGCGTAAATACAATTTCTGTACCAACAAACTTACCTAATTTGTATTATTTGGATTAATCGGACTATTGCCCTCATCTTTCATGCTATATACACAACATTTCGGCCGATATGTTCTCTGTCCTTCTGCAGGTGTTTCTTGTCGAAATTGGGAATCTTCTCAAACTCAGGAACTTTCTCTTTGAACTCGGGAACATTATTCTCGAACTTGAGACCAGTCTACCCCTGTGGATTGGATAGAAGGTTCCATATTGGATAGAGGGTTCATTTTGAAGTTCCATGAAGGCTCTCGATTACATGAAGAGAATGGTCTCAAGTTTGAGAAGGTTCCCGAGTTAAAAAAAAAAAACACCAGAAGAAGGCTGGAGTGTACATCGACTAAAATGTTGTCCATATAACAATAAAGATGAGGACAATACTCCAAAACATCCAAATAATACAAATTATCAAAACTCATCTAAAAATTTCAGACAAATTGGCAGGAATACGTTGGAACCTATCCACCCACATAAAGCTATGGGTAAATAGTAGGGCATACTGGGTTCTACCATTCTCATTGCTATCAACGCCTCAACTAAAAATGTCTAAGAGAAGAAAAATACGGAATTCAAATGAGCTTTTCTTAGCTTTAAAACTGGCTTTGTGTCATATTCTTCCCATGGTTGGAGGGGCTGGGTAAATACTTACTTGAACACATTTGATAAAAGAACAATTAAAAATGTTGTAGGAGTGCAAGAAGTAATCAATGGAATTCATCCTCTGACTGGGGAAGAATTAGAGGATAAAGATTACCCAGAAAGTGGGGGTCAATTGTTAAATTTCATGCATGATTTCCTTAGTAAATATAAAGCTTTATACTGATCCTGATCATTCAGCCTCCAATTTGGCTCCCAGGAACACTCAATAATTCCCAATGCCAAAATAACTGTTGAAAGGGTGTAGATTTCAGTCCATGAAAGAGATTAAGGAGAACGTGACAAGACAACTGATGTTGATCCCCAAAGGAAGACTTTGTAGATCATTCATTTTTTTTTAGTGCTGGTATCCATTGCCTATCTTTTTGACCACAAAAAATTCCGTTGAATGAATCGAAATTTGATATTTACTTGGCCACAATCTTTTCAAGAGTCTGTGAGTTTTTGTTTTACCATTCTTTTCTGTCTAAGAATTATTCTGTGGAGAATAAAGCGAAGAACATGGAAACTGTAATCTCTAAAATTAATTTTGTTGGAAGAATTCAAGTCTGGCACAGAATCATCTTAACAGAGAAACCTCTGAGGATCGTACTCACGATTGATGTCTTGTGGGACTCACACGCTAACCACTGCACGATGTCCGATTCCCACAAGTGAAGATTAGTGTCCAAGTTAAAAAAAAGAGGGACTGTTCACACGCACACGCACACGCATACGCATACGCACACAAGTATTCCTATACATTGGTAATTTATGAGGAAGTGCGTCCCGGTCTCCTGCCTCAAGAGTTGCTGCCCGGTGACTATTAAAATAACGACCGAGCTCAGTCTATTCAAAACTATCCATCCATCTATCTATCTCAATTTGTTCATATTTACCTATATTACTTTAAATACTTAGATTTTTTTTTATTCATGTTTGTTTAATGTTTAAAGAATTACGTCAAAAAAAAGCGACCCCCCCCCCCAAATACATTTACTTGTCGAAAATATCTATCTATCTCCATTTGTTCATATCTATCTATATTATTTTGTTTGTTTATATATCTATCTCAGTCTATTCAAAACTATATATCCATCTTCATATCTAAACAAGAATTACGACAAATTACGATAAATAAACAAGAATTACGACGAGCTGGGTTGGTATTTTGATAGTCACCGGGTAGCGGATTTTGAGGCGGTAGACCGGGACGCACTTCCTCATAAATTACCTATACATTTCCTCACACACACTCACATACACTTATATACACATACAAATATATACACAGACATTCATAAATACGCACATAGACTTATTTTGATATATGCATATACGTACACATACGCATACACATGAATACGTTTGTAGAGATAATACTGTACGTATACACTTATTCATAAAAATCTATACACACACACAAGATTATATGGAGATTTACACGGATACGCATACAATCGCATATATACACACACGCATATTTACACACACACACACACATACATATATGTACATCTAAACGCATCCCCGTGCATTTGCACGCGCGAACGTCTCCACCTCCCCCTCCCCACACACCAAATGAGAGTCGGGGGAACAGCGATAGATTGGTTCTCGTCTAAATTTATTCGGCATCTCTTAATTCCCCACGGACTCCTGTACTCTGACACCTCCATCTCTTTCATCATTCCCTTTTCTTCGTTTTCCCTCGCTCACAGCCCCCCCTCGCTCCCCACTCCCCAACGACCGCCATGTTTCATTTCTCTTCTCCCTCGCTACCATTCTCATTGCTATCAACGCCCCAAAGACACTGTCGTCACGCTCAATGTCGTTCCAGTGGTCCTTGTCGTTGCTCGGGGGATGAGCATGGACTGATGACCGCCACAACCCGGGAACGAGCAGAAGCCGAGACAATCCAGCGTTTTGTCATATTTCTTGACTTTGTAATTTTTCTTGAATTCTCTTCTCTCTCTCTCTCTCTCTCTCTCTCTCTCTCTCTCTGTATCTGTTTCTCATTCTCTATTCATGTATGTCTGTCTGTCTGTCACTCTGTATGTCTCTCTCTCTTTCATCTTCTCTCTGTTTGTCTCTCTTCTTCTTCTTCTTCTTCTTCTTCTTCTCTGTCTATCTGGGTTTTCCCTCTCACCCCCCCTCTCTCTCTCTCTCTCTGTTTCTATCTCTGTCTTTCTATCTATCTCTGTCTGCCTGTCTATCTCTCTGTCTCTTTTCTCTCTCTGATGGTCTCTCTCTCTCTCTCTCTCTCTCTTCTCTCTCTTCTTCGCTCTATCTATTATGTCTCTCTCTCTCTATCTGCTTCTCTCGGTATGTCAGTCTTTACTTACCATTTTCTATTCTCTCTCTCTGTCTCTGTCTGTCTGTCTGTCTGTCTGTCTGTCTCTCTCTTTCTCTCTTACACGTATACATTTTGTCTTTCCTTTTGAATCCTTCTTTTAGATTCATCTTAATTTTCACTTTCTTTCTTTCTTTCTTCAATTTCCTTCACCCTCTCTATCACTCACTCTGTCTATAACTCTCTATCCCTCAACCAATCCCTTCCTTTCCCGCCTTTATTCTTCGCCATTTTCCAAAACTCCCTTCGCCATTTTCACCCAAGATGGAGGCGAATACAAGGATTACGACAAGCTAATTCATCATATTTCCTTCTTTATTCTTTTCCTCTCGCCAGAGGCGTCACTCTTGACTCCTGCAACCATTATCTTCATTCCTAATTCCCACCCGACGACCGACCCACATCATCTTATCCCTACCCCCCCCCCCATCTTGCCCGCTTCCCGCAGCGTCTTCCTCTGTTTCCCCACCCCCCAATACAAACGCCCATATTTTTTGCTGGAGTGTCGTAGCTCATTATGTTTGCTCGCTCTTTAAGTCGATTCACTGCTGTGAGCTATAAGAAATAGATGCCCAAACCAAGGCGCCATCCCTAGAGTTATGGTCAGCAAGTTAATCCTGCAGGCCATTGCTTCTTGTGGAAGGAATTTAATCCTCTCAATGCCTCTATTGTGGTCTTGTGTCATACCGAATTATATTTAGTAAATATCTAAAGGGCTCTTGCTGTAGAGCAAGCTAGTCCAGTGAACCGCTTTTCGTAAAGTTTAATTCCTTCTATACATATATAAACAGGTTAGTCGATGTTGGGAATTATTCTAAGCAGGGATGTTAAAGTTGATAAAGTCCAAGTTAAGCCCTCAATGTAAAATAGTTCGGCAATACAGTGTAGTATATTTAGCAAAGGATACGCCTTTTCCTTTGAATATATATATATATATATATATATATATATATATATATATATATATATATATATATATATATATGAGAAATAAACAAACAGACGATGTTTATGATATGGCTATTTTCAGCCGACAATATTTGGGTGAATATGTGCTTAATTGAAGTCGAACCTAATTTTAAAAGTTAATTAATAAATAATTAATTAATTAGGCGGGATTACCTATTTAAATGTGAGGCTAAACAAATTGTTCTCGATTTGTTTAGCCTTACATTTAAATAGGTAATCCCGCCTAATTAACTAATTATTAATTAATTAACTTTCAAAATTAGGTTCGACTTCAATTAAGCACATATTCTCCCAAATATATATATATATATATATATATATATATATATATATAATATATATTATTACGGGTTTTTGCCAATCCACGAAGTAAATAAATTTACTTCTGGGTTAATAAAATCGAGTTAAAGAGTGCTCAATCAAAAGAGCTAAATATACGTTTTTTTTTTAAAGCGTGTGTTATAAATATTCCAACTTCAGTTTCATGCCGGAGCAATTCATCAGGGAATAATCACTTTTTCCAATCATCTACTCTTATTAATATCCCGGCTGTATCCATTCTCAAGTACGTGGGTGTACCACCCTACGTAATTCCAGAACCTACCTGGCTCAGCCTATGTTTATTCAAATGCCTACATTTGTTTGTTAACTCAGATCACGAGTTCAATATCTTCCCTGGGTCTCTGCAGTGATCTGAAGTTGGAATTTTTATAACACTCGCTTTAAAAAAAAACGCATAAAAGTGTAATATAAATAAGTTCAAAACGGACGAAGAATCTGGGATTGGCAAGCTGGTGTAGTGGTCAGAAACTTGGCAGTTGAGGGTTCGAGTCACACACGGAGCAGTCTCCCATGTCTATAACCTTGTTGATCAGACCTAATAGGTCGAAATGTACATTCAGGGATTGACATTTTCTCGATTTGTGTAGCCTTACATTTGAACATATATGCCCGCCTAAATTCATTAATTATTAACTAATTAATTTTCAAAAATTAGGTATGACTTCAATTAAGCACATATTCTCCAATATGTGTGTGTGTGTGTGTGTGTGTGTGCGCGCGTGTGTGTGCGCGCGTATGTATTAGATGTATATATCCTGTGGAAACTACAAAAATAAAACAACGACAAAGTAAATAAAAATACACATTAACTATCACCAGAGCTTGCGTTCTGTGTAAAAATAATGCAGATTTTTTTTTTTTTCATATTTAGGGAAGATACTTAAAAATTAATATTTGAAAGTAAGAGAAAAGAAAGTCATTGGAGGCGTTCTTGAATAAATCATAAATCAATTATGTAAGACCATAACAATCAATGGATCAGCAAGACTACCTTTTTTTATTATCCCTCCTCTATCCAGTCCACGCCGGGTAGCCACTTCTAGTCTCATATACAGTGATTCCAAGCTAATAGCGAGAATAGATCTATAAATAGGATTCGAGGAACAGATGTTAAGTGGATCAATTAACTCTTACACGTCAGTCTTATTGTCTACTTTAAAAGTTCATGATACCGAGGGTGTATATTAGCCGTCTATATATCAAGACACTTAATATATAATACACTTGATGATAAAGGTCGGAAGATTAATACACTTGTTTCTTAATCTTCCGACCGTTATCATCTTGCAACACCCTCTGCTTAAAAATTAGATCATCCAAATCGTCCAAGATGAAATACAAAAATATAGATCCTGATATTGATAGCATTTTTGGATTCCTTGTGCCAAAATGCTTTTATAAACCAATTCTTAGGAGTAGGGAAACTCTAGAACTTATTTTACAGAAAAATAGGTTACAAAAAAGTCGCCATTTTCCACGACCCCTCCCTCAAATTTGGAGAGCTAAAAATCGACATAACACCACAAATTTTTGGAATTGGAAGCTCACACTTCGGAGATTGTCTAACTTTATCGTAATCGTGGACAATATTTCAGAAAATTGAAGAGGGTAGGTCACATGACCTGGATGTTTTTACCCTTAAGTTAAATACTACTACTACTACTACTACTACTCTCCGATCAATCGGCTGGTCACGTATAGCCATAGCACCTATATGTTTGTGCTACCCTATTGGCCCTTATAGCTAACCCCAACCCTTTTATCGTGTGCTAGAAGGCGTGACTAAGGGTTTTAATGTCCTGGGGATAATAAACTCTAATTAATTCTGGAGCTTTGGGGAATGTGGAATACCCCATTCATCACCAGGTCCACTCTGAGCCGGAATGGTAGTACCTGTTAGAACCCCATTTATGGGTTAAATCGAAAAAAAAAAAGAGTTTAAAAATGTTTTTGAAAATTGAATTTAAAAATTTGAGGTTGAAAAAAAATTGAGGTTGAAAAAAATGTTAAATCAAGAATTAATAAAACATCTTCGGCATAAAATAACCCAACAAGGTTGACATGCCGTAAAACCCAACCAACCAACTACTACTACTACTACTATTGCTACTACTACTACTACTGACTTTCTCCACTTCAATAGAAATGAATAACGTATATGAAATAGATATTTTTAGATTGTCACACATAAAAGACAGGAGAAGATACATTATATTCATTTATGTTAACAAGCTCAGAGATTTTAAGTTCCATAAACCGACCATAAATATATCCGTCTTACTTTTTATTGCTCTAATAAACAGATGCATAACACCGTACTGTGCTTTTATGAGGATTTATAGGTTAATAAACGATGTTGAGAGGTTAAAGTTTATGGTTCCCTGCTGGGCATAACTCCTACTAAAAATGTAAACACAACAACACGATTTTTTAAAGACTTGCTTTTCTATTGTTTAGACAGAAATCAAAAGAAAAATACCAAGAGAAAAATCATAACTTTTCTTTTTGGCCATGGCACATAAAGCGAGATGCCAAATTTATATCGTGAAACAAAAATATATTTGGTTTAGCCAAGCTGACAAAAAGGAAGTAATATTACAGGAAAGAAGGAAAGTAAGAAAAAAATAGTGATAGAGAGAGAGAGTTAAATCAAGATTATTATACTTCTTACATATTGAACTATTTAGCAATAGCTCTTAATTAAAAAATATCACACATTATAATAATAATTATTCCTTTCAACTTATTCTCTATTTTTACGATTCCTTCTTTCTTTCTTATAATTTGTATAATAATGAAGGCGCTTAATCTCGGAACTTCTAACATTTATCAGAATAATAATAATAATATCTTTTCAGCTAGTATATTAGGTCTGAGACCTGTCAGCTGTTCCTTATAAATATTAATTTTAAATCCACAGAATATTTATAATCATTCCACAGATTATCCAACTTTGCCTTGAAGGAGTTTAGAGATGGAGCATTCACTACTGATGAAGGTAGTTTATTGCATGTATTCATATGTTTATTCAAATAATATCTCGAATTAGTATCAGGTTGTCTGACCCATAAATCCCATATTATTTTATATATAAGTACATAAGTGAAAGATACATTCTTAACTAACGATCGAATTCTTTTATTATCATATGTTTATATAATAATAATCTATGTAATATAATACGCTAATCAGAATAATATATAGTAATACTCGTTCCTTAATTGCAATACCTTCTGGTTAAAATGAGACCGTTCAAATCGTCCAAGATGAAATGCAAAACTGTAAATGCTGATTATCTGGTGTTGCTTATCCATTGAATTCTTATTTCTCATGAGTGTCGTCACCGCAACTAAATAATGGACCATTACGTTTTTATTATAAAGAAAGAAAGGGAAGAAAATGGAATGCTACACAGAAAAAATATAAGATATGAAGAAAGAGTGTAAGAGAAAGTTATAGTGAGGGGTTGAGCACGCGGAAGCGATAATGTTAATCGAAACAGATTAACATTATAATTAAAACATAATAAAAACATTTAAAGAAGGATGTATTTGCCTCATACCCCACTTGTATGGGCTGGGCACAAGGCCTCGTTTTAATGTGGGCCCACCCACAAGCCGAAGCTCATGGGTGGGAACAAAAATTGCGTCGATCCCTTCGGCATTCCCCCTCAAGGGGGCGCCTCAGGTGCTGGGCAATAAACCCAGCCCTGCCCCTTAAAGTCCAGGGCGCAGGTGTTGCCTGGGGGGAAAGCCCCCTGGGATCGACGCTATTATTTGTACCGAATCACACTGGACCCCCCCCCCGGATGGGGCAGGGAAAAAACATTTAAAGAAGGAAGGAAAGAACAAATGCGTGAGTCTGTTTGTGTGTGTGTGTGTGTGTGAGGGAGAGAGAGAGAGAGAGAGTTATATGAAGATTCTTATACTTTTACATATTGAGCTATTTGACAATAACTCTTAATGAAACATATCAAACATTGTAATAATTAAAATATACTGTGTCATATTTACAGATCCTGCTAGTTTCTCTGCATTATATAATATCTATTAATAATGGAGATTCGCTTCCGGTTTTTGTCTGTAACAAAAATTACGTCACCGCTTACGTCATATTACCCAAAATCGTCATAACATAGAATAAATACACTCAAAATTTGAACATGCAGCATTAGACAGTCCTCATTGTTTTTTAAAACAAGTTTTAATAAATACATGACTGGTATTATATATCTATATATAGTTTGTTTTATTTTAATACATATTTAAAGTATAGATTTCAAATTGTTTTATTTTTTGACCCTTTAATGAATTTGATGATTTTACTTACTTAGGGTACAAACTCGCTGACATTGAATTTTGTTTACTCCCACCCCTCAGGCAATATTTTTCAAAAATCTATTTTTACATCGCCCGGGTTCGTTTTTTAAAATTTTGTACTAGTCGCTATAATATCTGTAATTCACTCTTCTTTCTTCTCCTTGTTACCTCAAAGTCTTTCTCCCTTTTCTATTTTTATTTCCTTTCAACTTATTCTTTCTTTTTACGATTCTTTGTTTTCTATGTTTTCTTTCTTTCTCTCTGTTTATTCAAGTAATATCTCGAATTGTTATCAGAAAGGAATTAATCATGACTCCAGGTTGTGTGACCTATAAATCAAATACTATTTTATATACAGAGTGTCCATAAAGTCATGTAAAAAGCCTCAACAAAGATGGCGGTCATGTTGAAGAGAGAAAATTTTTAAAAATACGTCAATCATAAAATTTCAAGAGGGAAACTTTTATATTTTCTTTACTAAAAGATTTTAACATTTGTACAATGTACGTTCTTAAATGTTCAATTTTAAAACTTTTTCAAGACTTTGTGAACACCCGATATAAGTACATTACTGAAAGATACATTTAGTACTAATGACTGATTTCCTTTATCATATGTTTATAAAATAGTCTATATTTTATGATGTAATGAATATATAAATACCTAGGTACCCCCTCACTATAATCTAATTGGACAGTGTCCTCTATAAATATTCGACACTGTGGTGGTACAAGCGCCTAAGCCTACTAGTCCAGTGTGCTTCGGCCACTGGACCGGTTGTGTCTAATTAATAGCGTCGATCCCAGAGGGCTATATCTGCAGTACCTGCCCCCTCGATTTAAAGGGGCAGGGCTGGGTTTACTGCCTAGCGCCTGAGGCGCCTCCTTTGAGGGGGAATGCCGACGTGATCGAAGCAATTCTTCTACCTACCACCCATGAGTCTCGGCTTGTGGGTGGGCCCACGTAATAAGGTTTTGTGCCGTATCGTTTACAAGTGGGGTACATGTAAATATTCCTAAGCCTACTAGCCTACTAGTCAGAATACCAACACGACTGCTCGGAAGACGTACTGCTATTCGACGCACCAGCTACTACTGCGATGATATACCTTACTACCAACTTCATAATAAATCCCTTAACCCGGATATATCATTCTATAATACTCTAATTATCATATAACAATATATAATAATTCTAGTGTTCCTTAAGATAAAGGAAAACGCCCCTTTACCCAATCTTTATTGCGACGTTCTAGATCTTCAGGCACGAGTACAATATTCTATATGAGATATTAGGAGTGCGTGGTGTAATGGTTAAAGTCATGGGAAATGGACTCGTCGCCCCGAGTTCAACTACCCTGGACGTGGTAATTGCATTTCACTTAGCGCTAATACCCTTGGGAAAGGTATAAATTTTACTCCTCCTCCAGCTATGGGTAAATAGTAGGGCAGACCGGGCCCTTTAACCTTGGTTAGGCAACCGGTCTAAGGGAAGGAAAACTCTGAATTCAAACCAGTTAAACTCCGCTTAAGAAATTGTCCTTGTGTCACATCCTGCTGGTGCGGAGGGGTTGGTAAATATATATATATAAGATATTTAGGGTTTTATATATCATTAAAACAACATTTGACTCCCTTGAAATAACATTTCTAGCTATCCAGCCATTCATACCATTTTCCCTCAATATAATAGACAACATATGGTTGTCAGCTTTAACAGTAACATCAAATCCCTTCCTTACTTTACATTCCTCTTTTACGTTTTTCACTTTCCTGTTTAGTGTATATTCAACTTAGTTTTTCTTTAAATTTCAAATATGTAATACTTTACATTTGTCTATGTTAAATTTTAATTTTCAAATATCTTCACAATATAACAATTTACTTAGATCCATTTGTGTTACTGGCAAAAATATGTACCGTCCGGGCACAGGTATTTAAGTTTTAATTATAATCCAATATGATATTGAATTAAAAAGACAAATGAAATATTAATAAGACAAAAATGACTACTTATTTTTACCTTATTCTAATTGTCTTCAATATAAAATTATGCATAGGATTGCTTTTAAGACGTATAACAATATTATTTGAAATCAATAACACCAAGTAATTAGTTATTAAATACAGTTTAGATAAAACCGGTATGCGAATTATTCACACAATATACTATTTTTGGAGGATATGTGCTTAATTGAAGTCGTACCTAATTTTGAAAATCAATTAGTTAATAATCAATGAATTTAGGCGGGCATATATGTTCAAATGTAAGGCTAACCAAATCGAGAAAATGTCAATCCCTGAATGTACATTTCGACCTATTAGGTCTCATCAGCAAGGTTATAGACATGGGAGACTGCTCCGTGTGTGACTCGAAACCTCGACTGTCAAGCAGACAGGCGAAGTCTCTAACCGTTACACTAGCTTGCCATTCTCCATTCTTCGTTTGTTTTTAAACTTATTTATATTCCACTTTTTATTGACTTGCTACACGACTGTATGAGGTTAAGTAAACAATCAAATGTGTTTATTGTTATATGACTTTAAGCCGACAATTTTTGGAGGATATGTGCTTAATTGAAGTCATACCTAATTTTGAAAATTAATTAGTTAATAATGAATGAATTTAGGCGGGCATATATGTTCAAATGTAAAGCTAAAAAAATCGAGAAAATGTCAATCCCTGAATGTACATTTCGACCTATTAGGTCTCATCAGCAAGGTTATAGAAAAAAACATGTATTTCTTAACAATACATAACAGACATTGCAAGATTCTAAACATATTGATAACATGGGGTGTTTTGAGGCAAATCTCAGTAAAATTTCATTTGAAATATTATTAATAAATAATTCATTATTAAAAACAATAGAAAACAGTTACTACTGTGAACTGTTCATGTTCCTGACACAACATTATTCTGTGTACTTGACATGAGAGTTTGATGAGTTGTGGTGCACCTGAGCACTGTACACAATAAATTTCATTATTATTATTAAAGATACTAATTAAGATTAAACACTTAAATAAATAAGGAAAGTGTGATGTTGACAAACATGAACGTAATCTCCATTATAATAAGATGTCTATTGATAAGTGTATAATTTTAGATTTAAGATAAAATGTGTGAGTGGATGTAAAATAAACCCGGAAATGCGACGTCTGTAGACTGCGATGAACAAAACCGTTTATAGAGCTTTCATCAAAAAGGAAACAAGAAACCTGTGAAAATGAAGATAGCAAATGCTGTAGCCACAAGACATCTAACAGCTAATGTACAAGCCACACTTCATTACTTGCGGCCATAATAAATAAAGCCAATGGCTGTTGTTAATTCGGTTCACACGTTGGCAATGTGTATTTATACACTCTATTGTTTAAAAGTGATGATTTCTATCATTTTTCTTCTCTTTTTTTTTTTTCGATACAAATTATTTTTGCTCTACTGGGCGTGTCGTTATTTAAAAAAGGATAAAATATACGACTAAGCATTGCATTAGAAATTGCATTCTATTTGTGATAATATATATATATATATAATATAATATATATATATATATATATATATATGACTTCTACACGACAGTATGAGAGGTAAATATACAGCGATGTGGTATGCCCGCCTAATTAATTAATTATCAATTAATTAACTTTCAAAATTAGGTACGACTTCAATTAAGCACACATTCTCCCAAAAATTGTCGGCTAAAAAAAAGCCATATCATGAACACATCCTTGTGTATTTACTTCTCATACTGTCGTGTAGAAGTCACTATAAGAGGGTATAAACCTACTTCTAAACAAAACGAAAAATCTAAGTAAGTCCGGTTGGTGTAGGGGTTAAGATGCTCGCCTGTCAGCTTGACAGTCGGGTTTCGAATCACGCACAAGGCGGTCTTCCTATCTATAACTCTGCGACGACCCCAAGCTTCTGCAAGTTTCATTGTGTTAAATATGGGGGGGGAGATAAAATTGCACGGGGTAAAATAGGTGTTACCTATTGTTTATCTATCTATCTATCTATCTCAGTCTATTCAAAAACTATCCATCTTCATATCTATCTATCTATCTATCTATCTATCTATTACATACTAAGATTTTCTTTTATTACGATAAATAAACAAGAATTACGATGAATAAACAAGAATTATGACAAATTACGGTAAATAAACCAGAATTACGACAAATTACGATAAATAAACACGAATTACAACAAATTTCTATAAATAAACAAGAATTAAGACAAAAAGAGAACCCCCGCCAAAAAAATACGTTTAACGCCCCAAGTTGGTTGTTTTCTTTCAAGTAACACGGCGCCGAAGCTTGGGGTCGTTATTTTAAAATTCACCGGCCAGCAATTTTGGAGGCAGGGGACCGAGACACACTTCCTCAAAAATTACCTTATTTTTAACCAGACGTGTGTTGCAAGATGATACCAGTCGGAATATTAAGGAATAAGAGTATTTATATAGAGATAATAATGAAAATCATAATGAGAAGCGCGGAGATGACGAAGAGCAAATCGTACAATAAAGGAACAATAAGTATTAATATCTTATTATAATGGAGATTGTGGGTTTGTCTGTCTGTAACCGAAACTATATTACTAATCAAGCCACAATTCCTTTTGTTATTTATACACATTCTCCATGATTTTATATTTAATTTAAACTTCAATTATTAATAAAAATTTTTTATATCATTAAGACTGTTGACCATATCTACAAACTATTAACATGCAATTGTATTTATATATACAACAAAATAGCGGTTTACAGTGTGAATGGGAAGGCTAATTTGCATATTGAACTTAAAAATTTGATTTTAATAAATATATGCTTAGTATTATTAATTTCTAATTGTTTGGTTTTATCTTGATGAATATGACCAAAAATCTCTTCAATAAATCTTTTAACAAATCCATTAGCAAGATGAAATAACTGTAATATTATTCTTTACTTCCAATTTTAACTAAATAGTTAAATTATGAAAATTTACCAATGAAAGACGGGAGTAAGGGAAAATGATGGAAGAGTTAGTTTCAAAGTTGTTCTATTTTTCAATCATACTGTTCCAAATCTTTTTATTTGCATTCTTATTCAGTTTCATTAGACTTTCTAATTTAACATATATTTTATTATATTAAAACTTAAATACTTACACCCGGAGGGTGCATATATTTGCTAGTATAGATAAAGATTTAACTCTTCGCCCACAATGGCTCACCCTGCAAGGAACTATTCCAACGCATGCCACACCCAAGCAAAATACAAAAACTGATGGTTAGTTTATTATAATTGAACAGAAGGACTTTGATTAGGGTGACCTGGTTAAGTTTTCAGGTGGGGATCTTACTCATTGTCAAGGGCTTTTAATGATCTTCATTAAGAGGAATGTTACCTTTAATTAGATATTCAACACCCCATAATTCCTTATTTTCACTTGCAATGTTTAGGGCATCACACAAGAGAGTGTTAAGACCGTGGTCAAGATGACCATAAACTGGAGAATGCACGAGGCATTTCTCAATGGTGTTAAACACAAGACACCCTGATAGGAATTCGAATTCATTTCACCTTTTGGGCTCATTAGCCATTGCAATGTTTCACACTTTCCGCTTGGCGTCTCTAATATATTGTAAGTGGCTAAAGTACAATGACACTGATTCATTGTTTAGGCAGACGGAAAAGAGGTCACTGTAACTGAAGAGGTCAAACTTCATAGCCTCCTCAATGTTTCACAGCAATGTTTTGTTGTTTATTCTTTGTTTTGTTTCTTTGCGTTCACACCAGAGATTCTATGATTTTTCCTTTTGTCTGAATTAAGCAAGAAAATTAAATGATACCTTTTCTTCCAAGCAATTTATTCAGTTTTGCTTTTTTAACTAATTTATTGTTATATTTCGAAGACCGGGTTAGCTCAGTCGGTAGAGCGTTCGGCTAGAAATCACAAGGTTCCTAGTTCGATACCGGTCCCCGCCAAATCAGCGTTATGAGTAGCACAGGGATCTGTGCGGTAAAGCAAGGAGCTGATTGTAGGTGTGGCGCTCCACCTCAGATGCAAAAACAATCTCCTTGGTCTAGCGCTAGGGAAAAGGGGATAGACTCCCTCGCTGATTGGCTGATACCGACATTAGGCCGCCCCGACGATTTTACTTACTTATTGTTATATTTCTAGAGTGGAAGACTGTTTTTTTCGCTCCATTCCACTTCCCGATACTGGCCGCTGAGGAGGGCTGAGGAGATTAAGGAATCGGACTGATGAAAGGTCAATCGGAGCGCCACACCTACCATCAGCTCCTCACTTTACCGCAAGATCTCTGTGCTATTCATACGCTGAGTTGGCGAGGGCCGGTCTCGAACTAGGAGCCTTGTGATTCCTAGCCAAACGCTCTGCCGACTGAGCTATATTTGGTAAAGAAAAGGGCTTAATAGGCGGTCTGATGAAACCCATATGTATCTACTTCAACAAATGGGTAGAAATAGATCTATAACTGCTAATATATCTCTTTGACAAATATATTGTTCAGTACAATATCATTGAACATTGATCTTTCATCTTGGACTAAAACTATTTTCAACATTACATTGTTAAAAAAGCCCACACTAGAATCATCCTAACACCAACTAACCTGGCAATTTATATATATATATATATATATATATATTATTAGATAAGATAAGATAAGATAAGTAAGATAAAGATAAATATATAAAGGTTTTACATATCTATTTATTAGGTGACAAAGGAACATTCACAACCATATTGGTTTTATGTGATGCAATCATCAGGTGAAGATGTTTCAAATGCCTTTATATATTTATCTTATATTATTTTTATAGGTGATACACCCTATAAGACTAATGGAATGCGCCGACAGGTTACTATAAGTAACAGGGCCAATTGTGGCTTGGCAGTAAGCCAATGCGAGTAAGCCAATAACTCTATTTGTCGGATGTAATTTCCACTTATCTGTATTGTATTTGTCTACTTTCTGTTAATACATTTTCCTACATTTGTTACCCGTCGTTTTGTTCTTATTTGACCCCTTAAAACCTCACAACAATTATATAACAGCTCTATATATTGAGCACTCTACCAATAATACTGCCTTTGGTACGCCATTCCAGCAAAAGCTGAAACAGTGACCATCTCACACTATATATATATATATACCCTGACGAGGCGCCTTGAGAATAAGCTGGATGGGAGCTGCACAAGAATGCTGCGTGCAGTCCTGAACAAATCGTGGAAGCAGCACCCCACGACGAAACAGCTATATGGCCACTTGCCCCCCATCTCACAGACCATTCGAGTGAGACGGACAAGACATGCCGGGCACTGCTGGAGAAGCAAGGATGAGCTCATAAGTGACGTTCTCCTGTGGAAGCCAACACACGGACATGCTAGTGTGGGCCGCCCAGCAAGGACCTACATTGACCAACTAAGCAAAGACGCAGGTTGCTGCACAGAGGACCTCCCTGGGAAAATGAATGATAGGAAAGGTTGGCGAGAGATTGTCATGGATATCCGTGCTAATAGCGCGACATGATGATGATGATGATGATATATATACTATATATTTAATTTGTTGAGTTTAAAAAAAAAATGCTTATTATAGACAGCTACCCAGGTTGTCTTGCTGTCGCAATCATCAGGCTGTCAAATTAGATCTTATGGTTTATTTGAAGATCTTTTCTTAATGTTATATTCTGGACCGCAAATAACGTCGGTTGCTTTTGTGGACGCTAATACGCTTCGGATTTTTAAAAGTTCAATTTTTTCAAAAAGCATTTTTTTATAAAAATGCTACGAAGTTATATATATATATTATATATTATATATATATATATATATATATATTCTTAGCTTCGACTTTTTTTTTTGAACGCTACATTTTCCAATTACTTTTTCGTGTTTAGCATTTTCTTCAAAACTTAACCTCTTTCTTTTTTCTCTCAGTATATCTTTCTTTCTGTTCTTTATTCCATGTTTTTTACCCCGTTATTTATTACATAATCCAATTTTTTAATTAAGCTTTTCTTTTTTTACTAGTTTTTTTTGTTTGTTCGTTTTTTCCATTTTCAATTCTAATTTCTTTTTTGGGAAATGTTCATCCTTTCTCCGATTACTTTCCTTTTCATTTAGATGTCTTTCTCCTTAATATTCCTCTGTTTTATCTGATAATTTCTTTCTTTCTTTCTTCCTTTCCTTCAGTCATTTTTTTCTTTCTTTCTTTCTTTCTTTCTTCTGTTGTTTTTTTTCTTTCATTCTTCCTCCTTTCCTTTCTTTCTTTTCCTTTCCTTCAGTCATTCTTTCTTTCTTTCTTCCTTTCTGTTGTTTTTCTTTCATTCTTCCTCCCTTCCCTTCTTTCTTTTCTCCTTTCTTTCAGTCATTTTTTCTTTCTTTCTTTCTTCTTTCTTTCTTTTCTGTTGTTTTTTCTTCTTTCATTCTTCTTCTCCCTTTCTTTTCTTTCTTTCTTTCTTTCTTTCTTTTTCTTTCTTTCCTTCTTTCTGTGTGTTGTTTTTTTCTTTCATTCTTCCTCCCTTCCTTTCTTTTTTTTCTTTCTTCCTTTCTTTCAGTCATTCTTTTTCTTTCTTTCTTCTTTCTTTTCTTTCTTCTTCTTTCTTTCTTCTGTTGTTTTTTCTTTCATTCTTCCTCCCTTCTTCCTTTCTTTTTTTCTTTTCTTTCTGTTTTTCTTTTTTCGGACGTACACATGAACCAATCTGAAAATTCCTATCACACATTAAACAGTTTCGGTGATGTTTTTCACAACAGTTTTTTTTTTTTTCAGAACTCTTTTCCAGATGTTACTCGTGTCACAAGAAAAAAAAGTTTTTAAAGTAAATATTCTCTATCCAAAGACAAACAAGAGAAGAAAAAAAATCGGAAAACAAAAACAACGCACACACAAAAACTAAATGTGTGATGATGTAACTTAGTTGAATAATCAAGTCAATTAAATTCCTTTTCTAGGGAAACAGAACTCAGATTGGCTGGTAAATAATCTTTATTTTATCACCATTGCAAGGTTGAGGGAAACTTCTTTCTAGTGTACTATCTGTCTGTCATGTTTAAGAATAATGTGTTATTCCCAGGAAATTGAATAATTGCCTGCGAATAACATACTACTTTTACTAGCAACAAAAACCACCCTCTGGGCGGTGTAAAATTATTTTTGCAAGATATTGCCTGATGTGGGAGCTTTAAATATTCCATGTCGGAGGGTTTGTAACATAAGTAAACAAAATCATCAAACCTATAAAAATAAAAACAATTTCAAATGGAAACGTAGTTCTGTCTCCTACAAATAAAATCTTACACGCATGTATCAATTGTTTTTGGTTTGTTTTGTTTTACGGCATATCAACCTCAGTGGGTCATTTAATGCCGATAAAGTTTTGAAATAAATCGATTCTTAATGGATAATATAATTTTTTTATAAATACATTTTTCTATTTAACCCATAGATGGGACCCTAACAGGTACTACCACTCCGGGTCAGAGTGGACCAGGGAGCAATGGTGATGAAGGGGTGCTCCACATTCCCCAAACCTCCAAAACTGGAACCTCACCATCAGATAGAGTTTAACGTCATTCCCAGGACATGTAGACCCTCAGCCACCGCTTTCTGGCGCCCATATGATAAAAAGGGGTTGGGGCTTGCCATAAGGGCAATAGGGTTGGGAAAATCATAGAGGTGCTAGGGCTTGACGTGGCCAGCCGATTGATCGGAGGGGGCCTCTCCGACCGCCCGTCTAGCCCAAGATAGGGCCAAAGTGGAGTATTACATGTCATGAATGTATCAATTGTAAATTAAATAATTATTTTGAATATCTGAACAAAAATCTTACACAAAATCGGAGCTATGTATTTATTAGTAAACTTTTAATCAACTTATTGCTACTAAAAAGAAAAAAAAAAAAAAAATAATTTTCAAAATTACTTACTCAAATCTTGAATGTATATAGGACAGAGTTGTTCGTCATTCTATGTATTAACAATGTTTACTATAAATTTAATACTCATTAATATACTTACGCAATCATTGAGAATATTGTGACGTAATCTGTGATGTAGTTTAGGTTACAGATAGAATTAACCCCAATTCTCCATTATTAATAGATACAAGACAGACAGATACTACACTCTGGTAGTGTTGATTCTTACGTAATCACAACGATTGAATGGAAATTATACTACTATACAATAAGTGTTACTAAAACTTTTTTTTCTTTTTTAGTACTATTCACATTTTGCCTTTAAAAACAAAGTTTGGTATTTCTGTTCTTGAAACGACAGGCAAGGGAAAGAAAAAATAGAGTAAACCTTAAATCTTTTAAAACTATTCATCTTGAAACTTTCTCGTGATTGCAGCACCCCCCCCCTTATGCCGCAGAAATTAGAGGGTAGGAACGGAGGGAAGATTGTTGTGTGATTGCTTCCAAGTCTTTTTCCTTACAAGCCTTGTGAACACGTGACGCCATTCTCTTTTCGGAAGCGTGTTGCGTGCGCCGGTGTCGAAAAAAAATAAACGGGTTGCAAATGCAGAAAAGCGAATCTAATAGAATCGCTTTCATCCCCTTTACTTTCCCAGCATTCACACTAAATAACAAAATGGAAGAAATTGCCCAATAAAGGCAATTAAAAGCAGGCAGCCTTACAATAGAATCACGAAAGAAAAATAACACAACAGTAGTAATAATAATACAAAGAAATAAAGCCAGTCACTTGTCCCATTGTGGAAAATACGTCAGCCACATTAAAACAAAATGGACTGGCATTTTAGATAGAAAAGAGAATGAGACAAGTATGCGAGCTATTCAGATTCTCTAACACCTTTATCTTTATCAACCCCTATTTTATCCCTACTTTGTCTTGATCATCGCTGACTTTTTCCTCGTCAATCTTTTAAGACAGATTATTATTATCATTTTTTCTTCTTTTTTTTTTTTTTTTTTGTTTTTGTAAAGTGTTCTAATTTGCATTCCTCCCGGCTGTGCGCTATTTATAAAAAAAGGGATCACTTCATTTTTCAATGGCAGACAAGAAAAACCTCCAAGCGGGAAAATCTCACCAATTTAAGTTATCTATTTTTTGGTGTTGTTGTTAAAGTGTTAAGTAAAAGTTCTGTGTTTATTTAATCATGTTGATTTGCTGAATGAAGGATAAGTGGATGAAAAGAACAAAACCTCAGACCCCCCCCCCAAAAAAAAAAAAAAACAAAAAAAAAACAAAAAAAAAAAACAAAACCAAAAACAAACAAACATGGCAGACCAGATAGTGAAAAGCAGGGAAAATGTCGAAGGAAAAAAAATCAGAAGGTAGTTTAAGTTAAGAGAGAAGAAACCTCATTGGGCACAAATAGTAAAAATAATATTTTGATTTTTATGATAAGAAAATATGCAATAGATTTTACAGAAATAAGTAATATTTTAATATAATAAATCTTAATAAATTAGTTAGCGAATATAAAATCCATAATTTGTTGTAATAAAATACATCTATTATTACACTATGGGCCGGATTAGCTCAGTCGGTAGAGAGTTCGGCTAGAAACCACAAGGTTCCTAGTTCGATACCGGTCCTCGCCAACTCAGCGTATGAGTAGCACAGGGATCTGTGTGGGTAAAGTACGGAGCTGATGGTAGGTGTGGCGCTCCACCTCAGATGCTAAAACAATCTCCTTGGTCTAGCGCTATTGAAAAGGAGATAGACTCTCTCGCTGACTGGCTGATACCGACATTAGGCCACCCCAAAGATTTACTTTTTTATTATTACACTAAAGCTGAGTGAATCAATAACTGTTTACTAATGATTTTTTTTCTGTTTAGTAAAATGACACGACATTCTTTGCAATTAAGTTAAAAACTGGCCTGTCTCTTACTTTACATTCTTACTTTACATTCTGCCTGTCACTTACCCCTTCTCTATGTATATATTTATTACCTCGTCGTTATATATGTTAGTTTCTCTGTGTCAATAAAGAGAGGGGTTCGAAAGTCATTTTGAAAGGTACACTTTATTTGTATGTTGAATTTAAGCAGCAGCGAGCCAGTAGCTTCTCAACATGTTGGTGTTTAATTAAAAAAATAAGGTCTAAATTAGGTCAAACATTTTCTTTCTTAGAAATCTTACAAAATGATTTTAATGTTGTTGTTTTTTTCTTTTTAATTTTCCGATCGTATTTATTTAGAAAACTCACTTTGCAAACTCACTTTTCCCTAATCACAATTATCTACCCAGAGCTCAATGGGTGATCAAACATATCACTTTTTCTCTAGTATTTTAATAAAAATGATAAATAAAGGTTCTTTCCCCACCCCCCTTCTTCTTCTCTCTCCTCCCTCTGTCTACTTCAATCCTCTCCCTTGTCCCCCTTCGTGTTATTTATTTTTTCAATTCCTCTTTCTTTTATCTACATAACTAATAGAAGTTACATAAAGTTGTTTTCCTTCTTACACGTTAGTGTCTCATATTGATAATGATAATCTAATAGTTATTTAGTGAAAAAGATTTTTTAGTGATTTATCAAAATTTGTAAATGAACAATTTTTTAGTTTTCTGTTAGAGGTTAAAACAGTTTCTTTTTTTTACATTTTATTTTAGTGAAAAATGTAAGAAACAAAAAGATGGTACTCAAATTTGGTTAGTTGGTTGGTTGGTTGGATTTTACAACATGTCAATCCCCGGTGTGTTATTTTATGCCAAAGACATTTTTATTTTATTCATTCTTATTGGATATTGAAACTTTTTTAAATTCATTTTTTTAACAAATTTTTTGAAACTCCTTTTTTAATCCATTTAACCCATAGATGGAACCCTGACAGGTATTACTTATCTAGGTCAGAGTGGACCTGGTAGCTCCAGAATCTTAACCTCCCGGTTTAGCATCATCCTGAGGACACTAAGAGCCTTCACAGCTAAAGCTCTATTTGAACCATAGATGGGTTCCTATCAAGAACTTGGTCAGAGTGGACCTGGGAATAATGGCAATGAACACCCAACATTATTAGTATTATTTGTATTATTCGGCCTTTTCTCCTTATCTTCATTGTTATCTGTACAACGTTTCGGCCGATATGCCCTCCGGCCTTCTTTAGGTATTTCTTGTCGGGCTCGGGAACCTTCTGGTCGTAATCCGGAACCATCACGGAACTTTGTACCTAACCCTTTTAGGGGGTATCCTGTTCTCATTCCGCTAACCATAGCTGGGGTACAGGTGTTAAGCTGTGTTAATTATTATTCTATGTTACTGCTGCCCTGACCAGGATTCAACCTGCAATCTAGAGATAAGTGTCGCTTAGAACTGTCTTAACCTAACCATTTATCCACTAGGCTATTAATAATACTAATAATATAATTAGCAAGCCTCATCTAAAAAATCAGATAAATATCCAACATTAGATTCGCCTGTCGACTGGGGTTTTAGAATGCACCGACCACACCTCTGCAGAGGGGTAAGACTCCCCCAATGGGGCCGCCTGTTGGCCGTGGGTGGCGACCCGTGATGCTTAAAGATAGAACCCAGGTGGATGAGCAGTTCACGACATGCAATACTCCACTTTGGCCCTATCTTGGGCTAGACGGGCGGTCGGAGAAGCCCCCTCCGATCAATCGGCTGGTCACGTCAAGCCCTAGCACCTATATGATTTTCCCTACCCTATTGCCCTTATGGCAAGCCCCAGTCCCTTTTTATCATATGGGTGCTAGAAGGCGGTGGCTGCGGGTCTGGGAATGACGTTAAACTCTTTCTGATGGTGAGGTTCCAGTTTTGGAGGTTTGGGGAATGTGGAGCACCCTTCATCCCCATTGCTCCCTGGTCCACTCTGACCCGGAGTGGTAGTACCTGTTAGGGTCCCATCTATGGGTTAGATAGAAAAATGTATTTATAAAAAAATTGTATTATCCATTAAGAATTGATTTATTTCAAAACTTTATCGGCATTAAATGACCCACTGAGGTTGATATGCCGTAAAACAAAACAAACCAAACCAAACCAACATTAAATTCAAATATATTTTAACCAAATGATAATGCAAAAAAACACGATATAATAGAAACGGAAAGGAAGTATGTCAAGTTGACATATTCAAAAACCATTTTTCTTTTCTTAACTGATTTTACGATAGAATTTTCTCTTCTTTTCTTTTCTTCCCATTTCTTTTCTTTCATTTCCTTGTGCGTCTTATTCGTTGTTGTTTTCGTGGTGGGAGGAGAAAGCAGTTCTGTTTCTTCAAGTTCAAATTGAAAACAGTATTAGAGGTCTTAAAAAATCTTCCAGACGAACAAGTGTAGAGCTTGTAATAACCTGCGGCTGTTCATGACAGCGGGGGTGGGGGGTGTTCTCCTTCTGTTGTCATGTTCACGTCGGTCCCTCTTGAGTAAATAACAAAAAAAGGGAAAGAATCATCCGCATCAATTTGTGCGTGTCGACAAATTCACGCGTGAGTGTCAGCGAACGGGTTGTTATTCTGACACGCAGTTTATATTCAATTGTCTATATTCATTAAAATTTGAGATTTGCTCATTAGGAATTAAAATAAAGAAAATAATACGAGATATGTAAGTGGTAAATATAGGTGTAGGAAATCGATGATT
>CM042141.1:59404305-59416805 GCA_023376005.1 Doryteuthis pealeii | reverse complement strand
CATCATTTATATATATATATATATATATATATATAATATATATATATATATATATATATATATATATATATATATATATATATATGAGAGAGAGAGAGAGATGATTGAGATTGAGAAAAAAGATAAAATTTAATTGTCAATAATTGTGGCCACACAAAGACGAAAAGATTGGAAAAGACAATATAAGATTTTCTTATTAAGGAAAAGACAAGATCTAAAGTTGCTTGTCAAAAAATATAGAAACCTAAACCTTGATGGCTTGAAAAAAAAGAATCGTCCAAGAAAATATCAACTGACAGACAATAAGTGGATAAGAAGTTGCAGAATGGACAGAATTTCTTGAATCGCCAATCAACATTGTTCGCACATGGAATCATGGTAAATTCCTTATTTTATTGCCGGTAGAATAATCTAGAATAGCATTTTAATAATTAGTTCATGTGTGAATCTCTAGTTTAGTTTCATAACTTTCGTAATTCTTATATACTCTACCTAGGAACATTAATGGATATGTCCCAATCTTCATGAATACGGAAGTATTATGTTGACTAAGTAGTGTTATAACACTAGCAGTGGTTTACCTTCTTCAGGCCGCTGGCGTGTAGTGTATTTTATCAATGTTATAAAGATTTCATTTCATTTCCAACCTCCGTTTGGTTATTTCTTATTTAGTATTATTTGTTAGGTTACAACAATAATGCTGTTAATATATTGGTTAATTAAACGACAAAGTATAGAAATAAATTCAGTCTTAATGGATACTCAATTTTACAAAAACACACATTTTTGTATCTAACCCATAGATGGTACCCTAATAGGTACTACCACTCCAAGTCAGAGTGGACCTGGGAGCAATGGTGATCAAGGGGTGCTCCACACTCCCCAAAACTGGACCTCACCATCAGAGTTTAACATCATTCCCAGGACATGAGGACTCTCAGCTACCGCCTTCTAGCATCCATATGATAAAAAAGGTTGGGGCAATCATATAGGTGCTAGGCCTTGCTATGACCAGCCGATTGATCAGAGGGGGCCTCTCCGACTGCCCGTCTAGCCTAAGTAAGGACCAAAGTGGAGTATTGCATGTCATGAACTACTCAGCCATCTGGGTTCCATCCTCAAGCATCACAGGTCGCCACCCAAAGCAAACGGGTGGCCCCATTTGGGGGAGTCTTACCCCTCTGCAGATATGCAGTCGCTGTATTCTAACGCCCAAGCCGACTGGGCGAAAATTAGAAGGGAATCCTTCAAAGCTGTAGCTGTGTCAGTACTCTTATATGGCTTAATTTATATTGGCTAATTAAACTGACTTGTTATGATGCAACAGTCCAACACATGAGCTACAATGCCATAGATTCCACACATCCCATTACCAGTGGTGTATATTCATAAGATGCAAGATAAGCATTGTTTACCCAATAAAAATAATTCCCAACAAAATCAGTTGTAGATTGTAAACGGTCAATAGGAATCACATTATTTCTCTGAATGTTTGAGGTGAGGCTTGAAGATTAGTATTATCTGCGTTATTCGGACTATGGTCCCCGTATTCATTGTTATTTGTACAACGTTTCGGCCGATATACCCTCCGACCTTCTTCAGGTATTTCTGAATACGACAAGAAAGTTCCCGAGTTCGAAAAGAAGGTTCCCTAGTCCGAGAAGGTTCCCGAGTCCGACAAGAAATACCTGAAGAAGGCCGGAGGGTATATCGGCCGAAACGTTGTACAAATAACAATGAAGATGAGGACAATAGTCCGAATAACGCAGATAATAGGAATCACATTGTATATTTAATTGAAGATGTAATTTCTAGATCTGTGGTATCTACTATTCTTCTTATCTTCTTGTTGACTTTTCTGGATATAAGGTATGTGCTAGACGCCCACTCTTATTTATAGACTGAGCGATAGTCATGTGACCATATTCTTGTCCAATCACTGGCAGTGCTTTGCTGCTGATATTATTATTTATACTGACTGATTCTAATCTTAGGTACTCACAACCACTTGGATCTTCATGGACGACGGATCGTATATCGCTGGACCTTTTTACACTACGTAGGATTCCAAAACTTAGGACTTATTCACTTACCAAAGGATTCTATAGTAAAGGGCTTATTCACTTACCAAGGGATTCTATAATTCAGGACTTACTTACTTATTTACTTTAAGTTCTTTACAACTGGCCAAGGATGGTGGCCAGATACTTAACACTTCTATTCTGGATCGGTGTAACTGGGTAGCTCGACCTGTTGATGGGATGGCTGACTTGGTTCTCTCCGTTCTTTTATGGGTCTGGAAAAACTGGGGTCCTCGTGGGTTCTTCTGAAAAAGACTTGACAAAAATGTCGTCAGTTTTATTTAGTGAAATAATGATATTGCATTATCAGTTTTTTTTTTCTCTTTCATTAATATCTATAAAGAAAATTTATCTGACGTTTCCTATGCATTTCCTATGACAGTAACCATTACACCACAAGCACCTCTATAGATTCCTTGAATTATGTGACTGTTAGTGTGATAGACTATGTTTTTTCTTTGTTTTAATTCTTTTTTTCTTTCACCAATTTTCTTTAAAAAATTGTTTTCATCGGGTCCAAATATTTGTTATGCGTTAAGTTATATCTAGCTTCACATATTTTGGGTGTCTCATATTTTCATGAGCCCTGTTGGCTGAGGCAGTAGAATACACCGACCGCATCACTGCAGGGGGGTAAGACCCCTCCTCAATGGAGCCACCTGTTGACCGTGGGTAGCGACCTGTGATGCTTAAGGATAGAATTCTGGTGGCTGAGCAGTTCTTGATATGTAACAATCCAACTTGGCTCTTACTCAGGCCAGACGAGCGGACAGACAGGCCCGTCTGATCAAACGGTTGGTCATGTCAAGCCCTAGCATCTATACGATCGTCTCAACCCTTATGGCAATACCAACTATTTTTATCATATATGTGCTAGAATGCGGTGGCTAAGGGTCTTTGTGTTCTGGGTATGACGTCATATATTAAATGTTTTGTCTTTTTAAACATTTTATTATAAAAACAAAAAGATTATTTCTTGTAACTTGTATGAAGTCTCTGAAATCTATAATTACAAAGCATGCTGGGATGATTTCTGTCAGTTTTTTTACTAGATAGGTCAATCGTTCAAGATGAAATGCAAAAAATGTAAATCCTTATTATCTGGTGCTGCTTATACGCCGAATTCTTATTTATAATGGGTGTCGTTGCCTCTGCTACATAACGGACCATTCCGATTTCATTTAAAAGAAAGAAAGAGAATAAAAAGGACATAATACACAGACAAAATATAAAAAAGCAAGAAAGAATAAAAGAGAGTAGGGGAAAGATACATAGATGAGGTGAGCGTGCGGGAGCGATAACGCTAATCTGTTTCAATCAAACATAATGAAAGAAGAAAGAAAAAAGAGTGAAAGAGAAAGAGAGAGTTAAATCAAGTTTGTTATACTTTTTACATATTGAACTATTTTTCAATTGTTCTTAAATAAACACCTCAAGCTTTGTAATAATCAAATTATCATACTGTGGTATATCCACAGGTCATACTAGTTCAAACTAATTCTTCTTAGAATTAAATTAGTAATTAAGGATATTTCAATTTTGTCTTGGTCTAAAGGAGTTTTTTCACGAAGTCGTCCGAATTCTTGAAAAGAAATAGCCATTCACTGAACTTTACTTAGAAGTATGAGAAATCCAGTTAGAATCGAACTTACTAACAATGATCTACAATATGAGCTCGCTAACCATTACAGTACAACACCTGAAGAAGTCCGTAGGGCACATCGGCTGAAACGTTGTTTATATAACAATAAAGGTGTCCAAAAATCCAAATAGTACAAATTATCAAGCCTCATCTCAAAAATTCATAGTTTGTTACGAAACCAAAAGTAGGGCCGGGTTAGCTCAGTCGGTAGAGCGTTCGGCTAGAAACCACATGGTTCCTAGTTCGATTCCAGTCCTCGCCAACTCAGCGTATGAGTAGCACAGGGATCTGTGCGGTAAAGTAAGGAGCTGATGGTAGGTGTGGCGCTCCAACTCAGATGCCAAAACTATCTCCTTGGTCTAGCGCTAGTGAAAAGGGGATAGACTCCCTCGCTGATTGGCCGATACCGACTTTAGGCCGCCTCGACGACTTTACTTTACTTACTAAGAATGGTCTTCAAGGCGAGCTTACTAACTTTTAGAACTACAACGGGGTGTTCATAAAACCTAAGCAGAGTTTATATTTGTCACAAGGTCTTTGGTATGGGGCATCTTGTGGAGGATTGAATACACTTATAATACACTTTGGAGTCAGGATTCCTGTTTTTGACATCTATTGATCAGTACCGTAGTTTAGAGGGGAATGACGCGACAGTCAGCCCGGGCGACACTTTTTATGCAGTCGACTCTGTATAAGTCTGTATTGAAATAAAAGTAGAAGCAACTCTCTATCGAGCAATTAGACTCACCGATAGAGATATTCTTCTAGAAGTGCAGTACAGTTTAACAGAGAATCACCCCACCAATCAACAAGACTTCAGTCGGTAATTTAACAAGTTATAGAACAAATCTGTTAGAATTCAGCTTTTACTTCTTAAAATTGTCTGATAGAAAAGGTTTAGCTCTGTCGACTCGGGCTTTAGAATACACCGACTGCACCTCTGCTGTTGGCCCTGGGTGGCGACCCATGATGCTTAAGGGCGGAATCCTGCTGGAATAGCCGTCCATGACATACAACACTCCACTTAGAGCCTTACTTAGGCTAGACTGGCGGTCGGAAAGACCTCCTCCGAACAATCGACTGGTCATGTCGAGTCCTAGCACCTATATGATTTGTGAGGCAAAAGGTTTGTTAATTACAACACCGCCTCAAGGTGCTCAATTCCAATAATCACTGATGATCATAAAATCTTTCTTCTTTGATCTTGGTGGATCATTAAATTTCTCAAATCTCCTAAAACGATCCGATCTCATTTTTTTTTCTTATCATTAAATTTTTGTTACCTTTAACTTATCCCCCCCCCAAATTCATTTTAATTCAACTCATCCAATCGCCTCTTCTTCCTTTTTCTTATTCCTTTCCCCATGTTCCATTCCTTTCCCGGTTCCATGTCTCACTTCCACTTAAACCGGATCTTAAGTTACCGTTTCCTTTGATCGACTTTTTTTTCCTGACAAAATTCAATTTTTTTTCTCACGTCAGATTAATCATTTATTTAGTTCATTTTAGTTTATCCTTTAAAAAAATTGTGGTTTTTTTTTTTCTGAAAAAATAAATGCTCAGTTTTTTTCAGTTTAATCCCTTGATTCTTACTGTCATTTCCACACACACACGCACACACACACACACACACACACACACACACACAACAACACAAACAATTCTTAGGGGTGGGAAAACGGTGTGTAAGCAATCATTATAAAAGATTTGATACTTTGTTTTTTTATTTCGAGATTATACACTACTCTGTCATTGAAACCATTTTTTTTTGTAAAAAAACTGTGAACTCAAGTTATCTGCCATTTTTGTGGTCGTACAGTCCTTCATTCTTTTGGACCGTTTCCTTTAATTTCTCAGAATTTTGCACTATTTAATCTATACATTAATACACGTGTTCGTAAGGCCGTTATCATCTTGCAACGCCTTCTGGTTAAAAATGAAAACGTCCATGATTATCTGGTAGCTCAGTCGGTAGAGCGTTCGGCTAGAAACCACAAGGTTCCTAGTTCGATACCGGTCCTCGCCAACTCAGCGTATGAGTAGCACAGGGATCTATGCGGTAAAGTAAGGAGCTGATGGTAGGTGTGGCGCTCCACCTCAGATGCTAAAACAATCTCCTTGGTCTAGCGCTATTGAAAAGGGGATAGACTCCTCGCTGACTGGCTGATACCGACTTTAGGCCGCCACGTTGACTTTACTTTACTTTTTACTTATCCACAGAATTTATTTCTTATGAATGTCGTCCCCTTAGCGAGAGAGAGGGTGAGCGCGTGTTAGCGATAACGGTAATCTGTTTCAATCGAACATAATGAAAAGATTTAAAAAAAAGGAAAGTCAGAAAGAAAAAAAGAGTGAGTGAGAGTTAAATCAAGATTATTATAAAAAAAGAGTCGACGGGGCGGCCTAAAGTCGGTATCAGCCAGTCAGCGAGGGGGTCTATCCCCTTTTCCATAGCGCTAGACCAAGGAGATTGTTTTAGCATCTGAGGTGGAGCGCCACACCTACCATCAGCTCCTTACTTTACCGCACAGATCCCTGTGCTACTCATACGCTGAGTTGGCGAGGACCGGTATTGAACTAGGAACCTTGTGGTTTCTAGCCGAACGCTCAACCGACTGAGCTAACTTTTTAGATATTAAAGTATTTTTTTAATATCTCTTAAGTAAACATATCGAACGTTATAATAATTAAATTATCATACTGTAGTATATACACAGGTCTTGCTACTTTTTACAATTTCCTTTTGTCTTTCTTTTCTCTCAGTGTATGCAGGTGCTAATTTATATCAAGTTATTGTTTTAGCTGATTTATTAAAAAATACATATTATCGAGTATAACACAAATCATCGCGCATTATTTGTTTCTAACAGAAATTAGAAAAAAAAATATTTCTGATAATATTTTTGTGATCACTTTTTAATATTTACTTGTTGCAAAGATTGTTACATTTTATTGTCATTTTGTATTCTTTATTAATCATTTCATAGAAGATTGGTATATTACCCGCCTGTCAGCTTGACAGTCCGGTTTCAAATCACGCACAGGGCGGTCTTCCTATCTATAGCTCTGCTGATGAGGCCTAATAGGGCGAAATGTACATACAGAGATTGATTTTTCTCGATTTGTTTAGCCATACATTTAAATAGGCATTCCCGCCTAATTGATTAATTATTAATTAATTAAATTTCAAAATTAGGTACGACTCCAATTAAGCACATATTCTCCCAAAAATTGTCGGCAAAAAAGCCATATCCAAACACATCGTGTTTACATACTTATCATATATATATATATATATATATATATATATATATATATATTATTATTATTATTATTATTTATATTCTAAAGCAAACTATCAAATCTCAGTTCTTACGCCGGTGCATAGGCCTAATTTGCGATCTTCTCAACGTCCACTGTACTTTGTATAGTAGTAACGTATATATATATATATATATATATATATATATATATATATATATATATATATATATATATATATATATATATATATATATATATATATATATATATATATATATATATATATATATATAAACAGTGGTTAGAATGTCCGCCTATCAGCCTGACAGGTAGGGTTCAAATCACGCACAAAGCACTACCCTGTCTATAGCTCTGTTGATGAGGCCTAATGGGCTGAAATGTACATACAGAGATGACTTTTTCTCGGTTTGGTTACGCTTTACATTTAAACCGATATGCACGCCTAATTCATTTAGTTATAGTTAATTAATTAACAAAATTAGGTATGACTTTAATTAAGCACACAATCTCCCCCAAATTGTCGGCCTTGCCATTTCAAACACATTGTTTGACTACTTCATATATATATATATATATATATATATATATATATATATATATATATATATGAACAATTACTCATATTTTTGTGTACTACCACCCTTCTTTTAGAAATGTAAAATCCTGGATGTTCTTACTTTCGTGAAATGTTCTTTCAAATTACTTGCTTGCAAGTATTTTGTTCGCACCTGATCAAAGTCTAAAGTGGATATCACCATCAAGCTAGTAGAAATGTTAGGTAGACACAGACCTAAATAACCTTTTGAGAGATGAAAACTAAATAAACTCCCAACAAAATAGGACAAATCATAGAGTGATTGTGTGGTGTTACCTTTGACGTCATTTGTTTTTTATTTGTTATGAGAAGATTCAAGTGAAGAACAATGGGCAACCTTGAGTGACATAGTTACGACGAAGAAAGCCGAAGAGGTTAAGACATTCAAGAGACAAGAAGAGTAAATAAAAATCTAGTGAAGTGAACGGAGAGAAAAGTGATGGAAGACTATTTCTTTCTTTTTGGCAGCATTCGCATCAGATCTTTCTTGCGGACCAATGGTTTGAGCCTAGCATCACTTTCTTCTTCTTCTTCTTCTTCTTCTTCTTCTTCTTCTTCTTCTTCTTCTTCTTCTTCTTTCACTTTCCTCCTCTTCTTTGATTTTGGCTTCAGGGTGATTGAGGATTGGTACAACAAGAAATGAGCGTCTGCGTTTTGGAGCGGCGTGAATCGAGAATTGGCTGTGTTGGAGGAGCGGGGAGGGTGCGGTGATGTGACATTTACGTGTGGCGGGAATGATTGGGGGAAGAGGTGAGGGTGGTGAAGATGAAGAAGCATGTTTGGTGGCAGTCATTTTAATTAGAAGAGTAATAAAGGCGTTAGAGATAGAGAAACAGAGAGAACGTGAGAGGGGGACTAAGGAAAAGAATAATAATAGAAGGTAGGTATGAAGAGAGAAAGACAGAGAGAGAAGAAAGGGAGAGTGAGAAAGAAGTCAAAGATAGAGTAAGAAAGAAGTCAAGGTTAGAGACAGATAGAGAAAGGGAGAGGAGAGGGAGAGGAACAAGGGAAAACAAGAATGATAGGGTGTGTGTTTGAGAGAGAGGGGGAGAGGAAATGAAGTAAAAAGAATTACATTTCGAAAAGAAGTTGAATTGTGGGCAAACGAGAAAGAGTAATGAATAAACATGGCGGAATATTGAAAATTAAAAAAAATGAACGAAAAAGAAGGAATGAGGAAATGAAAAAAAGAGAGGAAAGAAAGAAAATAGATGAGTGGATATTGAAGGAATATAAAATAATGAGTGAGAATAATTAAAATTAGAAATTTAAGAATAAAAAAAAAACAGCAAATAAATGAAGTCATGCGTGAGGAAAATATAATGAAAATAAAAGATAGGATAAAAAGTGCATGTCAAAAATGAATATAAAAAACAATGTAAAAAGAAAAAGAAAGAAAAATGTAGAAATGAATATAAAAAGGAAGAAAAGGGAAGAACAGAGAAAAGTATATTAAATAGAAAAAGAATAAAAGATTGAAAAGAAATGAAATAGGAAAAGGACGAAAGATATTAAAGAGAGAAGATAAAAAGAATAAGAAATACAAAAAGACGTTTCGAAGTATCTTTTAAAGAAGAAAAGAAAGAAGAAAGAAGGAAGGAACCCAATAGAGGTAGATGTAAGAGGGAAAAGAACATTAGTAGTATAACAAAAAGTTTTTTTTTATAGTACTACTTTTGTCGCGGGCAGGGGGTTAAAATAAATAAAAACAAAGCAAAACGAAGGAAAGAGAAATATATATTAAATAGAGAAAAGAAAACAATTGAAAAGAAATAAAGGGAAGAAATGACAAACTAAAAGAAAGAAAGAAAAAGGAAGAAGGAAATGGATGAAAGAAACTAAAGAGAAAAGAAAAAAAGAACGAGAAATATAAAAAGATAAAAAAGTTTTGAAGTGTCTTTTGAAGAAAGAAAGAAGGAAATCCAAAAGATATAGAAGTAAGAGGAAGAACAACAATGCTGCCATGGGTAAAATAAATAGATAGATAAATAAAGTAAGGAACTGTAATAAGTAACTGAGTTACCTCCCCTACCCTTCTAATAACTATATAAACTGGTCAAAAATCTACCACTGTATTCTATGTAGAATAAAGCTTCTACAAGTCCGACCGTGTTTGTTTGCTTACTACCACAGGAACAAAAATGAAAAAAAAAAAAAAACAACTTAAGAGACTCTGCGTCTTAATTGTAGGTAAAAATATCACTAGTAAAAGTTTAATAACCATAGAGAGAGGATTCTAAAGATTAAAATATGGCTCTACGAGAAAAATTGAAAGAATGTAAAATAGAAAATTACAAAAAAAATCCTAAATCAAAAAGACAGTAAGAAAGCAACAACAAAAGAATGTATTCAGAAGAAATCGTCCATCGTACGTTTATGTATATTCGTTTAATATAAAAATCGGAGTCTCTAATTTTAGAGAGAACTATTTGGGCGTGGCCAATCTGCTATTCAATTTCTACTGTAGAAGTATAAAAAGAAAAAAGATAAAGAATACAGAAAATAAATACAAGATAAAAAAAATGTGACAATATAAAAGTAAAAATAAAATTATACGGAAAATAACTCCTGAGAATAAACAGCGCCACCTGGTGGCTAACTTTTTTTTCTGTTTAGCTTGGTCGCTGTTGGCCTCACCTATCCAAGCGTGTTTCTCTCTCTTCCCCAATCTATCAAAAACTCCCTGAAGGCAACATTGAAGGCAATATTTCGCCCTTCTGTTTTCATTCTTCCTCTTTCAAGAAACTCCCTTGTTTTTTTTTTTTATTTTTGGTTTTATCGCGTATTCTCTTGCAAGAGATTTGTTTGTTCTTTTCCTTCTCTATTTTGTTACAATATTAATACTCACGAGGCCCGTGAAAAATAACAAGATAACCTTTGGCATATTTAAATAAAAAAGAAATTGTATAGGAAACTCGAAGAACGGGAGAAATTCAACAATAAATAGTTTGTCTACGGTTCGCATTTTTATTTACTTAGACTAAATCCACCCGAGGGTACGATCGGTGATTGGGATTGTAGCTTATTTTCATAGCAGCGCTATTCTTTAAAATTCAAGCCGGCCAGGTAACATCCAGGAGGCGCTTGTAGGTTTACGATTATTGTCGCAGGAAGTGGACTCGGCCGCCTGAACCAGGCCGTTTGCATTTCACATAAGGCTAATATAAATGGGACAATTATGAATCCAACTATTTTATCACCAGCTATGCGTAGATACTAGAAGAACTTGGCTCTTTAACCGTTGTATGGCAACCGGTCTAGGAGAAGGAACACTCTGCCGCAATAATTACAATCTGCATGGATTACATATATCTGTCATGAGGGCCGCACATTACAACTGAGTCTTTAAATCGTTCTTCTATTTAACAAAACAAAGTAATGATTGCTATCATTAATTTCTTTACTATCAACTAAAAGCCAATGAATACAAATCTAAAAAAACATTTTTGTTAACAAAACAGGAAAAAAGAACATTATTGAACAAGTTCAAATAATGCAATATACAAGTGTCACTGTCACTTTCAATTATAACCATGTGTTGATTTGAAAGCACGTGAGGCAAGAGGAAAGTCTCACTCCCATTCATTGACTGACCTAGCATCCTCCTTCCGCAACTCAAAGGAATTGGTGAGAGACAATGCGTTGATCACAGACTGTTTCTTAACAACACATTGCCTAATGAAAATAAATAAACGTTTTCACCTAGAATATTTTTGTAAAAACTTTTAAAAGGTCGGGTTACAGTAAAAGCCATATGCAAGCACTTGTGTTAACTAAGGGCCACATGCGGCCTGCGGGCTGCACATTTTACATGCCTAGTCTAAACAATCCACGGTTTTCAATGCTGATTTTCAAGGTGGTCAAATTAGACTTTCCTTTTCGCAACATTGCGCAACTCAATTGATGAGTGCTTAGCAAAATATATTGACGTATATTTATGGGTCAGCTTGACAGGATTTTAAACAATTTGGAATATATTATACTCTCAACAGGTGCATGTTTCTCCTTGATGTACAGATGAGAAAACTAACGCGAAATTAAACAGCAGACATTAATAGCAGAATAAATTCATACTTAGTATTTCAATGCAATAAATATATTTATTATTATATATATATTAAATTTAGTTTTACAATCTAGATTCTTGAAATGGAAGTAAGGCTATCTGTGGTTGTGTCGGTGCTGCTGTATGGCTGCACCACATGGACCCTAACAAAGCGTCTTACGAATAAGCTAGATAGGAGCTGCACAAGAATGCTGCGTGCAGTCTTGAATAAGTCGTGGAAACAGCACCCCATAAGGAAACAGCTGTACGGTCACCTGCCCCCCCCCATCTCACAAACTATCCGAGTGAGACGGACAAGGCATGCAGGACACTGCTGGAGAAGCAAGGATGAACTCATAAGCGACGTTCTCCTGTGGAAGCCAACACATAGACATGCAAGTGTGGGGCACCCAGCAAGGACCTACATTGACCAGTTATGTGAAGATGCTGGCTGCTCCGAAGAGGAGCTTCCAGTTGTAATGAATGATAGGGAAGGTGGGCGAAAGATTGTCATGGATACCCGTGCTGCTTGCTCGACATGATGATGACGATATATATATAAGCTAAGTTTTGAAGTCGATCGCAATGCAAGGTAAAGAAAGATGAAGTAACTAGGATGTTTTCATGGTTGATGGTCAATACGTACAAAACAAAACAGAATGGATTGATTCAGACAGCAGTGAACATCTCCATATAAGTTTCCAAAATTTTAGAATTCTTCTGACGAAGGGTTATTTCATACCGAAATATTAAGAAAATTAACAACAGGTAAATGAAAAATATCCTAGTTATCTCATTTATTTTTACCCTTGCATTGTGATCGTCTCAAAGCAACCACCAAACCTATATATA
>CM042141.1:59396805-59401805 GCA_023376005.1 Doryteuthis pealeii | reverse complement strand
GTAACACTCAAAAGAAATCTTTGTACCAAAACCCAAATAAATTGAGGAATTTTAGTCAAAAAATATTTCCCTGTTTCCAAGGATATGGCTCAGCTGGATTGAAATATTTAATANATTAATTACTTTCTAATTTCCGCCTTTTGGAATAAATGAGTTAAGAATTAAGACGCGTTTTTGCGCATGGGCAGAGAGTGAGATAAATCAGCAAAGCAGTTCCTTTTAAGTTTTTCAAATGCATTAATAACAAATCCGCCAACGCATTTTTCCTATAATCACCTGCGAATTACCATCTAAATTATGCGTCTGTATTTTGACAAATAATTCAGTTCACATTTTTCAAAATAAATTCACCAAAATATAATTTTATAGCGAACTGCTACGAGTTACATAAGATTGGTTTATACCGCAGACAACAGGGTATGACCATGACAGCTAATTCAAATAGTACCAATATGTCACCAGTCAAGGCATTTAGTTGTTCCCCAGAATTCTTTCAGCGGGAAAAAGGAATAGTTATCACTCAATTATGATAAGAGGAATCTTGTATTCTCATATGAACATGTTTGCCTATACCTACTTAACTGACCAAACGTAATTTAATTTAATTATATTACAAGACTAAGTTAAATTCATACTTAATCACTTTTAAACTAATTAAATTTTACAATTTTGCGAATGCAATATTATGCTGAGTAAATTCGAAATGTAACACGTATGTCACCACATATGGGCATATTACTGATTATTACGTTGTGGTGGTTGCTTAGTAGTACCACAATGCTACATTAGAAATATTTCACCTTACTTTTTTCAAAAACAATAATCTTAATTATAATGAAGATTTGCTGTAGTTTTCTGTCATGTAACCGAAACTATGATTACTATACAAGTCACAATTCTTTTGTTATTTACATCACATTCGCCCATGATTTGATTTTTTATTCTACAAACTATCAATTATTAATAAAATTGTTTTACATCATTAAAGACTCGTTGCCCATATCTACATACTAAATAACATGCCTTGTATTTATACTATACAACAAAATAGCGGTTCACAGTGTGAATGGGAAGGTTAATTGCATATTGATATTAAGAATTTGATTTTAATAATATATGCTTAGTATTATTGATTATCGAAATTGTTTGGTTTTATTCTTATTGAATATGGCAGCAAAATCTCGGGGATAAAGTGTTCTTAAAAGAAATCCATAACAAAGAAGAAATGATTGTAATATATATTCTTTATTTCCTATTTTACTTAAATAGTTGAATTAGCGAAAAATCTTGATCAATGAAAGGACGTGAGTACGAAAATGATGGACAAGAGTATAAGTTTCCCAAAGTTGTTCATTTTTCATAATACCCCTCTGTTCCAAATCTTTTTAAATCTGCATTTTTATTCAGTTTCTAGCTTTTCGAAATTTTAATATGATATTTGTTATTATATTATAAACTTAAATACTTGCAACCGCGAGGGTGCATAGATTTGCTAGTTTTTAAAAATATACTTTTCATAATAACAAGCAGTATCTTACATATACTACTTAAAATAGGTGAAACCGATGCCTTTACCACATTGAAACAGTGAAAAACTCATATTATCTATCATTACTTTTTTCTATAAAAAGACTAAATATGATTTTAGTTAATCACTTTTTAATTATCTCCTTGAATACACAAACTTAGAATCATTAAACAGTGGTTCAATCCTTTCCAAATCTCTAGGAAATGTCATTTTTAAAGAAAATCTTTGACGTCGAACTTTGAAATAATGCATCAATCTTGATTTCTTTCTTTTTGTGCATTTTTTTCTCATTGAAGGACGTAAAGAATTTCTTTAAAAAAATGACATTTTCTAGAGAATTTGGAAAGGATTGAACCACTAATGATATCTTAAGTTTTGTGTATTCAGAGGGAAAATTAAAAGTGTATTAACTAAATCAATTTTAGTCTTTTTATAGAAAAAGTAGATGATAGTCATATGAGTTTTCACTGTTCAAGTGGTAAAGGCATCCGGTTTCACCTTATTTAATATAGTATATGTAGATACTGCTTGTTATTAAGAAAGTATATATTTTAAATCAGCAAATATATGCACCTCCGGGCTGCAAGTATTTAAGTTTTAATATAATAAAATATCATATTAAATTCGAAAAGCTAAAGAAACTGAATAAAAATGCAGATAAAAAATTTGGAACAGAGGGGGTATGATTGAAAAATAGAACAACTTTGAAACTAACTCTTCCATCATTTTCCGTTACTCCAGTCTTTCATTGATAAATTTTCCTAATTCAACTATTTAGTTTAAAATAGGAAGTAAAGAATAATATATACAGTCATTTCTTGCTTAATGGATTTCTTTTAAGATTTATCCCCGAGATTTTGCTCATATTCAATAAGATAAAACAAACAATTAGAAATCAATAATACAAGCATTATATTATTAAAATCAAATTTCTAATATCAATATGCAAATTAACCTTCCCATCACACATGTGAACCGCTATTTTGTTGTAATATATAAATACAATTGCAATGTTATTAGTATGTAGATATGGGCAACAGTCTTAATGATGTAAAACAATTTTATTAATAATTGAAGTTTAGATAAAAAATAAAATCATGGAGAATGTGATGTAAATAACAAAGAGAATTGTGACTTGTATAGAATATAGTTTCGGTTACAGAAGAAAAACACACAATCTCCATTATAATAAGAATTGTTTTGAAAAAAGTAAGTGAAATATTTCTAATGTACATATGTGTACTACTACACACCACAACGTATATCAGTAATATCCATAGTAGTACATACGTGTTACATTTTCGAATTTACTCACATAATATGCCATCTCAAAATTAAAATTAATTAGTTAAAAGTGATTAAGTAAAATTAACTTAGTCTTGTTATAAAAACTTAAAATTCAATTACGTTTGGTCATTCAAGAGGTAAAGGCAACATTCATATGAGAATACAAATTCCTTATCCTAATGAGTGATAACTATTCCTTTTTGCCGCGCTGAAGAATTCTGGGAACAACGTAAATGCCTTGACTGGTGACCACCATTGGTCTATATTTGAATTACTGTTCATGGTCATACCCTGTGTCTGCGGTTAAACCAATATGTACTCGGAACAGTTCCTATAAAAATATATTGTGAATTATTTTGAATGTGAATGAATTTATTTGTCAAAAACAGACCAATTAATTTAGATGGTAAATTCGGCAGGTGATTAAGGAAAAATGCGTTGGCGGATTTGTATAATGCATTTGAAAAACTTTAAAGGAACTGCTGCTGATATCTCCACTCTCTGCCCATGCGCAAAAACGTCTTAATTCTTAACTCAATTTTTCCCAAAAGGCGGAATAGAAAGTATTAATTATTTCAATCCAGCTGAGCCATATCCTTGGAAACAGGGAAATATTTTTGACTAAAATTCCTCAATTTATTTGGTTTTTGGTACAAAGATTTCTTTTGAGTGTTACACAAAAGTTTATAAGATATTGTCAATAAGGTTACGACTTACCAAAAGAATAAAGGCAGATTTCTCTCTCTCTCTCTCTCTTCTCTCTCTCTCTCTCTCTCTCTCTTCTCTCTCTCTCTCTCTCTCTCTCTCTCTGCGAGCGATCTAAACAAACAACAATACCTATTGAAGCAGTTGTACGATCACTTGGTCACTGTCGCACAAACCACTCCGAGTGAGAAAAACAAGACAATACTGGGCACTGCTGTGAGAAGTAAGGACGAACTCAAATGCGACATCCTCTTGTGAAAACCATCACACTGACATGCCAGTGTGGGCTGTTCAGCAATAGACCAATATAAAACCAGATTTGTGCGGATACTAGATGCTGCACAAAAGAATTTCCATGACAAGAATGATACGGGTGGTTGGTGAGAGATTGTCATTGATATTCATGCTGCTAGCACGATATATATATATATATATATAATATATATATATATATATATATATATATATATATATATAGTCTGTGTGTGTGTGTGTGTGTGTTGTGTGTGTGTGTGTGTGTGTGTGTGTGTGTCAACATAATATAGTAAAAACACCTCCAGATACAGCATTGTTAAGATCGGATAGATTACTCGGAAAAGTCCTAGAGATCTGAGTCGACTTGCTGCCACTCAACACCGGCTAAGACCCGAGTGAAAAACTTGAATAGAGTGTATTAAAACAGTTTGTCAACATATCGTTCCCAGTTTATTTCTTTTTTTTCTTTACCTCTTTCATTCTCTCCTCTCTCTCTCTCTCTCCTCTCTCTCTCTCTCCTCTCTCTCTCTCTCTCTCTCTCCACTTATATCACCTGTCAGCTTTTAAACACCTCTGTATACCTTTTACTTATTGTCATATAGTAGAAAAATGGCTGAGAAAGGAGAAAGACAAAGGCCAAACAGGAGGAAAGAAATGAACTTAAAAAATCATTATATATATATATATATTTCCTTTTCCTTACCCATATATATATATATATATATATATATATATATATATATATATATATATATATATATCCAATAATTATAAAACGTGTTAGTTCCCCACCAAGAGGAGCAACCTGTTTTGAAAACTATCTTTTTCATAAAGTACTCAAGTACAAAAATAAAATAATAATTATAACAAGTCGGTCGTCCCCGCCACAAACAATAACAGAAAGAAAGAACCTGCTATGAAAAGACTTGCTCTATGCAAAAGAAGATTGCAGAGCCAGTAAAAAAAAAACAACAGATGTTACAAAAGATCACGTGCTACATTCCTTTGATCTGAGTTCGTGCACTCTAATATATATATATATATATATATATATATATATATATATATATATATAATATTACCGCTGATGAGACTTAATAAAGTCGAAACAGTCTGTACGGTGTTCTACACATCGAGCCATCCTTTGCTGGGATTACACTTGTCAAGTTCATTTTCTATAAGAAAAAGTATCGATTTTATGCGATACATGCGTTGTAAGTGCCTT
>CM042141.1:59374305-59394305 GCA_023376005.1 Doryteuthis pealeii | reverse complement strand
ATTAGCGTGGCAGTGCTTATCGTTGTGCATGTCATTGGCTGGAATAGCCTGCAGAGCATCATTTCACGTCAGGTTATTCAGGGTTTCCTTCTCCTAGACCGGTTGCCATACAACGGTTAAAGAACCAAGTTCTTCTAGTATCTACGCATAGCTGGTGATAAAATAGTTGGATTCAAATTGTCCCATTTATATTAGCCTTATGTGAAATGCAAACGGCCTGGTTCAGATTTGATCAGCAGCCGAATCCACTTCCTGCGACAATAATCGTAAACCTACAAGCGCCTCCTGGATGGTTACCTGGCCGGCTTGAATTTTAAAGAATAGCGCTGCTATGAAAATAAGCTACAATCCCAATCACCGATCGTACCTCGGGTGGATTTAGTCTAAGTAAATAAAAATGCGAACCGTAGACAAACTATTTATTGTTGAATTTCTCCCGTTCTTCGAGTTTCCTATACAATTTCTTTTTTATTTAAATATGCCAAAGGTTATCTTGTTATTTTCACGGGCCTCGTGAGTATTAATATTGTAACAAAATAGAGAAGAAAAGAACAAACAAATCTCTTGCAAGAGAATACGCGATAAACAAAAATAAAATAAAAAACAAGGGAGTTTCTTGAAAGAGGAAGAATGAAACAGAAGGGCGAAATATTGCCTTCAATGTTGCCTTCAGGGAGTTTTTGATAGATTGGGGAAGAGAGAGAAACACGCTTGGATAGGTGAGGCCACAGCGACCAAGCTAAACAGAAAAAAAAGTTAGCCACCAGGTGCGCTGTTTATTCTCAGGAGTTATTTTCCGTATAATTTTATTTTTTTACTTTTATATTGTCACATTTTTTTCATCTTGTATTTATTTTCTGTATCTTTATCTTTTTCTTTTATACTTCTACGTAGAAATTGAATAGCAGCTTGGCCACGCCCAAATAGCCTCTCTAAAATTAGAGACTCCGATCTTTATATTAAACGAATATACATAAACGTTCGACGGGCGATTTCTTCTGAATACATTCTTTGTGTGTGCTTTCTTACTGTCTTTTTGATTTAGGATTTTTTTGTAATTTTCTATTTTACATTCTTTCAATTCCTCGTAGAGCCATATTTTAATCTTAGAATCCTCTCTCTATGGTTATTAAACTTTTACTAAGTGATATTTTTACCTACAATTAAGACGCAGAGTCTCTTAAGTTGTTTTTTTTCTTCTTTTTTGTTCCTGTGGTAGTAAGCAAACAAACACGGTCGGACTTGTAGAAGCTTTATTCTACATAGAATACAGTGGTAGATTTTTGACCAGTTTATATAGTTATTAGAAGGGTAGGGGAGGTAACTCAGTTACTTATTACAGTTCCTTACTTTATTTATCTATCTATTTATTTTACCCATGGCAGCATTGTTGTTCTTCCTCTTACTTCTATATCTTTTGAATTTCTTTCTTCTTTCTTTCTTCTTTCTTTCTTTCTTCAAAAGACACTTCAAAACTTTTTTTAACTCTTTTATATTTCTCGTCCTTTTTTTTCCTTTCTCTTTAGTTTCTTTCATCCATTTCCTTCTCCTTTTTCTTTCTTTCTTTTAGTTTGTCATTTCTTCCCTTTCTTTCTTTTCAATCTTTGTTTTCTTTTCTCTATTTAATATATATTTCTCTTTCCTTCGTTTTGCTTTGTTTTTATTTATTTTAACCCCCTGCCCGCGACGTTGACAAAAGTAAGTATATAAAAAAATGTTTTTGTTATATTACTAATGTTCTTTTCCCTCTTACATCTACCTCTATTGGGTTCTCTTCTTTGTTTCTTCTTTCTTTCTTTCTTTCTTTAAAGATACTTCGAAACGTCTTTTTGTATTTCTTATTCTTTTTATCTTCTCTCTTTAATATCTTTCGTCTTTTCTTTTCTTTTCATTTCTTTTCAATCTTTTATTCTTTTCTATATATACTTTTCTCTGTTCTTCTCCTTTTCTTCTTTTTATATTCATTTCTACATTTCTTTCTTTTCTTTTTACATTTTTTTTAATTTCATTTTTGACATGCATTTTTATCCTTCTTTTTATTTTCATTATTTTTCCTCACGCATGACTTCATTTATTTTGCGTTTTTTTTTATTCTTAAATTTCTAATTTTAATTATTCTCACTCATTATTTTATATTCCTTCAATATCCACTCATCTATTTTCTTTCTTTCCTCTCTTTTTTCATTTCCTCATTCCTTCTTTTTCGTTCATTTTTTATTTTCAATATTCCGCATGTTTATTCATTACTCTTTCTCGTTTGCCCACAATTCAACTTCTTTTCGAAATGTAATTCTTTTACTTCATTTCCCCCCTCTCTCAAACACCCCCTATCATTCTTGTTTTCCCTTGTCCCCTCTCTCTCCTTCTCCTTTCTCTATTCTGTCTCTAACCTTGACTTCTTTCTTACTCTATCTTTGACTTCTTCTTCACTCTCCCTTTCTTCTCTCTCTGTCTTTCTCTCTTTCATACCTACCCTCTATTATTATTCTTTTCCTTAGTCCCCCTCTCACGTTCTCTCTGTTTCTCTATCTCTAACGCCCTTATTACTCTTCTAATTAAAATGACTGCCACCAAACATGCTTCTTCATCTTCACCACCCTCACCTCTTCCCCAATCATTCCCGCCACACGTAAATGTCACATCACCGCCCCTCCCCGCTCCTCCAACACAGCAATTCTCGATTCACGCCGCTCCAAAACGCAGACGCTCATTCTTGTTGTACCAATCCTCAATCACCCTGAAGCCAAATCAAAAAAAGAAGGAAAAGAGAAGAAAGAAGAAGAAAAGAAGAAGAAGAAGAAAGAAGAAAGTGATGCTAGGCTTAAACCATTGGTCCGCAAGAAAGATCTGATGCGAATGCTGCCAAAAAGAAAGAAATAGTCTTCCATCACTTTTCTCTCCGTTCACTTCACTAGATTTTTATTTTACTCTTCTTGTCTCTTGTAGTCTTAACCTCTTCGGCTTTCTTCGTCGTAACTATGTCACTCAAGGTTGCCATTGTTCTTCATTTGAATCTTCTCATAACAAATAAAAAAACAAATGACGTCAAAGGTAACACCACACAATCACTTATGATTTGTCCTATTTTGTTTGGAGTTTATTTAGTTTTCATCTCTCAAAAGGTTATTTAGGTCTGTGTCTACTAACATTTCTACTAGCTTGATGGTGATATCCACTTTAGACTTTGATCAGGTGCGAACAAAATACTTGCAAGCAAGTAATTTGACAAGAACATTTCACGAAAGTAAGAACATCCAGGATTTTACATTTCTAAAAGAAGGGGGTTAGTACACAAAAATATGAGTAATTGTTCATATATATATATATATATATATATATATATATATATATATATATATGAAGTAGTCAAACAATGTGTTTGAAATGGCAAGTGCCGACAATTTGGGGGAGATTGTGTTGCTTAATTAAAGTCATACCTAATTTTGTTAATTAATTAACTATAACTAAATGAATTAGGCGTGCATATCGGTTTAATGTAAAGCGTAACAAACCGAGAAAAAGTCATCTCTGTTGTACATTTCAGCTATTAGGCCTCATCAGCAGAGCTATAAGACAGGGTAGTGCTTTGTGCAGTGATTCGAACCCTACCTGTCAGGCGGACATTCTAACCACTGTTTATATATATAATATATATATATATATATATATATATATATATATATATTATACGGTATCACTACTAACAAATTACAGTGGACGTTGAGAAGATCGCAAATTAGCGCCTATGTCTCGGCGTAATAACTGAGATTTGTAATTTGCTTTATAATAATAATAATAATAATAATAATAATAATAATATATATATATATATATATATATATTATATATATATGATAAGTATGTAAACACGATGTGTTTGGATATGGCTTTTTTGCCGACAATTTTTGGGAGAATATGTGCTTAATTGGAGTCGTACCTAATTTTTGAAATTTAATTAATTAATAATTAATTCAATTAGGCGGGAATACCTATTTAAATGTATGGCTAACAAATCGAGAAAAATCAATCTCCTGTATGTACATTTCGGCCTACATTAGGCCTCATCAGAAGAGCTATAGATAGGAAGACCGCCCTGTCGCGTGATTTGAAACCGGACTGTCAAGCTGACAGGCGGTAATATACCAATTTCTATGAAATGATTAATAAAGAATACAAAATGACAATAAAATGTAACAATCTTTGCAAACAGTAAGTATTTAAAAAGTGATCACAAAATATTATAATTTTTTTTCTAATTTCTGTTAGAAAACAAAAATACACGATGATTTGTGTTATACTCGATAATATGTATTTTTTAATAAATCAGCTAAAACAATAACTTGATATAAAATTAGCACCTGCATACACCTGAGAGAAAAGAAAGACAAAAGGAAATTGTAAAAACTAGCAAGACCTGTGTATATACTACAGTATGATAATTTAATTATTATAACGTTCGAATGTTTTACTTAAGAGATATTAAAAAAATACTTTAATATCTAAAAAGTTAGCTCAGTCAGTAGAGCGTTCGGCTAGAAACCACAAGGTTCCTAGTTCAATACCGGTCCTCGCCAACTCAGCGTATGAGTAGCACAGGGATCTGTACGGTAAAGTAAGGAGCTGATGGTAGGTGTGGCGCTCCAACTCAGATGCTAAAACAATCTCCTTGTCTAGCGCTATTGGAAAAGGGGATAGACTCCCTCGCTGACTGGCTGATACCGACTTAGCCGCCCCGTCGACTCTTTTTTTATAATAATCTTGATTTAACTCTCACTCACTCTTTTTTCTTTCTGACTTTCCTTTTTTTTAAATCTTTTCATTATGTTCGATGAAACAGTATTACCGTTATCGCTACACGCGCTCACCCTCTCTCGCCTAAGGGGACGACATTTCATAAGAATATAATTCTGTGGATGAGTAAAAAGTAAAGTAAAGTCAACGGGGCGGCCTAAAAGTCTGGTATCAGCCAGTCACGAGGGAGTCTATCCCCTTTTCAATAGCGCTAGACCAAGGAGATTGTTTTAGCATGCTGAGGTGGAGCGCCCACACCTACCATCAGCTCTTACCTTTACCGCAAGTCCCGTGCTACTCATACGCTGAGTTGGCGAGGAACGGTATCGAACTAGGAACCTTGTGGTTTCTAGCCGAACGCTCTACCGACTGAGCTACCAGATAATCATGGACGTTGACGTTTTCATTTTTAACCAGAAGGTTTGCAAGATGATAACGGCCTTAGAACACGTGTAATTAATGTAGTAAATATTTGCAAAATTCTGAGAATTAAAGGAAACGGTCTAAAGAATGAAGGACTGTACGACCACAAAAATGGCAGATAACTTGAGTTCACAGTTTTTTTACAAAAAAAATGGTTTCAATGACAGAGTAGTGTATAATCTCGAAATAAAAAATAAAGTATCAAATCTTTTATAATGATTGCCTTACACACCGTTTCCCACCCTCAAGAATTGTTTGTGTGTTGTGTGTTGTGTGTGTGTGTGTGTGTGTGTGTGTGTGTGTGTGATGGAAAATGACAGTAAGATCAAGGGATTAACTGAAAAAAATGAGCATTTATTTTTCATGAAAAAAAAAAAACACAATTTCTTTTAAAAGGAATAAACTAAAAAACTAAATAATGATTAATCTGACGTGAGAAAAAAATTGAATTTTGTCAGGAAAAAAAGTCGATCAAAGGAAACGGTAACTTTAAGATCGGTTTAAGTGGAAGTGAGACATGGAACCGGAAAGGAATGAACATGGGGAAAGGAATAAGAAAAAGGAAGAAGAGGCGATTGGATGCAGTTGAATTAAAATGAATTTTTTTGGGGGGAAATAAGTTAAAGGTACAAAAAATTAATGATGTAAAAAAAAGGGAGATCGGATCGTTTGGAGATTTGAGAAATTTAATGATCCACCAAGATCAAAGGAGAAAGATTTTATGATCATCAGTGATTATTGGAATTGAGCACTTGAGGTGGTGTTGTAATAACAAACCATTTGCCTCACAATCAATATATAAGTGTATTCAATCCTCCACAAGATGCCTCATACCAAAGACCTGTGTGACAAATATCAACACTCTGCTTAGGTTTTTCAACCACCCCTTGTAGTTCTTAAAAGTTAGTAAGCCTCCGATTCTCTCAAAAATAAATTTTGAAAAAGTCAAGAATATAAAGTGAAAATGTAAAAATAAACTGAAAAAGTCCAAAATATAAAAGTGAAAAATGTAAAAATAAACTAAAAAGTGAAAATGTTCAAAAATATAAAGTGAAAAATGTAAAAATAAACTGAAAAAAGTCAAATATAAAGTTGAGAAATGTAAAAATAAACTTGAAAAAAAAGTCAAAATATAAAGTGAAAAAGAAAAATAAACTGAAAAACTGTGTCCAAATATACAAAGTTTTAATATTTTGGAGAAAATAACTATAAGAAAAGAAAAATACTTACGCTGTATCAAATAGAAGCTATTATCTTTACTTTTTTTTCTGTTGTACATCGTGTAGCCGATATACCACAGAAAAATATTTCCCGCCAGTGACGAGGTAGAAAATAGAGCAAACCAATAAACACATTAGAAAAGAAACTTCTTACAATGCTACATAAAATATACAAGGCAAACAGATGGTTCTTTGAATCGGCCCAGATCAGACAAAATCATTATACGGAGCGTAAATAAAAAATTCACCAACGTTCAATGAAACAATTGGGCTAATATGATGCATGACTCACAAGAAAGCAACACTTTCTTATTGAATACGTTAACACACATCCAATATTGATAGAGTTATGCACTTGGGGAAAATGGCTGAATGTCATATCGAGTGACGAATCGAAATCTATTGAGTAATATGAGATGTGTTCAAAGTGTCTAAAGTATTCAGTCAACAATGAATGAAACGTCCCTTTGCAATAATCCTTAGTATCCACACAGCTATTCCATTGTCCCGTGTCAGGTCGCTCAGTGTGCGATTGTACTATTTAACCCAGTACACCTTTTTTTTATAGTTGGATCATCGGCAACTAAAACGGTAATCCAACAGATTTCTTCTAGTGAGGAGCTGGGTAGACACCTGCAGGATGAAAAACAAACCTGTAAAAGGGCAGATGAAGCTCTTAGCTCAACAGCTAGCACATTATTTCTAAAGTCCAACCCCCTCGTCGCCAGTAGTATTTATGGCCATCTATGTGGTAAAGCGAGAGCTGATGGTAGGTGTGTTGCTCCACCTCAGACGCTAAAAATAATCTCCTTGGTCTAGTGCTAGTGAAAAGTGGATAGACTCCTTCGCTGTATGGCTCATACCGACATTATGCCGCTCCGACCAATATTTCTGTATAACAGTAATATTTTTACACAGTGTATAATTTCAAGTATTCTATTCAATACAATAAATTATGATTTCAAGTAATTATTTCTATTTAATAACGTTCATTTGTTTTACATACAGTTATATGGCATTAGTATTCCTATCTAATATAATAACTTATTAATTTTTCAGCTCGCCTTTCCATTGGATGAGTATCAAAAGAAAATGGTATCTTTTTCGAAAGATGACTCACTGGAAATACCTTCGAACTGTCTTGGCCCATCTTACAGCTCGGAATTATGCGTGAGGTCAGATTTATTTAAATGTCCTGTGTAAAATGACTCGTATTCCACTGCAGTAGACCCAAATTAATTGAACATTGTTATATATACCTAAATAATGAGAATGGAATTTTCTGTTTTTCCTATAAATAATATCCGAGGACCGTAGAAGAGAGAAACAATGGCGATCTAGAAGCATTTTGGGCCACAACCAGGCTAGATTCCTGGCGAAAATCCAACGGAAATCTCCATCATCGTCAGGAATCAACGACTTTGGTTCTATTTGTCACTGTGTCTGTGGAAAATCTCCGGCAAACAGGCATTTCTTTCTCCTGACCGGGATGTTGCATGTAGTGTTTGGGGACCTCTTGTAATTTCCTATTCCTTTTACTTTTTCGCCAGAGGTGAATTCATTGGATGGAGCCGGCTCAACCGAACCAGGATGAACGTTGTCACTGAAACAGAAACAGAGAAACTAATTCCATTAAGTTTTTAATTCGTCGAATACTTCAAAAACTCATCTTTTAGTGTTTGGTTGTTTTTTTAGTGCATATAAAAAGGTTACACTTATTTTAATTATATTTTAATTGTTTTCTATTTATAGTCATCCACGGGATTTATAGACAGGATCAACGAATTTTTGGACACGCCACTCATGTGCTTTGGTTTGTGGTTGGTCCCACATTACTTGTGTCCCGCCCGTATACGTGGGATACCCGGTAAATACCTTAATAATATGGGCTGTTTTGAGTCAAATCTATGTTAGTTAGACCTAAACAGAAACATTGTTAATACATGATAAATAAGATGCTAATTAAGATTAGATAATTATTATTTTATTATTTTTTTATAATATCATTATTATTACTAGCAAATATATGCACCCTCCAGGTGCAAGTATTTCAGTTTTAATGTAATAAAATATTGTATTAAATTAGAAAGGCTAATGAAACTAAATAAGAATGCAGATAAAAAGATGGAGAACAGAGGGAGTATAAATAAAGATTTGAAAAAGGGAGTATAATAAAAAATGGAACGACTGAAACTTACTCTTCCATCACTCTCGTCTTTCATTGTTATTTTTTCTAATTTAAGTATTTAGTTAAAGAGGAAGAAAAGAATAAATGACATTTATTTTTTCTTGTTAACGGATTTCATTTAAGATTCATGAAGAGATTTTTGCTTATATTCATTAAAATAAAACCAACAATTAGAAATCAATAATACTAAGCACATATTTAATAAAATCACATTTTTAATATCAATATGCAAATTAGCCTTCCCGTTCACACTGTAAACCACTATTTTGTTGTATATATAAATATAATTGCATGTTGTAAGTACGTAGACATGGTTAACAGTATTAATAATGTTAAAAACAATTTTATTAATAATTGAGGTTTAGATAAAAATAAAATCATGGAGAATGTGATGGCAATAACTAAGGGAATAGTGATATGAGTAGTAATATAGTTTCGGGTACAGACAGAAAAGCACACAATCTCCATTATAATAAGATGTTGAAGTTCGTTTTGATAGGTAATTTCATTTTATATTTTGAGCTTCTTGCTCATTATTACATGGGAGAAGAAACCCTAACAAAGAAAGATGTGTGAGGCCGAATGTATACACGAAATACTCCCGGCCAGTTACTGATCTCACCATGGACATCCCTTGCCAGCTCAGCACACTCTGTCCCATCTATGGGTTAAATAAAAAAACATGAGTTTATAAACAAAATTGTATTATCCATTAAGAATTGATTTATTTCAAAACTTTATCGGCATTAAATGACCCACCGAGTTTGATATGCCGTAAAACAAAACCAAACCAAATCAGCACATTCTCGGTGAAGGAAAGGGGCGCACAAACAACTGGCAAACCCTTTTGCATCCTATACAAATTTTATCTGTTTCCATTGTGAAATATCTTATTATAATGGAGATTGTGGTTTTTCTGTCTGTAACCGAAACTATATTACTACTCAAGTCCAAATTCCCTTAGTTATTTACGTTACATTCACGTGACTTTATTTTTATCTAAGCTCAATTACTAATAAAATTGTTTTACGTTAATACTATTGGTCTTATCTACGTAGTAATACCCATGCAATTGTATTTATATATACAATAAAATAGCAGTTTACAGTGTTAACGGGAAGGCTAATTTGCATATTGACATCAAATATTTGATTTTATTAAATATGTGCTTAGTATTATTGATTTCTAATTGTTTGGTTTTATCTTAATGAATATGACTAAAAATCTCGGGTATAAATCTTAAACGAAATGTATTAACAAGAAGAAATAACTGTAATTGTAATTTTGTTCTTTACATTCTATTTTAGCTAAATAGTTAAATTAAGAAAATTTAGTAATGAAAGACGGAGTGATGGAAGAGTAAGTTTCAGCTGTTCTATTTTTCGATTATACCCCCCTCTGTTTCAACTTTTTTAAATCTGCATTCTTATTTAGTTTCATTAGTATTTCTAATTTAATCTAATATTTCATTACATTTAAACTTGAATACTTGCACCCGGAGGGTGCAATATATTTGCTAGTAAATGTAATGGTTGTTTAATAACCATTGCGAATATAATGTGAATAACTAAGGGAATTGTGATGTTCGTGGTGATGTAGTTTCGGTTATAGACAGACACGCACATAATCTCCATTATAATAAGATTCTGTAAATATCATGATTGATTGATAGATTTGGATATTGTGAGGTATTTTAGCAGATTCTGTCGTGTCATATAACATGAATTATTTTCAAGAAATGTCTAAATATAATCGATATCAAGCTAAACTGATCTACCGACCGTAAAACCTCGTTTCAGCTTTGAGATCAACTGCAATCAAAAATTTCCAAAATCCTATTGACATGATTGATCGATCACCATAAAAAGCAGAAATCAGTTTTTTTTTCCGAATGAGTTGCCGTTTTACGTTCCATAAATAAAATAATGATTACACAGAAAATGTTGCTAAACTATTTACGTCTTCAATGTTGTGTTAAAAAAAAACAATACGTCAATTTTGATGTTTTTTAAAATGCTCACTAATATGAATGCTTTGATTAAAGCAATAAAAGTAACGATCGAACTACAAATACATAAATAAATTCGAGCGCGTCTATTTGGCGTCTGGTGATCGGAAATATGTTAGAATAATGGACATTTAGATGTCACCCGAACTGATCTACCTGAATTTTCAACAGCAAAAAATAGTTTTTAAAAAAAGGGAAGAAAAGAAAAAAATATATTTATTTAAGACCATATTTTAAAATGACATTCATTCTTTCAGGAATTTGTCCTTTCTTGAAAAAAAAAAAATAATAGCGGCCCTAAAGTGAGGGTTGAATCTAAAATACACATATAATAGTTAAAGTCGTCGGGGTGGCCTAAAGTCCGTATCAGACAGTCAGCGAGGGAGTCTATCCCTTTTCCATAGCGCTAGACCAAGAGATTGTTTTGCGTCTTAGGGAGCGCCACACCTACCATCAGCTCCTTACTTTACCGCACAGATTCCCTGTGCTACTCATACGCTGAGTGGCGAGGACCGGTATCGAACTAGGAACCTTGTGATTTCTAGCCGAAACGGCTCTACCGACTGAGCTAACCCGGCCCCTTACAATGAGTGAATTTTCAATTCTTTTTAGTGGCATGCAAAACCGTTTAGGTTTATTTTGTGCTATAGAATTCCAGAATTCATCAAAAAATACTTTGTTTATTTTTTTTAAAAGAAAAATATATTAATTTAGGGGTTAAATCGAACTTAACGGACCTAAATTCCACCATCATATGTCACCCCGCCGAAATATGTTTAGAAGAACAGACAGTTAGACGTCACCCGAACTGCATGAGAGCAATAATAGATGATGGAAGATGAAATGGCATGAGGGAGGGGCTGCTGTATCCGCAAATTTTAATTACTGTTTCAGGTATTCGTGAGACCTATCTACACCCGATATTTATTTGGTCTTGTTTGGTTTCTTTGTTTGAATGGCATATCAACCTTCGTGGGTTATTCAATACTAAAGCCATCCTTATAGAAGAACAGTAGTGGTACTATTTAACCCATAGCTCATGGGATGAGAGGTTTCATAATTTTCCTAGGGTTATTAATTGGAATGTGGACGTAATTGCTGGATTTTGAACTCGCTTACTACAATTTCAAAGCTCAGCAAGTTTGTCACTACACCACGAGGACTTCCCCTATTCATTGGGGTAATTTTTCACTTGAATTAAAAAAGGCAGATTACTGAAGTGTGCAGTGGACTATTTAATAAATTAACATAAGTTTTGAATGTTTTAACCAAATAAAAATAATTAAGGCCAAATAATATTTGCATGATTTATAGATGTATTTCACAATATAATATAAGAAAAAGAAAAAAAAAGAACATGAATTTAAATACGCTGAAACTGCATTTCATATTTAGGATTCTTTATGATTATTAATGTAATCTTTAATTGGTGTAAATTGGAAAAAATAACAGACATTATTTTATCGGGAAGCGGGTTTGTTGAGATGTTTTGTATTATAAGGTGTGTGCTAGATGCCCACTCCTATTTATAGACTCAGCGATAACCATGTGTCCATACTCTTGGCCAATCACTGGCAGTACTCTGATGCTGATATTATTATTTATACCGGCTGTTCTGGTCATACCTACGCACAATGCTTTGAACCTTCGTGGAAGACGGAACATAGGATTATATCTCTGGACCTTTGTCACTACGTAGGATTCTATAACTCAGGACTTATTCACTTACCCAAGGATTCTATAGCTCAGAACTTACTTCTTTACTTTAAGTCCTTTTCAACTGGCCAAGGATTGTGGTCAGAAACTTAATAGGTTATGGGCCCAGCACGCTTCCACTCATTATTAAATGATAAACAAATGGACTTAAGGATGAAATGTATCAGAAATATAAATAAAAACATGACGAGAGGATTGAAAAAACAAAGAATAAAAGTAAACATGTTGTCAATATCAGAAATAATATCTTAAATAGCAGAACCTGTTTATGATAATTTAATTATTACAACATTTGATATATTTACTTAAGAGCTATTGCTAATTAATTCAATATGTAAAAAGTATAATAATCTCGATTTAATTCTCACTCACTCTTTTTTCTTTCTTTCTTTCTTTCTTTCTTTCTTTTCATCTTTTCATTATGTCCGATTGGAACAGATCAGCGTTATCGCTTCCGCTCGATCACTGCTTTCTATATATATTTCATTCTTTCTTTCTTTCCTATTATATTTTTCTGTGTATCATGTCGATTTTCTTCTCTTTCTTTCTTTATGATAAAAACGGAATGGTCAATAATTTAGCTGGTGTGACGACACTCATAAGAAATAAGAATTCGGCGGATAAACAACACCAGATTATCAGGATTTATATTTTTGCATTTTATCTTTAAGGATTTAGACGGACTCATTTTTAATCAGAGCTTGTTACACGATGAGAACAGTCGTACTTTTAAGGAACACGAGTATTGATATATTTATATGGTTTTCCTAAGGAACTAAAACATTTCTAAGACATTAGTTTTTTGTCGACATGGAAAATTTAACTAAAATTTTTATGAGCAGAGCATAACGTCAACGATATATAAAAAAGCAGTCATATCTGTAAGCGCACTCTATCAGCAAGTAATAGTAAGTTAGGTAAGTAATAGCGTTGTAGGGAAATATCTTCCTTTTGCCGGAAGAGTTATCTCCTCGCTGCGTTGCTGTTTGTTCCCACTAGGGGTACCTCTGGTAGTTAAGCGCGTTCATTCAAACGCTGCTTCCTTTTCTTTTTAACTAGATCTTCTCAAGAACCGCTATGGGCGAGAATCCATCTACCCCCTGCTCGGTGGGGCTTTTGCCCCACCCTTTCATTACTGTAAGGCCTTTATAGAGCATGGACTATCCTTTAGTTCCATGTCTGTAACATTTATATTTTACGTACATTTGGGTATCTTGTTTATACCTAAATATTGTATATGTATTTACATGTTCTATTCTCCTGTACATTATGTATCTTATCGTTTCCATGTGCTGTCTTATATATTAAATGTTTTGTCTCACAACGTGTCGGAGCTGTTATTCAATTATCAACCTTGAATCTTACAGCGTTCTTTAGAATATGTAAATTTCTCCCATTTAATTTGTTTGTATTTAATTACATTTCTGTCTATAAGTCTTGTTGCATTTATGCCGCTTGTTGTTCCTTGAACTAATGGTAACGTTTTCAGCTCCGAAACCACGTTTGAAGTGAGGGTTATCGTCTGATGATGATTAATTTTCAGATATTTTTTTTTTAAAGCCAACAAAACAGCCCGAGGTTAAATTGGCCTATGTTTATACATACCACAATAAAAATGAGGCTAACAATCAGAAATATACAAATTATTCATATCAAGCTTTATCTCACGAATACAGTCATTTTTTTTGTTATTATTCTGCTGATGCACTCCGATGTCAAAATTATTTGAACTAGAAATATTGCACCATTATCTGTACCGTTATAAAAGTAAAGTCGTCGGGGCGGCCTAAAGTCGGTATCAGTCAATCAGCGTGGGAGTCTATCCCTTTTTCACTTGCGCTAGACCAAGGAGATTATTTTAGAGTCTGAGTTGGAGCGCCACACCCACCATCAGCTCCTTACTTTACCGCACAGATCCCTGTGCTACTCATACGCTGAGTTGGCGAGAACCGGTATCGAACTAGGAACCTTGTGATTCTCTAGCCGAACGCTCTACCGACTGAGCTAACCCGGCCCATCAATTACATGGTCCGTGCATGAATTCTAAATGAAAATCATGAATTGCAGTGGATTTGATGTTTTGTGCCCAGAGAAACAAGTGACACAAAAAAAAACATCTAGACATGTATAGAAGTGGCGTCTTAAAAAACAGCGTCAAATTAATAAAATCGATTGTAAGATGATAACGGTCATGCTTTTAAAGAACACGAGTATTGATATATAGATGTTTCTTTTTTTAAATTTTTGACATTTTCTTAATATCTATGAGCTGTATATAATAGGGCATTTAAAAAAGGCAGTACGTAATCCTTTTGTTAAAAAGAAGTGTCATAAGAGATTAAGTGGCTAACAGATTCTCTGTTTATTGAGATGATCAAAGAAAGATGAAGAACATGAACTGGCCGTTCCAGCCGGAAATCAAAATAAAAGGAATTATTTGTTTAGTCACAACATTTCTTCTGCTTTTCCTTTTGTCTAAAAGTCTTGATAATCATATATTTTCACTTAAATTAGAAATTAGATATATCATTTGTTATATATATACATATATATGAGGAGTGAAGGATTGAGAAAATCTGACAAAATGTGGTTGAAAATTGAGGAAAAAGTATATATAACAACATAGCAATGAAAGTCAATTGCTATTTCACCTCAGTTGTTTCGTTTTATGAAAATACGGGAGTTTATAACACACAACTTGCAGTACATGCATAAATGCACTGTTTCTATCGGCATTGTTATTATAATTACCATCTGATCCTTCATAGATTTCGAATGGAAAGTCATTGATCAGATCGTATGTGCAGGTAGAATGGTTAGCAAAACTATCTGGCAGAGATAATCAACATACTAAACAGCCCAGTTGGCTTGGACTTTAGAATACACTGAATGCTGGTGGCCCGTGATGCTTAAGGAAGGAATCCTGGTGGCTAGGTAGTCCATGTTATGCAATACTCTACTTTAGCCCTTACTTATGCTGGTCGGTCGGTTGGAGAGGTCCCAATCTGATCAATCGGCTGGTCACGTCTAGCCCTATCACCTATATTGTCCCCAACCCTATTGCCTCTATGGCGAGCCCTAACCCTTTTTATCATATATATGATAGGAGTATGACGTTAACCTTTATCTGAACTTCTAGTTTTAGAGCTGTAGGTAATGTGGAGTACTGCTTCATCTCCATTACTTCCAATTTCCACGCTAATTCTAATACCTATTAGGGTTCTATCTATGGAGTAAATAAAAGAAATGAGTTTGAATATATGTCTTAAAAGTTGAACTTTAGAAAAATTGAGTACCCATCAAGAATGAATCAAAGAAAACGTCTTCGGCATAAAATAACCTAACATGTGTTGACATGCCTTAAAACCTAACTAAAGTTAAACTAAACTTAAGAAAACAAAACTGTACGAAAAGAACATGTGCAGATTGTTCTTTGATGTGATTTTCTCAAGTGGAGGACCTCTTCCCCGATGAGGATGTGGAGGGTGGGACTGAGGTCAATCACAAGGGGGACATTTGACCAACTTGATTTGTGGGTTTAAGTATTACTTCCTGAACATTTAAGGGAAATCCACACAGGTGGATTTGGAGAGAAAGACATTTCTCTTGTTTAAAATAAATACAAGAAAACTTCCTGTGGGTCAACAGGAAAAAATCTCAACTGACCGTGACTTCATCAAAAGTTTTAGTTGTGGGGAGGGAGGAACAAGAGTTCTGAAGTGAGGAAGAAATCTTTAGAACAGCTATTCTTCTTTTGTCCCCTCGGATTTATTTTTTTAATTTTTATTATTATTATTATTATTATTATTATTATTATTATTATTATTATTATTATTTTGAAGCCGAGACTTTTGCAATGAAGGGGTACTCCACACAGCTCCAGAACTGGAGCCTCACCATCAGTTTAGTGTCATACCCAGGAAACTCATTTTGGTGGGGTTTACCCCTCTAAAGAGGATACAGTCAAAATATTCCCTAGGAAATACGTTTTGATTTTGTGTGGGATAAGATTGAATTTTGAAAATTTTCTCTCACAGATAAATTTCTCTTCAATGAAAACATATCAATTAATGTCAATTAAATTGATATGTTAATTAAATAAAGGACCCATCCTAACAGCCTCCATAGCACAGTCGGTAGAATATCAGAATTTTAAGTGTACTTCGTGTAAGAAATCTGGGGTTCAAGTCCACGTGTGGGCTAATACTTTTCGTAATTAGTTCTTATGATTTTATTTCTATGCTTATATGAGATTTTGTTTTTATTTAAATGGCGAATTATTTAAAATTTGAATTTAATTTTTACTCTTCCCCACTATTTAATCATTTGCGTATTGTAAGCCCTGTAGACATGGCAATTAAAAATATGAGCAGGGAGGGGGGTGTCTCCAGAAGAGGCATTTCATCACTAGATGTAGTGTAGCGTCATACCCATCGAGTCGATGGAGTAGTGTCAATGTTTATTTTTCAAGGCTGGGCTAAGTCAATTTAATCAAATGAAGCCAGGATTTTTTTTCTTTTCCTTTTTCTTTCTCTTTTTAATTTTTTTTTTTAAGCCGAGTCTTCTGCAATGGCATTGATGAAAGCATACAAAAGAAAAGCACTTTAAAATTGTTTGATAAATTACAACTGTAGGGTTAGGGTCCCATCTATGGGTTAAATAGAAAAATGTATTTATAAAAAATTGTATTATCCATTAAGAATTGATTTATTTCAAAACTTTATCGGCATTAAATGACCCACTGAGGTTGATATGCCGTAAAACAAAACAAACCAAACAAACCAAACAAGCAACAAGAGTTCTGAAGTGAGGAAGAAATCTTTAGAACAGCTATTCTTCTTTTGGCCCCTCGAACTTTTCTTCTTTTTTTATTTATGTTTTTTATTTATTTATTTTTTAAAATTTTTTTTTGAAGCCGAGACTTTTGCAATGGCATTGATGAAAGCATACAAAAGAAAAAGCACTTTAAAATTGTTTGATAAATTACAACTGAGAAATACCAAACAACTTTAGTGAAGATATAATCCATTTTTCCCATTAAATTTTAATTACAACCTAATTAAATGCAATTATAATATATTTATATTAACTAGCAGGATCTACGGGTTTACCAAACGTATGATAATTCAATTATCACAACGTTTCGTATGTTTACTTAAGAGCTATTGCTAAATAGTTCAATATGTAAAAAGTATAATCTCTCTCTCTCTCCTCTCTCTCTCTCTCTCTCTCTCTCTCTCTCTCTCTCTCTCTCCTCTCTCTCTCTCTCTCATGCTTTTTTCTTTCTTTCCCTCTTTTCATTATGGTTGAAACAGATTAGCGTTATCGCTTCAGCGCGTTCACACTATCTATCTATATTTCATCTACCTTCTTTCTTTCTTTCTTATATTTTTCTGCGTTGGATGTCCCTTTTCTTCCCTTTCTTTCTTTATAATAAAAAAGGAATGGTCCTTTATTTAGTTGAGATGCCGACACTCATAAGAAATAAGAATTCGGCGGATAAGTAACACCAGATACTCAATATTTACATTTCATCTTAGACGATTAGAACGGTCTCATTTTTAACCAGAGGGTGTTGCAAGATTATAGCTGGTTGGCAGTCTTCTGTCTACGAGAGACGATGGAGTAGTGTCAATGTTTTTTTTTCTTTTGAACTACATAGCCTGGGTGAGTTCATATGGAGGATAAGCTGTTGCCCATACAGCAAATCCCCCCTCTCCACACTGCCTCTGTGATCCAAAGGAAAGTTAAGGTACCAATGCGGTTTGGCAACGGTAGTGTCGCAGGAGTTGATGGGTAGCACTGGATTTCACACACCACCTTGGGGACTCCAGCTCTTGATTTCGGGGTTTACTTGACTAGCCTTTCCTTGAGAGGCAGCCGAGATTTTGTGTTGGACTTTTTCTTGACTGATGGGTTGCCGACCAAGGCTAAAGAGAGCCCCTTTTAACCCATTTGGGATCCATGCGGTGAAGCAAGTACCGCAATTCTACTACTATAAGCGTTCAAAGCTTGAAGTACGGCCTGCAATGGTAGCTTATTTGCCATTTAATATTAAAATCTGGCTTGGAAATGTTATTAAGGCTACAAGCTTCTGTATTTATCTATTCGTTTCTCTGCAAGATTATAACGGTCGTACAATTAAGGAACACGAGTATTAATATGTAAATTTTTATTGATTACTAGCACAATTGTTTTCCATGAAATTAGCGATGTACCCCACATGTACACGATATGGCACAAGGCCTTTTTACGTGGGACCACCCACAAGCCGAGACTCATGGGTGGTAGGTAGAAAAATTGCGTCGATCCCTTCGGCATTCCCCCTCAAGGAGGTGCCTCAGGCGCTGGGCAATAAACTGTCTCTTTAAATCGAGGGGGCGGGTATTGCCTGGGGGCGGCCCCCTGGGATCGACGCTAGTAATTTGACCCGACCGGTCCAGTGGCCGAAGTACACCGGACCCCCGACCCGAAGGACGGGTTAGTGGCATCTGGATGGATTCTAATCTCTTCAAATGTAAGATTCAATTGGTTTTCAGTTATAGGTTTTCGTCGTAGGTGGTGACCCATGAGGCTTAAGGATGGAATCATTGAGCAGTCCATGAATTACATCACGACACTTTGGTCTTTACTTAGGTTAGTCGTTAGGGGAGGCTACCACCGATCAATCGACTGGTCAGGTCAAGCCATAGCATCGATATAATTGCCCCGACCATATTGTCCTTGTGGCAAAACCCCAAACCTTTTTATCATATAGGTGCTAGAAGGTGGTGGCTGAGAGTCTAGCTGTCTTCGGTATGACGTTAAACTGCATCTCATGGTAAAATTCCAGTTCTGAAGCTCTGTGGAGTGTGGAGTATCCCTACATCACAATTACTCCCAGGTCGACCCAGAGTGATAGTAACTCTTAGTTTCGCATCTATGGGTTCAAAAAAGAGTTTTAAAAATGTGTTTATTTTTTAAATTGAGTTTTAAAGATTTTTGAATACCCATCAATAATGAATAAAACAAAAACGTTTTCGGCATAAAATAACCCAACAAGGGTTTACATGCCATAAAATCCCACCAAACAACCAATACATTTATGACAATTTGAACAGAATAAATGTTTTCAAAAATTCATGCAGAAATAACAAATCAGAAGATGTTTTTTGTTTGTTTTTATATTTTTAATATATTTATATACTTTTGTTTAAAACATGACATTTTTTTATTACATCTCTATCCAATATGGATAATTCGGCTCACGTCTTTGTTCACTTGCTTTTCAAAAAAGAATCTTTGATTTATTCCACTTGAAGCGCACATATTCTTACAAAATGGACACAACATGTGCTTTTGTTGGATCTTCTTCTTCGCAAATGTTTTGAATATCACAAACTTTTTTTTTTTTTTTGAAAAAAAAAAAAAAAAAAGAAAATTCTGAGCAGCAACCAAACGCAACGAAAACTCAATGAGTTTTTTCAAAAAAAAAAGAAAAAAAGAAAAAAATTTTTTTATAATTTATTTTAAAAAAAGAAGAAAATAATAATAACGGTTCCAAAGGTGTTTGGAAAAGAGTCTGGTAGAATTAAATATCTGAGGAAGAGTCGAGACCATCAAAACAACAGCATTGTTAAGATCGGCTAGAACACTAAGAAATGTTTTGGGGACC
>CM042141.1:59354305-59369305 GCA_023376005.1 Doryteuthis pealeii | reverse complement strand
ACATTTCTCCTGCTCGTTTTTACCTAACTGCAATTAATGGCTTTTTAAAAAATAAAACTATCAATATTTATGCAAATGGTCTTAATAATATGGAGACGAATTTAAAAACGTGTATTCAGAAGTCCGAATATATTCACATATACTTAGCGGAGTTAGCAATGTAGAATATATGAAGCATATTGAAACCTAATTAATTAATACACAGTATCTTAAGAACCTAGACCTGCGCGATCACAGTACGATCGCTAGAGGAATTGCCAAGTGACCGATAGGGACGGATGGAGAGAAAGAGACAAAGGAATCTCTGCGGTCTGACTGTCTTAATGATAAACATGATATTAAGAAGGCGCGATAATTCCAAGATTTTCACTATAGTTTTTATCACTCTCAGAAGAGGCATTTTTGAAAAGCACATTTTTCATATTAAGAAATTTAATAATTGCCATTGCTTGTTAACCACATTGATTAGTAGTTAACAAATTACTTCAGTAGACTGCTATAACGAATCCTTAGTAATCGTTCCACACATGTGATATTTTACTATACTAAGATAATTCTAGAAATAAAGTAAAAGTCGGAGTGGCCAATTGTCAGTATCAGCCGGACAGCGTGAGAGTATATCGCTTTTTTGCTAGCACTAAACCAGGGAGATATTTTTGCCGAGGTGGAGCGCCACACCTACCGCCAGCTCCCCACTTTACAGCACAGATCAGATTACCCAATCTGTGATACTCAAGCACTAAGTTGGTATTGAACCCGGAACCTGGCGATTCCTAGACTGGCGCTCTACCGACTGAGCTAAACCGGCCTCAACCGACTGAGCCCCTGTTTTTTTTTTCTTCCAGAAACAGTTACATATTGAACATTGAATAGGCTGACTTGGTGGGTAACATCTTCCAACTGTCACTACATGAGCAAGGAAATTATTTCTGGGAAAATTAATTACCCGCTCTTTTCTGTTCGGCACCCTGGAGAGTCACTGACACTGAGAGGTTTGGAGTCAACCATTCCTAAAGACCATGCCAAATTAACATAAAGAGACACCACCGGAATTTTAACCCGCCTTTCAGATTCTTCTGTGTGACAATAAGCGTTAAACTTTTAGTAAAGTTATTAATTCGCCTTCAAAATCAATACAGTGAATACTGAGTTTGTTTAAATGTATGCGATATTATTGATATATATTAAAGGCATGCTGAAATTGTATTTGTGGTTTTTGCTTTAAAACCTTGAACCTGTGTTGATGTTCTATAATATTTGGATATCCCTACTCTATCAGATAAATTTTGTTTTTCTTTCTGGCTGTTATTCTTATCGGACGGTTTAGAGTAATGAATCTGTATGAGTCGGAAAAAGTTAATCACAGATTTTAAGCTTCAAGTTCGACTAATTTTATTCTTTGCATTGTTGTAATTACTTTTAAAAGTTTTATGGATTTGGTTGGGTTCACTTTCTTTGTTTAATGGCATATCAAATGGTTTGGGTTATTTATCATTTATATTATGACAAAACCATCTTTGTAGAAGAACAGTAGTCGCAGTCCAACATGTTAGCTAATATGCCACCGGGACTACCTACAAAAAGGTTTTCCACCTCGGAATTGATAAGGAAGTAAATAAAATGCTCAATACCAGTTTAGTATATATGAACATCAGATTTACTTTTAATATATTGTTTTCTGTCTTTTCCTTATTAATTAAGCAAGTTATTCTAGTTCATATATAATTCTATCAGGACCATTGGAAGTCTTTCTGTACAAGTTGATAGAATTTAGAGTTAAAAGGTCTGTAAAAATCCCTCAGTCGTTTCAGAACTCTCTGAGAAATTATTGGATGTGTCCTTCCTTTTGTCTTTCCCAAGCAGTGCGGATGGCCGCTCCCCTCGGGCTTTTTAAGGCAAGGGAAACCCTTCGTTTCATTAAAATAGAAATGCCTCTCGCTTATTATTCGCTTTAGACCCAGGAAATCCTGTAACTGGGCCATCTCTCCGGCTGGATCCGTTATCAGTCGTTCTCCGTTTACAAAATGGATTTGTGACAGATTGAAAAACTTCAGCCACAGCGACACATGTTTAGCGTAAACTCCAATCCTGATGGCACCCCAAGACGTGTCGACGATCCGCGTGTTGTTAATGAATACCATCTGTTCGAAGCTACGCACCTGTGGACGTTTGCTCACCGTCTGTGTGTAATCGGAAATGGCACGCGTGACCGGATCCCGTACCACAACGATTAGTTTTATATTCTTTGACATATTAAAGATCCGACGAGGTACATCTTTCGTGACGAAGTAACTTGGTGTTTTCTCGATTGTGATCTGGTCATCAAATGTTGCCGGCATTTTGTTCCTGTAAATTAAAAAAAAAGAATATGTTGAGTTAATAAATAAATTTAAAGGATAGAAATTACGTTAAAGCATTTTGTTATCCTAAAAAATAATCTGGCAAAAATATATTTTTTTAAATGTATAATATTAATTATGTTTTGTTTGTTTTGTTTTGTTTTACGGCATATCAACCTAAGTGGGTCATTTAATGCCGATAAAGTTTTGAAATAAATCAATTCTCAATGGATAATACAATTTTTTTATAAATACATTTTTCTATTTAACCCATAGATGGGACTCTAACAGGTACTACCACTCCGGGTCAAAGTGGACCAGGGAGCAATGGTGATGAAGTGTGTGTGGGGGGGGGGGAGCTCCACATCACCCAAACCTCCAGAACTGGAACCTCACCATCAGATAGAGTTTAACGTCATTCCCAGGACATGTAGACCCGCAGCCACCGCCTTCTAACACCCAAATGATAAAAAGGGGTATATTAATTATGTATTGTGGATTTTACAGACATCAATGACAAGAGTAAAGTAGCTACTGGATAAAAGGTCGTAGGTTCGAATATTGACTTTGTGTCTAGATATATCTAATTTGATATTTGATTAATCAATGTTATCACATATATTAATTTGGAATATTTTTATAAGGCCGTTCTTATTTATCTTCTTTCTTTTACGGGCGCACAACCACAGGCACACTTAGACACATTCTAAAAGAGAAAAATAAATAAGAAGCTATAGTAGGCATGTCCAAAATTCCGATACAATAGTATCTGCCTCTTTCTTTATTTTTTTATCTAAAAAATTAATATTGTAAATTTTCACTTATTTTACTAACAGAGCCTAAACTTACATACGACAATGTTTTTCTATGAATTTCTTAATTACAAAATTAAATAAATCACATTAAAAAATAGCATATCGGGGTCTCTCATTTTAGAGAGTACAGTTTTGTTGTCAAGAGCTATTTTGTTAAAGTCTTTTATCACCATGAGATATTTTTTTGTACCATGCACTGTGTCGAAATTATATTTTTTGCTATGATTGAAATTTATAAGTTCCAGATAAAAGATATTAAAATATAGGTATTCAAAGGGTAGAGTAAGACATTGACTGTTTTTGAAGATTGTTAGTGTAACAGGATATGTGAATACTGTTAATTTTGAATTTTTGGGAAAATATTTTTGAAAGGGGCTGGGTTAGCTCAGTCGGTAGAGCGTTCGGCTAGAAGCCACAAGGTTCCTAGTTCGATTCCGGTCCCCGCCAAATCAGCCTATGAGTAGCACAAGGATCTGTGTGGTAAAGTAAGGACATGATGGTAGGTGTGGGGCTCCACTGCAGATGCTAAAAAAATCAATCTCCTTGGTCTAGCGCTATTGAAAAGGGGATAGACTCCCTCGCTGACTGGCTGATACCGACTTTAGGCCGCCCCGACGACTTTACTTTTTTATTTTTGAAGTGATTGCATCATTCATAAACTTTCAGGTATGTCAAATCTAACCTTTCATTTACTTCACAATATATTTATGGTTTCCAGAAATCTCCTGAGTTTTTTGGACTAAAATGTTTAGTATATATGTTTAAGACCATTCCTTTTATTACCAGACTTTAATAACACACCCACAAGAATGCCTATTTTGACGGTAAAAATCACTGAAATATTTTTTCAGTATATCAGAAAAAATATAAACACTCCGAGGTGGAAACTACTACACATATGATATTTCAAACAAAAACCGACCTGCAATCTCATTAAAGTAACTTTATTCCATTCTGAGTCAGCAATTTCTAAAAACATCCACAATCAAATTATTTAAATTGCAAATATTTTGTGGACAAAAGTTTATTTCCGGTAAAAATTAGCCCGCAGTTTTAGAATTCAAATCTTAGTTTTTCTTTGTGTGCTTGATTTTGCCGCAGCAAAATCAATAATAATTACATTTCTGTATTTGAACCAACACGATAGTAGAAACTCTGACTAGGGAATTGTCTAATTCAAAGAATTGAAGATTTGATTCCCTATTTTCAGATAAAATTTCTGCTATTTCAAGGCATTTATCAACAAAAAAAAAAAGTGATTATAACAAATTATTAAGAATAATCGCTAAATATGTTCTGGGTTTTGTTCGAAATTATTCGACTAAATTTTCCGCTTTGAACATTGAACATTGACAAAAATAGTATTTACTAGACGGAGTTAAGCAGTAATGAGACTGTTCAATAGTTAGATGGGTGGCTATTTAACCAACAGCAGACACTGTAAGCAACCTGATATGAAAATGACTTGATTTGGCATTAAATGACCTAAAAGGAATTGATATGCCGTAAAACAAAACAACTAACCAACCAACTTAAGCTCTAAGGTAGGCGCTTAAATCATAAAGATAGTTGTCCACGTGGTGGTGGTGGTGAAGGTGTCATGCAGTAGGAATAACGTAACACTTGAATAAAAAAAGGTGGGCCAGGCGATATTTCACTGAAATTAATGAAGGGTACGCGGTATAAATCACTCCCTGCATTGATGCGACGTAACGACCCATGTAAGGTTTGTAGTGGTTGGGGTAGGGTTGGTTACGGGAAGCAAGGAAGAGTTTCTTAAGGCACTCGTTGACAGACTGACTGGTTGACTGCGGCGGCGGCGGTGGCGGTGGTGGTGGCGGGAGGGTGATATGAACAGTTAGTCAGACCCTCAGACAGCTGTGACTTAATACAGCCCAAGAGAGTCGCTTGACTGACCGCGTCATCTGCCAAAATCGACGTACAATCTGCCTCCTCCTCTTTTTTTAATAATAAAAAATAAAAAGATATCATAAATGAAAAAAGAAAATGGGTGACCTAGCCTTTAGGTTTGAATCGAGGGTTGAGAGAGGATTGGAAGGGAAAAGGCCTTAGCACTTGGCTAAATCGACCAGTTTCAATTACTCTAGTGCTAACCTCCGAGCCCTAAGAAAAGAAATCTTGCTTACTTCGGTTGGAGGTGGAAGCTATAAAATAGCTCTTGTCTCTTTTGACAGGCTTCCTCTTGGCACTGTGATATATTTCTATTTGGATAAGTCATATAAGAATCAGGCTTTCGAATCGATTGGGGTTTTCTTTCTTTTCTTTTTTTCTTTTTTCAAAAATCAGGCCGGGCGTGACATATGGCATTTTGAAGAATTGCTGTCTCGGGTAAAAGAACGAGATTGGAATGAAGAAGGTTTGTAATAATTCTGAATGCTTCTCTTCTCTTTCTTCCTCTTTTTCTTTCTTTTATTCTTTCTTTCATTCTTTCTTTTTTTACTTTCTTGCTCTCTTTCTTTTTCTTTCTTTCTCTCTTTTTCTTTCTTTCCTTCTGTCTTTCTTTCTTTGTATATGTTTTCTTTTTTCTTTATGTCTTTCTTTCATTATGTCTTTCTCTATTCTTTCTCTCTTTTTTTTTTTTTTTTTTCTTTTTGAAGAATTGCTGTCTCGGATAAAAGAACGAGATTGGAATGAAGAAGGTTTGTAATAATTCTGAATGCTTCTCTTCTCTTTCTTTCTTTCTTTTATTCTTTCTTTCATTCTTTCTTTTTTTTTTTTTTTACTTTCTTGCTCTCTTTCTTTTTTTCTTTCTTTCTCTCTTTTCTTTCTTTCCTTCTGTCTTTCTTTCTTTGTATATGTTTTCTTTTTTCTTTCTATCTTTCTTTCATTCTGTCTTTCTCTATTCTTTCTATCTTTCTCTCTTTCTTTATCCCATTTTTCTTTCTTTCTTTCATTCTGTCCTTTTATCTTTCTTTCTCTCTTTTCTTTCTTTCCTTCCTTCTTTCACGGCCTAGTGTGTATGTGCGTGTGAGTATGACGCGAGGAGTAAAATCTTTTTCAATTAACTCCCAGTGATTTAAGAGTTGTGCACCCACTAAGGAACGTTGGGTTTTTTCTGACTCCATCTTGGTTCTAATTAATCATTTAAGGAATTTTCTTGTTACAAAAATGAGGCTGACGTTTTTCATTTCTTGAGAACTTCAATACAAAAAAGAAGAAAAAAAAAACGGCAAATATCCGACGGTGTGTGAATTCAAGTAAAAAAAAATAATGGAAGAATAATGATCCGTCTTCAATGAGAAAAAAATCAACTAAGAAAAGAATCAAAGATTGATGCAATTTGAAAAAAATTCGACGTAAAGAATTTAAAAGAAAAAATGACATTTCTAGAGAATTTGGAAAGGATTGAACCCACTAAGTTTGTGTATTCAGGGGAAAATTAAAAGTGATTAACTAAAATCAATTTAGTCTTTTTATAGAAAAAAAGTAATGATAGTCAATATGAGTTTTCACTGTTCAAGTGGTAAAGGCATCGGTTTCACCTATTTTAATTAGTATATGTAGATACTGCTTGTTATTATGAAAGTATATATTTTAAACTAGCAAATATATGCACCCTCCGGGTGCAAGTATTTAAGTTTTAATATAATAAAATATCATATTAAATTCGAAAAGCTAAAGAAACTGAATAAAAATGCAGATGAAAAGATTTGGAACAGAGGGGGTATGATTGAAAAATAGAACAACTTTGAAACTAACTCTTCCATCATTTTCCGTTACTCCCGTCTTTCATTGATAAATTTTCCTAATTCAACTATTTAGTTAAAATAGGAAGTAAAGAATAATATTACAGTCATTTCTTCTTGTTAATGGATTTCTTTTAAGATTTATCCCCGAGATTTTTGCTCATATTCAATAAGATAAAACCAAACAATTAGAAATCAATAATACCAAGCATATATTTATTAAAATCAAATTTCTAATATCAAAATGCAAATTAGCCTTCCCATTCACACTGTGAACCGCTATTTTGTTGTATATATAAATACAATTGCATGTTATTAGTATGTAGATATGGGCAACAGTCTTAATGATGTAAAACAATTTTATTAATAATTGAAGTTTAGATAAAAAATAAAATCATGGAGAATGTGATGTAAATAACAAAGAGAATTGTGACTTGTATAATAATATAGTTTCGGTTACAGACAGAAAAACACACAATCTCCATTATAATAAGACATTGTTTTGAAAAAAGTAAGTGAAATATTTCTAATGGTACATATGTGTACTACTACGCACCACAACGTATATCAGTAATATCCATAGTAGTACATACATGTTACATTTTGAATTTACTCACATAATATGCCATCTCAAAATTAAAATTAATTAGTTAAAAGTGATTAAGTAAAATTAACTTAGTCTTGTATAAAAACTTAAAATTCAAAATACGTTTGGTCAGTTCAAGAGGTAAAGGCAACATTCATATGAGAATACAAATTCCTTATCCTAATGAGTGATAACTATTCCTTTTTGCCGCGCCGAAGAATTCTGGGAACAACGTAAATGCCTTGACTGGTGACCATCATTGGTCTATTTGAATTACTGTCATGGTCATACCCTGTCGTCTGCGGTATAAACCAAGTATGTACTCGGAACAGTTCCTATAAAAATATATTGTGAATTTATTTTGCAATGTGAATGCATTTATTTGTCAAAAACAGACCAATTAATTTAGATGGTAAATTCGGCAGGTGATTAAGGAAAAATGCGTTGGCGGATTTGTATAAGGCATTTGAAAAACTTTAAAGGAACTGCTGCTGATATCTCCACTCTCTGCCCATGCGCAAAAACGTCTTAATTCTTAACTCAATTTATTCCCAAAAGGCGGAATAGAAAGTATTAATTATTTCAATCCAGCTGAGCCATATCCTTGGAAACAGGGAAATATTTTTTGACTAAAAATTCCTCAATTTATTTGGTTTTGGTAATCAAATTGAGTTAAGAATTAAGACGTTTTTGCGCATGGGCAGAGAGTGGAGATATCAGCAGCAGTTCCTTTAAAGTTTTTCAAATGCATTATACAAATCCGCCAACGCATTTTTCCTTAATCCCTGCCGAATTTACCATCTAAATTAATTGGTCTGTTTTGACAAATAAATCATTCACATTCAAATAAATTCACAATATATTTTTATAGGAACTGTTCCGAGTACATAGTTGGTTTATACCGCAGACAACAGGGTATGACCATGACAGTAATTCAAATAGACCAATGTGGTCACCAGTCAAGGCATTTACGTTGTTCCCCAGAATTCTTCGCGGCAAAAAGGAATAGTTATCACTCATTAGGATAAGGAATTTTGTATTCTCATATGATGTTGCCTTTACTCTTGAACTGACCAAACGTATTTTGAATTTTAAGTTTTTATACAAGACTAAGTTAATTTTACTTAATCACTTTTAACTAATTAATTTTAATTTTGAGATGGCATATTATGTGAGTAAATTCGAAATGTAACACGTATGTACCACTATGGATATTACTGATATACGTTGTGGTGTGTAGTAGTACACATATGTACCATTAGAAATATTTCACTTACTTTTTTCAAAACAATATCTTATTATAATGAAGATTGTGTGTTTTTCTGTCTGTAACCGAAACTATATTACTATACAAGTCACAATTCTTTTGTTATTTACATCACATTCTCCATGATTTTATTTTTTATCTAAACTTCAATTATTAATAAAATTGTTTTACATCATTAAGACTGTTGCCCATATCTACATACTAATAACATGCAATTGTATTTATATATACAACAAAATAGCGGTTCACAGTGTGAATGGGAAGGTTAATTTGCATATTGATATTAGAAATTTGATTTTAATAAATATATGCTTAGTATTATTGATTTCTAATTGTTTGGTTTTATCTTATTGAATATGAGCAAAAATCTCGGGGATAAATCTTAAAAGAAATCCATTAACAAGAAGAAATGACTGTAATATTATTCTTTACTTCCTATTTTAACTAAATAGTTGAATTAGGAAAATTTATCAATGAAGACGGGAGTAACGGAAAATGATGGAAGAGTTAGTTTCAAAGTTGTTCTATTTTTCAATCATACCCCTCTGTTCAAATCTTTTATCTGCATTTTTATTCAGTTTCTTTAGCTTTTCGAATTTAATATGATATTTTATTATATTAAACTTAAATACTTGCACCCGGAGGGTGCATATATTTGCTAGTTTAAAATATATACTTTCATAATAACAAGCAGTATCTACATATACTACTTAAAATAGGTGAAACCGATGCCTTTACCACTTGAACAGTGAAAACTCATATTGACTATCATTACTTTTTTTCTATAAAAAGACTAAATTGATTTTAGTTAATCACTTTTAATTTCTCCTTGAATACACAAACTTAGAATCATTAACAGTGGGTTCAATCCTTTCCAAATTCTCTAGAAATGTCATTTTTAAAGAAATTCTTTACGTCGAACTTTTTTGAAATTGCATCAATCTTTGATTCTTTTTTTTGTTGATTTTTTTCTCATTGAAGACGGATCATTATTCTTCCATTATTTTTTTTTACTTGAATTCACACACCGTCGGATATTTGCCGTTTTTTCTTCTTCTTTTTTTGTATTGAAGTTCTCAAGAAATGAAAAACGTCAGCCTCATTTTTGTAACAAGAAAATTCCTTAAATGATTAATTAGAACCAAGATGGAGTCAGAAAAAACCCAACGTTCCTTAGTGGGTGCACAACTCTTAAATCACTGGGAGTTAATTGAAAAAGATTTTACTCCTCACGTCATACTCACACGCACATACACACTAGGCCGTGAAAGAAGGAAAGAAAGAAAGAAAAGAGAGAAAGAAAGAGAAAAGGACAGAATGAAAGAAAGAAAGAAAAAGGGGATAAAGAAAGAGAGAAAGATAGAAAGAATAGAGAAAGCCAGAATGAAAGAAAGACATAAAGAAAAAAGAAAACATATACAAAGAAAGAAAGACAGAAGGAAAGAAAGAAAAAGAGAGAAAGAAAGAAAAAGAAAGAGAGCAAGAAAGTTAAAAAAAAAGAAGAAAGAATGAAAGAAAGAATAAAAGAAAGAAAGAGAAAAGAAGCATTCAGAATTATTACAAACCTTCTTCATTCCAATCTCGTTCTTTTACCGAGACAGCAATTCTTCAAAAAAAAAAAAAAAAAGAAAGAATAGAGAAAGACATAATGAAAGAAAGCAGAAAGAAAAAAGAAACATATAAAGAAAGAAAGACAGAAGGAAAGAAAGAAAAGAGAGAAAGAAAGAAAAGAAAGAGAGCAAGAAAGTAAAAAAAGAAAGAATGAAAGAAAGATAAAAGAAAGAAAAAAAGAAAGAAAGAGAAGAGAAGCATTCAGAATTATTACAAACCTTCTTCATTCCAATCTCGTTCTTTTACCCGAGACAGCAATTCTTCAAAATGCCATATGTCACGCCCGGCCTGATTTTTGAAAAAAAAAGAAAAAAAAAGAAAGAAAACCTCAATCGATTCGAATGCCTTATTCTTATATGACTTATCCAAATAGAAATATATCACAGTGCCAAGAGGAAGCCTGTCAAAAGAGACAAGAGCTATTTTATAGCTTCCACCTCCAACCGAAGTAAGCAAGATTTCTTTTCTTAGGGCTCGGAGGTTAGCACTAGAGTAATTGAAACTGGTCGATTTAGCCAAGTGCTAAGGCCTTTTCCCTTCCAATCCTCTCTCAACCCTCGATTCAAACCTAAAGGCTAGGTCACCCATTTTCTTTTTTTCATTTATGATATCTTTTTATTTTTTATTATTAAAAAAAAGAGGAGGAGGCAGATTGTACGTCGATTTTGGCAGATGACGCGGTCAGTCAAGCGACTCTCTTGGGCTGTATTAAGTCACAGCTGTCTGAGGGTCTGACTAACTGTTCATATCACCCTCCCGCCACCGCCGCCGCAGTCAACCAGTCAGTCTGTCAACGAGTGCCTTAAGAAACTCTTCCTTGCTTCCCGTAATCAACCCTACCCCAACTACTACAAACCTTACATGGGTCGTTACGTCGCATCAATGCAGGGAGTGATTTATACCGCGTACCCTTCATTAATTTCAGTGAAATATCGCCTGGCCCACCTTTTTTTATTCAAGTGTTACGTTATTCCTACTGCATGACACCTTCACCACCATCACCACGTGGACAACTATCTTTATGATTTAAGCGCCTACCTTAGAGCTTAAGTTGGTTGGTTAGTTGTTTTGTTTTACGGCATATCAATTCCTTTTAGGTCATTTAATGCCAAAGTAATTTTCATACCAGGTTGCTTACAGTGTCTGCTGTCGGTTAAATGGCCACCCATCTAACTATTGAACAGTCTAATTACTGCTTAACCCCGTCTAGTAAATACTATTTTTGCCAATGTTCAATGTTCAAAGCGGAAAATTTAGTCGACTAATTTCGAACAAAACCCAGAACGTATTTAACGATTATTCTTAATAATTTGTTATAATCACTTTTTTTTTTTGTTGATAAATGCCTTGAAATAGCAGAAATTTTATCTGAAAATAGGGAATCAAATCTTCAATTCTTTGAATTAGACAATTCCCTAGTCAGAGTTTCTACTATCGTGTTGGTTCAAATACAGAAATGTAATTATTATTGATTTTGCTGCGGCAAAATCAAGCACACAAAGAAAACTAAGATTTGAATTCTAAAACTGCGGGCTAATTTTATACCGGAAATAAACTTTGTCCACAAAATATTTGCAATTTAAATAATTTTGATTGTGGATGTTTTTAGAAATTGCTGACTCAGAATCGAATAAAGTTACTTTAATGAGATTGCAGGTCGGTTTTTGTTTTGAAATATTCATATGTGTAGTAGTTTCCACCTCGGAGTGTTTATATTTTCTGATATACTGAAAAATATTTAAGTGATTTTTACCGTCAAAATAGAAATTCTTGTGGGGTGTTATTTTAAAGTCTGGTAATAAAAGGAATGGTCTTAAACATATATTACTAAACATTTTAGTCCAAAAAACTCAGGAGATTTCTGGAAACCATAAATATATTGTGAAGTAAATGAAAGGTTAGATTTGACATACCTGAAATTTTATGAATGATGCAATCACTTCAAAAATAAAAAAGTAAAGTCGACAGGGCGGCCTAAAGTCGGTATCAGCCAGTCAGCGAGGGAGTCTATCCCCTTTTCAATAGCGCTAGACCAAGGAGATTGATTTTTTTAGCATCTGCAGTGGAGCCCCACACCTACCATCATGTCCTTACTTTACCGCACAGATCCCTGTGCTACTCATACGCTGATTTGGCGGGGACCGGAATCGAACTAGGAACCTTGTGGCTTCTAGCCGAACGCTCTACCGACTGAGCTAACCCGGCCCTTTCAAAATATTTTTCCAAAAATTCAAAATTAACAGTATTCACATATCCTGTTAACTAACAATCTTCAAAAACAGTCAATGTCTTACTCTACCCTTTGAATACCTATATTTTAATATCTTTTATCTGGAACTTATAAATTTCAATCATAGCAAAAATATAATTTCGACACAGTGCATGGTACAAAAAAATATCTCATGGTCATAAAAGACTTTAACAAAATAGCTCTTGACAACAAAACTGTACTCTCTAAAATGAGAGCCCCCGATATGCTATTTTTTAATGTGATTTATTTCATTTTTGTAATTAAGAAATTCATAGAAAACATTGTCATATGTAAGTTTAGGCTCTGTTAGTAAAATAAGTGACAATTTACAATATTAATTTCTTAGATAAAAAAATAAAGAAAGAGGCAGATACTATTGTATCGGAATTTTGGACATGCCTACTATAGCTTCTTATTTATTTTTCTCTTTTAGAATGTGTCTCAGTGTGCCTGTGATTGTGCGCCCGTAAAAGAAAGAAGATAAATAAGAACGGCCTTATAAAAATATATGTGATAACATTGATTAATCAAATATCAAATTAGATATATCTAGACACAAAGTCAATATTCGAACCTACGACCTTTTATCCAGTAGCTACTTTACTCTTGTCATTGATGTCTGTAAAATCCACAATAAATAATTAATATTCCCCTTTTTATCATTTGGGTGCTTGAAGGCGGTGGCTGCGGGTCTACATGTCCTGGGAATGACGTTAAACTCTATCTGATGGTGAGGTTCCAGTTCTGGAGGTTTGGGGAATGTGGAGCCCCCTTCATCACCATTGCTCCCTGGCCCACTCTGACCCGGAGTGGTAGTACCTGTTAGGGTCCCATCTATGGGTTAAATAGAAAAATGTATTTATAAAAAAATTGTATTATCCATTAAGAATTGATTTATTTCAAAACTTTATCGGCATTAAATGACCCAGTGAGGTTGATATGCCGTAAAACAAAACAAAACAAACAAAACAAAATATAATTAACATCATACATTTAAAAAAAATATTTTTGCCAGATTATTTTTTAAAATAACAAAATGCTTTAACGTAATTTCTATCCTTTAAATTTATTTATTAATCCAACATATTCTTTTTTTTATTTACAGGAACAAAATGCCGGCAACATTTGATGATCAGATCACAATCGAGAAAACACCAAGTTACTTCGTCACGAAAGATGTACCTCGTCGGATCTTTAATATGTCAAAGAATATAAAACTAATCGTTGTTGTACGGGATCCGGTCACGCGTGCCATTTCCGATTACACACAGACGGTGAGCAAACGTCCACAGGTGCGTAGCTTCGAACAGATGGTATTCATTAACAACACGCGGATCGTCGACACGTCTTGGGGTGCCATCAGGATTGGAGTTTACGCTAAACATGTGTCGCTGTGGCTGAAGTTTTTCAATCTGTCACAAATCCATTTTGTAAACGGAGAACGACTGATAACGGACCCAGCCGGAGAGATGGCCCAGTTACAGGATTTCCTGGGTCTAAAGCGAATAATAAGCGAGAGGCATTTCTATTTTAATGAAACGAAGGGTTTCCCTTGCCTTAAAAAGCCCGAGGGAGCGGCCATCCACACTGCTTGGGAAGACAAAAGGAAGGACACATCCAATAATTTCTCAGAGAGTTCTGAAACGACTGAGGGATTTTTTACAGACCTTTTAACTCTAAATTCTATCAACTTGTACAGAAAGACTTCCAATGGTCCTGATAGAATTATATATGAACTAGAATAACTTGCTTAATTAATAAGAAAAGACAGAAAACAATATATTAAAAGTAAATCTGATGTTCATATATACTAAACTGGTATTGAGCATTTTATTTACTTCCTTATCAATTCCGAGGTGGAAAACGTTTTTGTAAGTAGTCCCGGTGGCATATTAGCTAACATGTTGGACTGCGACTACTGTTCTTCTACAAAGATGGCTTTGACATAATATAAATGATAAATAACCCAAACCATTTGATATGCCATTAAACAAAGAAAGCTAACCCAACCAAATCCATAAAACTTTTAAAAGTAATTACAACAATGCAAGGAATAAAATTAGTCGAACTTGAAGCTTAAAATCTGTGATTAACTTTTTCTGACTCATACAGATTCATTACTTCTAAACCGTCGATAAGAATAACAGCCAGAAGAAAAACAAAATTTAGCTGATAGAGTAGGGATATCCAAATATTATAGAACATCAACACAGGTTCAAGGTTTTAAAGCAAAAACCACAAATACAATTTCAGCATGCCTTTAATATATATCAATAATATCGCATACATTTAAACAAACTCAGTATTCACTGTATTGATTTTGAAGGCGAATTAATAACTTTACTAAAAGTTGAACGCTTATTGTCACAATCAGAAGAATCTGAAAGGCGGGTTAAAATTCCGGTGGTGTCTGTTTATGTTAAT
>CM042141.1:59324305-59349305 GCA_023376005.1 Doryteuthis pealeii | reverse complement strand
ACTTCTCGGTTCTTCGGGACTGTTCCCAGGGCTGTGAACATTATTGGTACCTTCCCTAATGCATTTTCATTTCTCTCACAAGATCGACATATTTGCCATAAACGGCAAAAAGTCCATTACCTGACACGTTGATTTCTTTCTTCTTAACAATAAGAGAAACATTTGTAATTTAGATTTTTCGGACCATTGTCCTCGTCTTTATTGTGATAGTTATTAAGACAACGTTTCGGGCGCTATATACTTCGGCATTACTCAGGTGTTTCCTGTGTATCCGAGTATAGTAATGATCCAATCTGAAACATTGGGTAACTATCACAGTAAAGATGAAGACTATAGTTCGACAAATCAAAATTATTCACATAAAGCATCATCTCAAAAATACAGACAACTAACAGCATTTATTATTATTATTATTATTATTATTATTATTATTATTATTATTATTATTATTATTATTATTATTTATCTCCATGAGAGGTTTTCACACCTTCCTAGGATGGAGGTTCACTAGAGGCTGAGTGAGAGCAATTCTCCTCAGGTCCCCAAAACATTTCTTAGTGTTCTAGCCGATCTTAACAATGCTGTTGTTTTGATCGTCTCGACTCTTTCCTCAGATATTTTAATTCTACCAGACTCTTTTCCAAACACCTTTGGAACCGTTATTATTATTTTCTTTCTTTTTTTTTAAAATAATTATTGAAAAAAATTTTTTTTTCTTTTTTTCTTTTTTTTTTTTTTTGAAAAAACTCATTGAGTTTTCGTTGCGTTTGGTTGCTGCTCAGAATTTTCTTTTCTTTTTTTTTCAAAAAAAAAAAAAAAAAGTTTGTGATATTCAAAACATTTGCGAAGAAGAAGATCCAACAAAAGCACATGTTGTGTCCATTTTGTAAGAATATGTGCGCTTCAAGTGGAATAAATCAAAGATTCTTTTTTGAAAAGCAAGTGAACAAAGACGTGAGCCGAATTATCCATATTGGATAGAGATGTAATAAAAAAAAATGTCATGTTTTAAACAAAAGTATATAAATATATTAAAAATATAAAAACAAACAAAAAACATCTTCTGATTTGTTATTTCTGCATGAATTTTTGAAAACATTTATTCTGTTCAAATTGTCATAAATGTATTGCATGGTTGGTGGGATTTTATGGCATGTAAACCCTTGTTGGGTTATTTTATGCCGTTTTTTGTTTTATTCATTATTGATGGGTATTCAAAAAATGTTTAAACTCAATTTAAAAAATAAACATTTTTAAAACTCTTTTTTGAACTAACACCTATAGATGCGAAACTAACAGGTACTACCACTCCGAGTCTGGGTCGACCTGGGAGTAATTGTGATGTAGGGATACTCCACACTCTACAGCTTCAGAACTGGAATTTTACCATGAGATGCAGTTTAACGTCATACCGAAGACAGCTAGACTGTCAGCCACCACCTTCTAGCACCTATATGATAAAAAGGTTTGGGGTTTTGCCACAAGGACAATATGGTCGGGGCAATTATATCGATGCTATGGCTTGACATGACCAGTCGATTGATCGGTGGTAGCCTCCCCTAACGACTAACCTAAGTAAGGACCAAAATGTTGTGATGTAATTCATGGACTGCTCAAGATTCCATCCTGAAGCCTCATGGGTCACCACCTACGACGAAAACCTATAACTGAAAACCAATTGAATCTTACATTTGAAGAGATTAGAATCCGTCCAGATGCCACTAACCCGTCCTTCGGGTCAGGGGTCCGGTGTGCTTCGGCCACTGGACCGGTCGGGTCAAATTACTAGCGTCGATCCCAGGGGGCCGCCCCGGGCAATACCTGCCCCCTCGATTTAAAGAGACAGTGCTCGGTTTATTGCCCAGCGCCTGGGGCGCCCCCCTTGAGGGGAAATGCCGAAGGGATCGACGCAATTTTTCTACCTACCACCCATGAGTCTCGGCTTGTGGGTGGTCCCACGTAAAAAGGCCTTGTACCGTATTGTGTACAAGTGGGGTACATGTAAAAACCAGAATCCATCGCTAATTTCATGGAAAACAATTGTGCTAGTAATCAATAAAAATTTACATATTAATACTCGTGTTCCTTAATTGTACGACCGTTATAATCTTGAAACGAATAGAAAAATACAGAAGATTGTAGCCTTAATAACATTTCCAAGCCGGATTTTAATATTAAATGTCAGATAAGCTACCATTGCTCGCCGTACTTCAAGCTTTGAACGCTCATAGTAGTAGAATTGCGGTACTTGCTTCACCGCATGGATCCCAAATGGGTTAAAAGGGGCTCTCTTTAGCCTTGGTCGGCAACCCATCAGCCAAGAAAAAGTCCAACACAAAATCTCTGCTGCCTCTCAAGGAAAGGCTAGGGAAGTAAACCCCGAAATCAAGAGCTGGAGTCCCCAAGGTGGTGTGTGAAATCCAGTGCTACCCATTAGCTCCTGCGACACTACCGTTGCCAAACCGCATTGGTACCTTAACTTTCCTTTGGATCACAGAGGCAGTGTGGAGAGGGGGTGATTTGCTGCATGGGCAACAGCTTATCCTCCATATGAACTCAGCCAGGCTATGTAGTTCAAAAGAAAAACAAAACATTGACACTACTCCATCGTCTCTCGTTGACGGAAGGCTGCTAACCAACTATAATCTTGCAACACCCTCTGGTTAAAAATGAGACCGTCCTAATCGTCTAAGATGAAATGTAAATATTTAGTATCTGGTGTTACTTATCCGCCGAATTTTTCTTTCTTGTGAGTGTCATCATCTCAGCTAAATAAAGGACCATTCCGTTTTTATTATAAAGAAAGAAAGGGAAGAAAAGGGACATCCAACGCAGAAAAAATATAAGAAAAAGAAGGTAGATGAAATATAGATAGATAGTGTGAACGCGCTGAAGCGATAACGCTAATCTGTTTCAACCATAATGAAAGAGGAAAGAAAGAAAAAAGCATGAGAGAGAGAGAGAGAGAGAGAGAGAGAGAGAGAGAGAGAGAGAGAGAGAGAGAGAGAGAGAGAGAGATATTATATTTTTTACATATTGAACTATTTAGCAATAGCTCTTAAGTAAACATATGATACGTTGTGATAATTAAATTATCATACTTTGGTAAACCCGTAGATCCTGCTAGTTAATATAAATACATTATAAGTGCATTTAGTTAGGTTGTAATTAAAATTTAATGGGAAAAAATGGATTATATCTTCACTAAAGTTGTTTGGTATTTCTCAGTTGTAATTTATCAAACAATTTTAAAGTGCTTTTCTTTTGTATGCTTTCATCAATGCCATTGCAGAAGACTCGGCTTAAAAAAAAAAAATAAATAAATAAAAAAAGAAGAAAAAAATTCGAGGGGCCAAAAGAAGAATAGCTGTTCTAAAGATTTCTTCCTCACTTCAGAACTCTTGTTGCTTGTTTGGTTTGTTTGGTTTGTTTTGTTTTACGGCATATCAACCTCAGTGGGTCATTTAATGCCGATAAAGTTTTGAAATAAATCAATTCTTAATGGATAATACAATTTTTTTATAAATACATTTTTCTATTTAACCCATAGATGGGACCCTAACCCTACAGTTGTAATTTCTCAAACAATTTTAAAGTGCTTTTCTTTTGTATGCTTTCATCAATGCCATTGCAGAAGACTCGGCTTCAAAAAAAAAAAAAGAAAAAAAAAAAGAAAGAAAAAGGAAAAAAAAAAAAATCCTGGCTTCATTTGATTAAATTGACTTAGCCCAGCCTTGAAAAATAAACATTGACACTACTCCATCGTCTCGATGGGTATGACGCTACACTACATCTAGTGATGAAATGCCTCTTCTGGAGACACCCCCTCCCTGCTCATATTTTTAATTGCCATGTCTACAGGGCTTACAATACGCAAATGATTAAATAGCGGGGAAGAGTAAAAATTAGATTCAAATTTGAAATAATTCGCCATTTAAATAAATACAAAATCTCATATAAGCATAGAAATAAAAGAACTAATTCCGAAAAGTATTAGCCCACACGTGGACTTGAACCCCAGATTTCTTACACGAAGTACACTTAAAATTCTGATACTCTACCGACTGAGCTATGGAGGCTGTTAGAATGGGTCCTTTATTTAATTAAGATATCAATTTAATTGACATTAATTGATATGTTTTTATTGAAGAGAAATTTATCTGTGAGAGAAAATTTTCAAAATTCAATCTTATCCCACACAAAATCAAAACGTATTTCCTAGGGAATATTTTGACTGTATCCTCTTTAGAGGGGTAAACCCCACCAAAATGAGTTTCCTGGGTATGACACTAAACTGATGGTGAGGCTCCAGTTCTCGAGCTGTGTGGAGTACCCCTTCATTGCAAAAGTCTCGGCTTCAAAATAATAATAATAATAATAATAATAATAATAATAATAATAAAAATTTAAAAAATAAATCCGAGGGGACAAAAGAAGAATAGCTGTTCTAAAGATTTCTTCCTCACTTCAGAACTCTTGTTCCTCCCTCCCCACAACTAAAACTTTTGATGAAGTCACGGTCAGTTGAGATTTTTTCCTGTTGACCCACAGGAAGTTTTCTTGTATTTATTTTAAACAAGAGAAATGTCTTTCTCTCCAAATCCACCTGTGTGGATTTCCCTTAAATGTTCAGGAAGTAATACTTAAACCCACAAATCAAGTTGGTCAAATATCCCCCTTGTGATTGACCTCAGTCCCACACTCCACATCCTCATCGGGGAAGAGGTCCTCCACTTGAGAAAATCACATCAAAGAACAATCTGCACATGTTCTTTTCGTACAGTTTTGTTTTCTTAAGTTTAGTTTAACTTTAGTTAGATTTTACGGCATGTCAACCCTTGTTGAGTTATTTTATGCCGAAGACGTTTTCTTTGATTCATTCTTGATGGGTACTCAATTTCTTTTTAAAGTTCAACTTTTAAAACATATTTTTAAACTCGTTTCTTTTATTTACTCCATATATGGAACCCTAATAGGTATTACAATTAGCGTGGAAATTGGAAGTAATGGAGATGAAGGAGTACTCAACATTACCTACAGCACTAAAACTAGAACTTCAGATAGAGGTTAACGTTATACTCCTATTATATATATGATAAAAAGGGTTAGGGCTCGCCATAAGGGCAATAGGGTCGGGACAATATAGGTGATAGGGCTAGACGTGACCAGCCAATTGATCAGATTGGGACCTCTCCAACCGACCGACCAGCATAAATAAGGGCTAAAGTAGAGTATTGCATAACATGGACTGCCTAGCCACCAGGATTCCTTCCTTAAGCATCACGGGTCACCAGCCATGGCTAACGAGTGGTCACACTGGTTGTGGGTCTTAACTCTCTCAGTGGTGCATTCGGTGTATTCTAAAGTCGCAACCAACTGGGCTGTTTAGTATGTTGATCATCTCTGCCAGATAGTTTTGCTAACCATTCTACCTGCACATATGATCTAATCAATGACTTTCCATTCGAAATCTACGAAGGATCAGATGGTAATTATAATAACAATGCCGATAGAAACAGTGCATTTATGCATGTACTGCAAGTTGTGTGTTATAAACTCCCGTATTTTCATAAAACGAAACAATCGCGCATCAATCGATTTTATTAATTTGACGCTGTTTTTCAAGACGCCACTTCAATACATGTCTAGATTTTTTTTTGTGTCACTTGTTTCTCTGGGCACAAAACATAAATTCCACTGCAATTCATGATTTTCATTTAGAATTCATGCACGGACCGTGTAATTGATGGGACGGGTTAGCTCATAATTTTCCGATTAATAACCCTAGGAAAATTATGAAACCACTCATCCCATGAGCTATGGGCTAAATAGTACCACTACTGTTCTTCTATAAGGATGGCTTTAGTATTGAATAACCCACGAAGGTTGATATGCCATTCAAACAAAGAAACCAAACAAGACCAAATAAATATCGGGTGTAGATAGGTCTCACGAATACCTGAAACAGTAATCAAAATTTGCGGATACAGCAAACCCTCCCTCATGCCATTTCATCTTTCATCATCTATTATTGCTCTCATGCAGTTCGGGTGACGTCCTAACTGTCTGTTATTTTAACATATTTTGGCAGGGTGACATATGATGGTGGAATTTAGGTCCGTTAAGTTCGATTTAATCCCTAAATTAATACATTTTTCTTTAAAAAAAATAAACAAAGTATTTTTTGATGAATTCTGGAATTCTAAACACAAAATAAACTTAAACGGTTTTGCAAGCCGCTAAAAAGAATTGAAAATTCACTTATGTAAGGGGCCGGGTTAGCTCAGTCGGTAGAGCGTTCAGCTAGAAATCACAAGGTTCCTAGTTCGATACCGGTCCTCGCCAACTCAGCGTATGAGTAGCACAGGGATCTGTGCGGTAAAGTAAGGAGCTGATGGTAGGTGTGGCGCTCCACCTAAGACGCCAAAACAATCTCCTTGGTCTAGCGCTATTGAAAAGGGGATAGACTCCCTCACTGACTGGCTGATACCGACTTTAGGCCACCCCGACGACTTTACTTATTATATGTGTATTTTAGATTCAACCCTCACTTTAGAGCCGCTATTTTTTTTTTTCAAGAAAGGACAAATTCCTGAAATAATGAATGTCATTTTAAAATATGGTCTTAAATAAATATATTTTTTTCTTTTCTTCCCTTTTTTTTAACGATTTTTCTGTTGAAATTCAGGTAGATCAGTTCGGGTGACATCCTAAATGTCCATTATTCTAACATTTCCGATCACCAGACCCAAATAGACGCGCTCGAATTTATTTATGTATTTGTAGTTCGATCGTTACTTTTATTGCTTTATCAAAGCATTCATATTAGTGAGCATTTTATAAAAACATCAAAATTGACGTATTGTTTTTTTTTAACACAACATTGAAGACGTAAATAGTTTAGCAACATTTTCTGTGTAATCATTATTTTATTTATGGAACGTAAAACGCAACTCATTCGGAAAAAAAACTGATTTCTGCTTTTTATGGTGATCGATCAATCATGTCAATAGAGATTTGGAAATTTTTGATGCAGTTGATCTCAAGCTGAACGAGCTTTTACGGTCGGTAGATCAGTTTAGCTTGATATCGATTATATTTAGACATTTCTTGAAAATAATTCATGTTATATGACACGACAGAATCTGCTAAAATACCTCACAATATCCAAATCTATCAATCAATCAATGATATTTACAGAATCTTATTATAATGGAGATTATGTGCGTGTCTGTCTATAACCGAAACTACATCACCACCAACATCACAATTCCCTTAGTTATTCACATTATATTCGCAATGGTTATTAAACAACCATTACATTTACTAGCAAATATATGCACCCTCCGGGTGCAAGTATTCAAGTTTTAATGTAATAAAATATTAGATTAAATTAGAAATACTAATGAAACTAAATAAGAATGCAGATTTAAAAAGTTGAAACAGAGGGGGGTATAATCGAAAAATAGAACAGCTGAAACTTACTCTTCCATCACTCCCGTCTTTCATTACTAAATTTTCTTAATTTAACTATTTAGCTAAAATAGAATGTAAAGAACAAAATTACAATTACAGTTATTTCTTCTTGTTAATACATTTCGTTTAAGATTTATACCCGAGATTTTTAGTCATATTCATTAAGATAAAACCAAACAATTAGAAATCAATAATACTAAGCACATATTTAATAAAATCAAATATTTGATGTCAATATGCAAATTAGCCTTCCCGTTAACACTGTAAACTGCTATTTTATTGTATATATAAATACAATTGCATGGTATTACTACGTAGATAAGACCAACAGTATTAACGTAAAACAATTTTATTAGTAATTGAGCTTTAGATAAAAATAAAGTCACGTGAATGTAACGTAAATAACTAAGGGAATTTGGACTTGAGTAGTAATATAGTTTCGGTTACAGACAGAAAAACACACAATCTTCATTATAATAAGATATTTCACAATGGAAACAGATAAAATTTGTATAGGATGCAAAAGGGTTTGCCAGTTGTTTGTGCGCCCCTTTCCTTCACCGAGAATGTGCTGATTTGGTTTGGTTTGGTTTTACGGCATATCAAACTCGGTGGGTCATTTAATGCCGATAAAGTTTTGAAATAAATCAATTCTTAATGGATAATACAATTTTGTTTATAAACTCATGTTTTTTTTATTTATTTAACCCATAGATGGGACAGAGTGTGCTGAGCTGGCAAGGGATGTCCATGGTGAGATCAATAACTGGCCGGGAGTATTTCGTGTATACATTCGGCCTCACACATCTGGCTTTGTTAGGGTTTCTCCTCCCATGTAATAATGAGCAAGAAGCTCAAAATATAAAATGAAATTACCTATCAAAACGAACTTCAACATAATAATAATGATATTACAATAAAATAATAAAATAATAATTATCTAATCTTAATTAGCATCTTATTTATCATGTATTAACAATGTTTCTGTTTAGAACTAACTAACATAGATTTGACTCAAAACAGCCCATATTATCAAGGTATTTACCGGGTATCCCACGTATACGGGTGCGACACAAGGACATTTAATGTGGGACCAACCACAAACCAAAGCACATGAGTGGCGGGTCCAAACATTCGTTGATCCTGTCGATAAATCCCATGGATGACTATAAATAGAAAACAATTAAAATATAATTAAAATAAGTGTAACCTTTTTATATGCACTAAAAAACAACCAAAATACTAAAAGATGAGTTTTTGAAGTATTTCGACGAATTAAAAACTTAATGGAATTAGTTTCTCTGTTTCTGTTTCAGTGACAACGTTCATCCTGGTTCGGTTGAGCCGGCTCCATCCAATGAATTCACCTCTGGCGAAAAAGTAAAAAGGGAATAGGAAATTCACAAGAGGTCCCCAAACACTACATGCACATCCCGGTCAGGAGAAAGAGATGCCTGTTTGCCGCAGATTTTCCAGAGACACAGTGACAAATAGACCCAAAGTCGTTGATTCCTGACGATGATGGAGATTTCCTTTGGATTTTCGCCAGGGAATCTAGCCTGGTTGTGGCCCAAAATGCTTCTAGATCGCATTGTTTCTCTCTTCTACGGTTTCGTCGGATATTATTTATAGGAAAAACAGAAAATTCCATTCTCATTATTTAGGTACTATATAACAATGTTCAATTAATTTGAGTCTTACTGCAGTGGAATACGAGTCATTTTAAAGGGACATTTAAATAAATACTGACCTCACGCATAATTTCTGAGCTATAAGATGGGGCCAAGACAGTTCGAAGGTATTTCCAGTGGTCATCTTTCGAAAAAGATACCATTTTCTTTGTGTACTCATCCAATGGAAAGGCGAGCTGAAAAATTAATAAGTTATTAATATTAGATAGGAATACTAAATGCCATATAACTGTATGTAAACAAATGAACGTTATTAAATAGAAATAATTACTTGAAATCATAATTATTAGTATTGAATAGGAATACTTGAAACCATACAACTGTGTACAAATTATTACTGTTATACAGAAATATTGGTCGGAGCGGCCTAATGTCGGTATGAGCCATACAGCGAAGGAGTCTATCCACTTTTCACTAGCGCCAGACCAAAGAGATTATTTTTAGCGTCTGAGGTGGAGCAACACACCTACCATCAGCTCCTCGCTTTACCACATAGATGGCCATAATACTACTGCGATGAGGAGGGGTTGGACTTTAGAAATAATGTGCTAGCTGTTGAGCTAAGAGCTTCATCTGCCCTTTTACAGGTCTTGTTTTTCATCCTGCAGGGTGTCTACCCAGCCTCCTCACTAGAAGAAATCTGTTGGATTACCGTTTTAGTTGCCGATGATCCAACTATAAAAAAAAGGTAGTACTGGGTTAAATAGTACCAATCGCACACTGAGCGACCTGACACGGGACAATGGAATAGCTGTGTGGATACTAAGGGGATTATTGCAAAGGGACGTTTCATTCATTGTTGACTGAATACTTTAGACACTTTGAACACATCTCATATTACTCAATAGATTTCGATTCGTCACTCGATATGACATTCAGCCATTTTCCCCAAGTGCATACTCTATCAATGATTGGATGTGTGTTAACGTATTCTATAAGAAAACGTGTTGCTTTCTTGTGAGTCATGCATCATATTAGCCCAAATTGTTTCATTGAACGTTGGTGAATTTTTATTACGCTCCGTATAATGAATTTTGTCCTGATCTGGGCCGATTCAAAGAACCATCTGTTGCCTTGTATATTTTATTGTAGCATTGTAAGAAGTATTCTTTTCTAATTGTGTTTATTGGTTTGCTCTATTTTCTACCTCGTCACTGGCGGGAAAATATTTTCTGTGGTATATCGGTACACCGATGTACAACAGAAAAAAAAGTAAAAGATAATAGCTTCTATTTGATACAGCGTAAGTATTTTTCTTTCTTACAGTTATTTTCTCCAAATATTAAAACTTTGTATATTTGGACATTTTTCAGTTTATTTTTACATTTTTCACTTTTATATTTTGACTTTTTCAGTTTATTTTTACATTTTTCACTTTATATTTTGACTTTTTTTCAGTTTATTTTTACATTTTTCACTTTTATTTTGACTTTTTTGTTTATTTTTTTTTTTTTTTTATTTTGACTTTTTTCAATTTATTTTTACATTTTTCACTTTATATTTTGATTTTTCAGTTTATTTTTACATTTTTCACTTTATATTTTGACTTTTTTCAGTTTATTTTTACATTTTTCACTTTATATTTGGACATTTTTCAGTTTATTTTTTACATTTTTCATTTATATTTTGACTTTTTTCAGTTTATTTTTACATTTTTCACTTTATTTTTGACTTTTTTTAGTTTATTTTTACATTTTTCACTTTATATTTTGACTTTTTTCAATTAATTTTTATATTTTTCACTTTATATTTTGACTTTTTTTAGTTTATTTTTACATTTTTCACTTTATATTTTGACTTTTTCAATTTATTTTTACATTTTTCACTTTATATTTTGACTTTTTTCAATTAATTTTTATATTTTTCACTTTATATTTTGACTTTTTCCAGTTTATTTTTACATTTTTCACTTTATATTTTGACTTTTTTCAATTAATTTTTATATTTTTCACTTTATATTTTGACTTTTTCCAGTTTATTTTTACATTTTTCACTTTATATTTTGACTTTTTTCGGTGTATGTTTTTACTGTTTTCTGTATAATTATACATATTTCAGTTGATTTTTGACTTTTTCAGTTGTTTTTTTTTTTTTTTTTGGTTCATATTTTTTTTTTTTTCTGTATATTTTGATTTTTTTTCTTTTGATTTATGCTTTTTTCGCTTTATATTTTGACTTTTTTCTGTATATTTAGACTTTTTCTAGTTTATTTTGACTTTTTCAGTCTACTTTGACATTTTTCAGTTTATTTTGACTTTTTTGGTTTGTATTTTGACATTTTTCTGTATATTTTGACATTTTTCAGTTTATTTTTACTTTTTCGGTTAATATTTTGACCTTTTTTCAGTTGATTTTCGCTTTTTTCGGTTCATATTTTGACTTTCTCTGTATATTTTGATATTTTTCAGTTTATTTTGAATTTTTTCTGTATATTTTGACTTTCTTGTAAACATCTAAAAACATTATATACCTCCTCTATATCATCTTTATACTAGCAGGACCTGTGGATATACACCAATATGATAATTTAATTATTACAAAGTTTGATATGTTTACTTAAGAACTATTGGACATAGTTAGATATGTAAACTATACAATATCTCACCTTTTTTTCTTTCTTTCTTTATTTTCATCTTTCACGCTATCTCTCTATCTATCCGCTACTCTCTTTCGTTCTTTTTATATTCTTGAGTAGCATGTCCCTTTTCTTCCCTTTCTTTAGGATAAAAACGAAATGGGTCTATACTTAGCAGAAGTGACGACACTTCAGATTTTGAAATGGGAGAAATAGAAATTCGGTTGATCAGGAACACCAGATAATTATGTTACTACTTATCGTTTTAGACAAAAGTTTGACCTTTAAATAATAGATTTGATTAATTCTAATTCGTTTTTAAAAATTTTAGCAGACGAAAAATTGGGTATACCTACTAATACATATCACATGAAAAAATCAGTAAACTATAAATGCAAACGCAAATTTAATTCTTGATTTATATTTTAATGTGAAAGTTGGGTTTGGTGGGAACGGAGGCGATCACAATTATTCATTTAAAAAAAATAATCTGAGGTTAAGTTTAAAATGTTATATTTTTAGATTCTAGAAATAAATATCTATTTAATACAAACCTTATTGTAGTCAAACAAAGTATACGTTTTGAAGAAAAACTCTATTGAAAATGTAGCCTCCCCATTTTTAAGCAGAAAAAAAATATCGATGTATATTTGTTTCTTTTATACGATAATATCCAATTAAATAATTATCGAAATGAATTGAAAAAGAAATCTCCAAAAATTAAGTATTTATTATTTTTTACATTTTATTTTCCGATTTTCGGTACTTATTTTCTTATGAAATATTCCACTTAAATTTGTTTTTTCTCTTTACAACTTCGGTCTTTTATCTTTTTATTTCTACTGTAATTAGTATCAAACAAGGACAAACCCGCCAATATTTTACACTCCCAAAGTAAGGGGGTTAAAATTATGTGACCTGAAAAAAATGAGAAAGTTTTGAAATAAAATAAATAATGCATTATAAAGATCATTCATTGATAAATAACCACTGAAAATTCCATTAAAATCCGATAATTCCCTGATTTTTGGTAAATTATTTGTATGTTTGAATTGTACATCCCCACGTTATATAGTCAAATAGCTTTTCTGTTTGCTTAATAGATAATGTACATCACTAAACCTTAGATCCCACCATATATAAACTTGGAAAAGCTAATAAAATTGTCTCAACAGTAAAACAAATGTTAGGATATTTTGTTACAGCTTTTTCGTTCATCCTATAATATCCAATTTACAAATGTAAACAAGTAAACCCAGTCCATATGAAACCCTATCCTTTTATTCACTTTACCAGAATTTAATTGAACCCATACGGACCACGTTGAGAAACTCTGCGGCAAACCATTCTTCTCCATCAGCCAGTATAGGTTAGTGTCTTATGAGATGAAAACGCAGGGATTATTAGATCCATGCCTTTCTCAACAACACTACTGTTAACTAGCAAAACTTCTGGATATACCACAGTATGATGATTTAATTATTAAAGTTTGCTTTAGAGCTATTGATAAATAGTTCAATATGTAAAAAAATACAATAATCTTGATTTAACTATATCTCACTCTTTGATTTGTTTCTTTTCTTATTTTCAACTTTTTATTGTGTTCCATTGAAACCGTTTAGCGTTATCACCTTCGTGCGATCCCCCCCCCGCCTTTATACCCCTACTCTCTTTCTCTCATTCTCATTATCTGTTTTCTATGTAGTATATCCCTTTTCTTCCCTTTCTTTATAATTCAAACGGAATGGTCCATTATCTAGCTGAGGTGACGACACTCATAAGAATAAGTTACGGATAAGCAACACAAGGATTTAAAAGTCATTCTCTGAATGTACATTTCGGCCTATTATGCCTCATCAGCAGAGTTATAGACTCTAAACCACTTTGTGTGTGATTCGAACCCTAACTACCAGGCTGACAGTCGGAGATTCTAACCGTTACACTAGCTGGTCTTCCCAGATTTCTCGTTTTGTTTATAAACTCATATATCCTACATTTTTGGAGACTTGCTACGCGACAGTATGATAGTACGCAAACAGTTTGTTTGATATGGCTATGCCTACAATTTTGGGGAGAATATGTGCTTAATTGAAGTCATACCTAATTTGAAAATTAATTAGTTAATAATTAATGAATTAGGCGAATATATCTGTTTATACTGGCTTCGAGTCTATAACTCTGCTGATGAGGCATAATAGGCCGAAATGTACATTCAGAGAATGACTTTTTCTCGATTTGTTTACGCTTCACATTTATACAGATATATTCGCCTAATTCATTAATTATCAACTAATTAATTTTCAAATTAGGTATGACTTCAATTAAGCACATATTCTCCCAAAAATTGTCGGCATAGCCATATCAAACAAACTGTTTGCGTACTATCATATATATATATATATATATATATATATATATATAATCTTGGGCGATTTGGACGGTTTCCTTTTTTTTGCCAGAGGTTGTTGCAAGATGATAACGGTCGGAAGATTAAGGAACAAGCGTATCAATATCTTATTATAATGGAGATTGTGGATTTATCTGTCTGTAACCGAAATTATATCACTATACATGTCACAATTCCCTTAGTTATTTACATCATATTCTCTATGATTTTATTTTTTTATTTAAACCTCAATTATTAATAAAATTGTTTTATATCTTTAATACTGTTGACCATATCTACTTACTATTAACATGCAATTGTATTTATATATACAACAAAATAGGTTTACAGTGTGAATGGGAAGGAATTTGCATATTGATCTTAAAAAAATGATTTTAATGAATATGTGCTTAGTATTATTGACTTCAATTTTTTTGGTTTTATCTTAATGAATATGAGAAAAAATCTCGGGGATAAATATTAAAAGAAATTCATTAACAAGAAGAAATAACTGTGATATTATCCTTTACTTTCTATTTTAACTAAATAGTTAAATTACGAAAATTTAGCAATGAAAGACGGGAGTAATGGAAAATGATAGAAGAGTTAGTTTCTAAGTTGTTCTATTTTTCAATCATACCCCCTCTGTTCCAAATCTTTTTATTTACATTCTTATTCAGTTTCATTAGCCTTTCTAATTTAATATGATATTTTATTATATTAAAACTTAAATACTTGCACCCGGCGGAGGGTGCATATATTTGCTAGTATAGATAAAGCAGCATTTTCCAGTACTTGTAGATGTTACGCCAGGAAGTGTGGAGCGCCAATAAGATTAGTGGTGAGGAAAGAGATGTTTGGCGACCAAAGTCCGAGTTTCGGTCAGGTCGTCTTGCGTTCATTTAGCACTAAATCCCTTGAGAAACCAAAGGTCATAGATACATTTCTTCACTTTTTGGTTCAGAGAAGTCGGGGCTCTTTAGCTGTGGAGTCAGTCTAACTTCAAGAAATGGACTCTGATAGAAAATAAATAGGAATCGGGTGGTCAGTAAGTAAACCGGTTCTCCGATTTCACTTCTGTTGGGTGGGTGGTGGGGTATGGAGGGTGTTTAGCGACAGAGAAGGAAGACAGATAAGAATGATCAAAGGATGGATGAACTCAAAGTGTAAACGTCCAGCTAGAAAGGGTTAAAGTAACCGGAAATATACTCCTCAAAGCTTTCCAAGAATAATTAGTTTAGTACAGTTTACAAATAAAGGAATCTGTGGAGAGCTATTATCACTTACATTCTGAAGGGATATAAAAATTAGTGAAAACCATTTTTTTTTTACTATAAAACACTCAAACTTTATTAAAACCACGTTAATAAAGGACTATTTGCTCGTAAATTCCTACCATAAAATAAGCTGAACCCCCATTTTATGTCCGTGTTTTTGTAATAAATATTTTATTTTTCTTGCACCCGTTATGTTACAATACTAAATATATTTCCTTTATTTATTTTAATATTCACTTCAATGTGTATATTCTAAAAGCTTTTATTTTAATCATCGTCGACGAAAAAACAAAATTACGGTCATAAAAGGAGGATCCAATTCATGCCTTTAAAACTTTAAAACTAACCATTCTTTAAAACTAACCATTCTCACAAAATAAAAACTTTTAGAATATGCACATTGAAATGAATATTAAAATAAATAGATAAAATATATTTGTATTGATACATAACGGGTGCAAGAAAAATAAAACATTTAATACAAAAACACGGACATAAAATGGGGGATCAGTTTATTTTATGGTAGGAATTTACGAGCAAATAGTCCTTTATTACCAAACCACTTCCCCATCTCTAATTTTCTACATGTTTTTAAAAAAGAATTGCGTCAATAAAGAAAGCCCAGAGAGTCCGCCAAGGAATCACAAGGTTTCTGGTTTGATACCGGCCCTCGACAACTCAGCGTATGAGTAACACGGGGATATGTGCGGTAAAGTAAGGAGCTGATGGGAGGTATCACCCTCCTACTCAGACGCTAAAATAATCTAAATGGTCTAGCCCTAGTGAAAAGGGAATATACTCCCTCGCTGTCTGGTTGATACCGACATTAGGCCGCCTCGGCGACTTTACTTATTCATACAAATAAACCTTGCAAATACCCCCTTTAGAAATTTTAATAAAACAAAACAAACAAATCTTATTATGATGGGGTTTGTGTATGTGACCAAAACTACGTCACCCCCGACGTCACAATTCTCTTAATTATGAAAGTTATATTCTCAATCATTATTTAATCTGGATTAGCCTCTATATCTACCTAAGTTATAATTGCTTCAAAACAACACATGTTATTTATACGTTTAAAATCTTGCAATGTGTATTATATAGAGATACCCAAATTTGTCGGCTGCTAGCTTTTTAAAAACTAATTAAAATTAATTAAACCTATTATTTAAGGTCAAATTTTTGTCTAAAATGATAAGTAGTAACATAATGACGATCATTAAAAAAAGAAAAATATAATTACATATGCAGTTTATTTTTAATAGATTTAAAACAATTTGTCAAAAATGCAATTTAGTCTCATTTTAGGTACCCCTAATATTATATAAGAAATAATGTTTTAAATAGTATATGATAGCTATACCCAAAATTCGTCAGCTATTCATTTTTAAAAACGAATTAAAATTAATTAAATCTATTATTTAAGGTCAAACTTTTGTCGAAAACGATAAATAGTAACATAATGACCATCATTAAAAAAGAAAATATCCTTATGTATGCAATTTATTTTTAATACTTTTAAAACGATTTGTTTTGGTCAATTTCGTTCGTGTTCAATATTTTGGCTTTTTTAAAATCATATAAAGGGTTTTTTTACAAATTTAATGTAACATTCGCGATTGCAAAAAGATTTACCAAAAATCAGGGAATTATCCGATTTTAATGGGAGTTTTCGGTATTGATTTATCAATTAATTAATTTTCTAATGCATCAGTTATTTTATTTCAAAACTTTAATGAAATATTTTTGCTATGAAAAATTAATATGTAAAATTCATTAAAAAAAAAAAATCTGAGGTTAAGTTTAAAATGTTATATTTTTAGCTTCTAGAAATAAATATCTATTTAATACAAACCATATTGTAGTCAAACAAAGTATACGTTTTGAAGAAAAACTCTATTGAAAATGTAGCCTCCCCATTTTTAAGCAGAAAAAATATCGATGTATATTTGTTTCTTTTATACGATAATATCCAATTAAATAATTATCGAAATGAATAAAAAAGAAATCTCCAAAAATTAAGTATTTATTATTTTTTACATTTTATTTTCCGATTTTCGGTACTTATTTTCTTATGAAATATTCCACTTAAATTTGTTTTTTCTCTTTACAACTTCGGTCTTTTATCTTTTTATTTCTACTGTAATTAGTATCAAACAAGGACTAACTCGCCAATATTTTACACCCCCAAAGTAAGGGGGTTAAAATTAAGTGATCTGAGAAAAAAATGAGAAAGTTTTGAAATAAAATAAATAATTCATTATAAAGATCATTCATTGATAAATAAACACTGAAAATTTCATTAAAATCCGATAATTCCCTGATTTTTGGTAAATTATTTTTTGTAGGGGGGGGGGCTAAAGTCATTTTGTCAAAAACGCATTTTAGGCCAATTTTGGGTATACCTAGTATATGATGTTGACAGGGTAGTGCTGAGTTTACAGATAAAGGAATTTTGGAGAACTATAATCTTCTACACCCCGAAGGAATATAACAATTAGAGAGAAAACATCTTTTTTTATATCATCAAACATTCCCAATTTAGAGAAACCACTTCCCAACTCTCACTTCTATGTGCTTTTATTAAAAATAGCGTCAAAAAAGAAAGAATAACAACACTTTTATTCATACAAATAGATAATGCAAATTCCATTTAGAAATTAAAACAAAAAACAACAACAAAAAAAAACAAATTTTATTATAATGGAGATTATGTGTTTGTCTGTCTCTAACCGAAACTACATCATTACAATTCTCTTATCTATTTACGTTATATTCTCAATTATTATTAAATAATCATTCACTCTTAATCAGCATCTATTAAAGTTTAGCTGGGTAATTTATGAGAAAGTGCGTCCCGGTCTCCTGCCTCAAAAATTGCTACCCGGTGACTATCAAAATAATAACCCCAACTCGTCGTAATTCTTGTTTATTTATCGTAATTTGTCGTAATTCTTGTTTAGATATGAAGATGGATATATAGTTTGGAATAGACTGAGATAGATAGATAAACAAACAAAATAATATAGATAGATATGAACAAATGGAGATAGATAGATATTTTCGACAAGTAAATGTTGTTGTTTTTTTGTTAAATTTGTTTATTTAAACTAAAAACAAGACATTAAACAAACATGAATAAAAAATAATCTTAGTATTTAAAGTAATATAGATAAATATGAACAAATTGAGATAGATAGATAGATATGAAGATGGATAGTTTTGAATAGACCGAGCTGGGTTGAATTACGACAAATTATGATGAATAAACAAGAATTACGACGAGCTGGGGTTGTTATTTTGATAGTCACCGGGTAGCAATTTTTGAGGCAGGAGACCGGGATGCACTTCCTCATAAATTACCGAACTTTTTACTCAACCTTTGTAGATTATTTTTATAATTGTAATATTCTAAGTCATTTTTTTTTTAATCAAAATTTCTTATAACTGAAATGATGACTTAAAATAATCATATATTTTTATTCATCTATACATATATAAAGGGCAGTTGTGATTTAATTTTAATTTACACCGGGTAGCAATTTTTGAGGCAGGAGACCGGTACGCACTTCCTCATAAATTACCTTTAGCTGAGTTAGACTTGCTTTAGAACAGCACATGTTATTTATACGTTTAAAATCCTGTAATGTGTATTATATATGAATAAGTAACAAATAAAGGTTTACATAGTATATGTTATTGATAGGATAGTGCAGAGTTTATAGCTAAAGGAAGTTGTGGAGAGCTATAATCGCCAACATCCTGAAGGAATATAACAATCAGAGAGAACCCTTTTTTTTTTACTATAAAACAATCACAATTTACAGAAACATTGGGTCGGTTATTCTGAAATATAAAACTAACTAGCAACATTGCGCGTGATGGTGGTTGGTCTCTGCGATCCCCACTAAATCTAACCAGACCCAACCACTTATTTTGTTTAGAGTGCGTTGGTCGTAAAATTCCATCGTTACAAGGCAGGTGGTCAAGTAGTGAGCGGGCTTATTTGTAGACAACGGTATCAAATAATTTTTTGGAACATAGTGTTGGAGGGGGGATCGCTTCATGTCTGTTCATTGACCTTATAAGTACTTTGCTCGGTCAGTTCAAACCGAGATGGGGTCGGTGTATTTATCAATCCTTTACAAGAGAAATATTATCAAATGGCTGTTGGGAGGTCAATCATTTGTAACTGATTGTTTTTCCACGAACAACACGAGAAACTAAAAAAAAAATTTAAAAAATCAAAAGTAATTCATGAGGAAGTGCGTTCCGGTCTCCTGCCTCAAAAATTGCTACCCAGTGACTATTAAAATAACGACCCAGCTCAGTCTATTCAAAACCATCCTTCATATCTATCTATCTATATATATCAATTTGTTCATATTTATCTATATTACTTTAAATACAAAGATTTTTTTATTCATGTTTGTTTAATGTCTTGTTTTAGTTTAAATAAACAGGAATTACGACAAAAAAAAGATGCGACCCCCCCCCCCAATACATTTACTTGTTCGAAAATATCTATCTATCTCCATTTGTTTATATCTATCTATATCATTTTGTTTGTTTATCTAACTATCTATCTCAGTCTATTCCAAACTATATATCCATCTTCATATCTAAACAAGAATTACGACAAATTACAATAAATAAACAAGAATTACGACTAGCTGGGGTTGTTATTTTGATAGTCACCGGGTAGCAATTTTTGAGGCAGGAGACCGGGACGCACTTCCTCATAAATTACCAAATCAAAGACGATCAGAAAACACTTTAAGAGTTCCTGCAAAAATATATATAGAGTGTTCATAAAGTTTTGCAGTGAAATAATTGCGTTCTTTTTCTTTTATAAAAAAAAGGAATTATCAATTCACAGATAAAACAACTATTAGACACCCAAACAGGAAAAAGAATTAAATTTGATTTAAAAAATACCTACAGAAAAAAGTGATAAAAACATCTTCAGACTCCAATGTAAATAAGTCGTCGTCGGGGCGGCCTAATGTCGGTATCAGCCATGCAGCGAGGGAGTCTATCCCCTTTTCACTAGCGCTAGACTGGGGAGATTATTTTAGCCTCTGAGATAGAGCACCACACCTACCATCAGCTCCTTACATTACCGCACAGATCACTGTGCTACTCATACGCTGAGTTGGCGAAGGCGCGTATCGAACTAGGAACCTTGTGGTTTCTAGCCGAACGCTCTACCGACTGAGCTAACCCGGCCCTTAAAAAATGTAAATAAAGATGTGACCAAAAATAATGATTACAAAGAAAAAGATAACAAAGAAGAGGAGGATATATTGTGCACAGAGTACAACATTTTATTTACAGATTGGTGGAATGTGAAAGATGTGAACAATTGGTTTGTTTGGTGGGTTGCACAGGATTGTCTGATATCGAGTATGATTTTTTTTGAATAAACAATATTCTAGTTAACATTGCGAAAATTTTACAACACCGGTACTATCAGTGGTTAAAGCTGAAAAATTGATACGAGAAAAGTTGACACTTGAATAATTCACATTGTACAAATGATCGTATCATCTAGTGAGTGAAAACCAAATGAAAATTCAAAAGTTGCGTTTTTATTATGTATATTTTGATTATTGCATTTCAGCTAGACTGTCATAGTGGTCGTTACATTTTACATCTGTTGCAGAACTTGATAGACGCCTGTACATTACGTACTTGTGTGTCCCAGTAACACACACACACACACACACACACACACACATATATATATATATATATATATATATACACGCACACAGACAGACAGACAGACATAAACACAAATGTGAGCATATACAAGCAAATTAATTTTAGATATTTATGAAAGTACGTTGGGCTACATATATTTATTAGAAGTGGGTTACCTTAAAGATTGTCGATTGAAATAATATAATATATATATATATATATATAAAATATCTTAATGACATTTATTATTATGTAAACATCTTATTATAATGGAGATTGTGTGTTTTTCTGTCTGTAACCGAAACTATATTCCTACTCAAGTCACAATTCCCTTAGTTATTTACGTCACATTCTCCAGGATTCTATTTCTATTTAAAACCTCAATTAATAATAAAACTGTTTGACATTATTAATACTGTTGGCCTTACCTAAATAGTAATAACATGCAATTGTATTTATATATACAACAAAATACCAGTTTTCAGTGTAAACGTAAAGCTAATTTACATATTGATATTAAAAAACTGATTTTTAATAATATGTGCTTTTATATTATTGATTTCTAATTGTTTGGTTTTATCTTAATGAATATGAGTAAAAAATCTCTTCAATAAATCCTAAAGAAATTCATTAACAAGAAGAAATAACTGTAATTTTATTCTTTACTTCCTATTTTAACTAAATAGTTAAATTAGGAAAATTTAGCAATGAAAAACGGAAGTGATGAAAGAGTAAGTTTCAGTTGTTCTATTTTCCGATTATACCCCCTCCGTTTCAAATCTTTTTATCTGAATTCTTCTTCAGTTTCATTAGCCTTTCTGATTTAGTCTAATATTTTATTACATTTAAACTTAAATACTGGCACCCGGAGGGTGCATATATTTGCTAGTATATATAAAATATATATTTAAAATAAATACATAAAATATATATAAAAGGTAATAAAGGACTATTTGCTCGTAAATTCCTACCATAAAATAAACTGAACCCCCATTTTATGTCTGTGGTTTTGCAATAAATGTTTTATTTTTCTTGCACTCGTTATATTACAATACAAAATATGGTTTGGAACTTTTAATATAATATTCTTTTGAAAATAATCTAACAATTAAAAGAAAAAGAAAAAGATACATATTTTTTCTTATTTACGAAATTTAAGTTTCAATGTTTAAGCAGCCCTATTTCCAAAACCGATTTATTAACGAATTATCTTTTTTTACATATGTTCCGTCATTAAATTTTCTTTCGAAAAATGTAAAATTTATTTATGTACAAAAAACAAAACAAAAACAATCTTGGTACGGGGGATCAACGCGCGAAACAAAAACTAACGAAAAAAATTATTAGCCTTTTCAATTTAGTAAACATTTATTTTCAATAAAAGTTCGCCTTTTATTACTTCATATACCGAAAGTTTTATTAAAATCGGATCGTTAGTTTATTTTATATGATTTTTAGAAGAATCTCCTGTGATCACCCTTTTATAGAACCAGCGATATTTTGCACATAGCTAGTATAACGTATATACGTACACGTGTTTTTCGCTTAAATATCTATTTGTGAGTGCGAATAGGGTTGCCGGAATAGAGGGAAACTTTAACGTGTTAGTGTCTTCACAAGAAAACTCACTCAGCATTTAACCACCCCTTCCTACCCCTCACCCTCCTCCTCCCAGAGCAAATTTTAAACGAGATTCTAAGGAGATAATTGAGGTGGCCTATTAGGTTTTCAATTTTATGAGTGTGATACATTTGAGGTTTGTTATTTTCACTTGGTGTGGTCGTCTTTAATGGAAGAAACCGACAACCAAGAGTAAACCTTTTATAAAATAGTCGGCTTAGACGATTTCAAATGTTACAATTACAAAAAGTTTTCCAAACGAACCAAGCCTTAGTTTTTAGAGAGATTTTCTCTGATAATTTAATCTAAAAAAAGTAAACGTATTCTACCAATTCACTATAGGACTTCCAACTTTATTCTACAATTCTATGAATCCAGCTTTATTCGATTTTTTGATAATAGGGTTGCTACCTTTATTCTACCAATTCACTATAGGACTTCCAACTTTATTCTACAATTCTATGATAGGGTTACCAGCTTTATTCGATTTTTTGATAATAGGGTTGCTACCTTTATTTTACCAATTCACTATAGGACTTCCAACTTTATTCTACTATTCGATAATGTGGGTGCTACCTTTATTCTACCCATTCACTATAGTACTTCCAACTTTATTCTACAATTCTATGATAGGGTTGGCACTTTTAATCGATTTTAATAATAGGGTTGCTACCTTTATTCTACCAATTCACTATAGGACTTTCAACTTTATTCTACAATTCTATAATAGGCTTGCCACCTTTATTGATCTTTTGTCGTCCCGGTCTCCTGTCCTAATTTACGCTAGGTTTTTGCGTGCTGGTGTCAGGCGAATTTCCGGCCCAACTTATATTTTTTCCGAGACTTGCTTTTGTCACTTTTTGTCAGCAAATTAATGTATATATTTTATAAGGACCCCCTCCATCGATTTTTATCGGCAAATCAACATAGATATTTTACAACACCCACTTTAAATAATTTTTTTTTCTCGATTAGATTTCTACAAATTTTGGTGCTATTAGCAGAATTGCGTCCCGGCCTCCTGCCTTAAAAAAAACTAGGTGGTAATAGCTGAAAAAGCAACTCCACCAACGAATGCAGTCCCTAGCTGGAGTGGTACCTGCTGAAAAAACAACTAACGCTTAAGGCGTTTTTCCCGAAAAGTTAATGCGATATTTTTTCCAGTCTTTTTTCTACAAGTAAATGTAAATATTTTGAAGGCGTTTTTATCGACAAATTATTTTTTTAGTGGTTTGAAGGCGTTAAAAATAAGCCATATTTTTATCGACAAGTAAATGTAAATATTTAAACCCCCTGCCAAATATTCTGAAGAGGGAGATTAAATATTTATAATTACTTGTTGAAAAAAGATTGGAGTGAGTGAAATATCGGATTAACCTTTCGGGAAAAACGCCTTAAGCGCCGGTTGTTGTTGTTTTTTCAGCAGGCACCGCTTCGGCTAGGGACTTCATTCGCAGGTGGGGTTGGTTTTTTTTTTCAGCTATCACCGCGGGACGGAATTCTACAAACAGCACCCAAATTTGAATTGGATTTTTACAAAACTCAAACTCAAATTTCAAAACAATCTTCATACCGTAAACTCTGTCAGTTTAGATTTTACAATTCGCCCCCCTCCCCATAAAATACAAATATAAATAAGAACGCAGACAATTGATTTTGCTGAGGTGGAGATGCTGCTTACCACACAAATCAAATTACCAAGCTGTGCTACTCGTGCGTTGTGTTGGCGATGATCTATATCGGACCCAGAATCTTTTTGATTATCTGGGTGGATGCTCTGAAAAAATAACCCCCCCCCCCCAAAAAAAAAAAACAACAACAAAAAAACAAGCAAACTGAAGTACAGTAAAAGCACCGTAGTTTGACATACCTGGTATAAATGATGGCGTTTGGCTGTTGAGTAAACCAGCAGAATTTTCATCTGTTACTTGAGCGAATGATGAGAACCATAAAACAATACTCACTGTGCTATGAGTTCATGCTAATTACTCGACATTGTGTCCAACCCAAATGATTTGATATATAATCTATAAGCTACTACGTCTAATGTAATAAATAGTTAATATACAATGATTATCTAAAGTATATGCAAATGAATCATATATATATATATATATATATATATATATATATATATATATATATATATATAAGTTAAAAGAAAGGAAATGAATCCGACGGTATGAGTATATATAAAAAAGATATGAAAACACCACAAAATGCTGTTAAAGTGAAAACATTTTATAACTTAGCTGATATTGAACAA
>CM042141.1:59284305-59316805 GCA_023376005.1 Doryteuthis pealeii | reverse complement strand
CCGCCCGTGATATGAAAAGGGCAATCCCTTTAGAAATACAGGGGATTGAAAATAATCTTATGCAACCGCATAGATTATGTTTTTGATATCTTAAGTTTTATAGCGTCTCTTCTAACATCTGGACTTCGTCTTGGTGGTCGGTCGCACTTAACTCATTTCTTCTTCTAGATCAGTCTTGTTACCAAGACATTCATTAATCACAAAACCGTGTTATTTTCTTAAGCTTTTATTTACTAATTATTTTACTTAACTAAACATTTCATGTAAGTAAACATAGCGCGCGTATGCAGTGGGTTCCAGTTAAGGCAGGACATCTTCTCTGCCCGACGTCCAAACTGAAACTGAGGACCCAACTTTTAATTATAGACTCGCCGACAACCATGTGACCAACTTGTCCAATCACTGGCAGTGCTCTGCTGCTGACCCAACCAGGTCCCACGTGACTTCACGTATTTCGCGGGCTTTCTGTAATATTCCATGGAAAGTCCCGCCCGTGATATGAAAAGGGCAATCCCTTTAGAAATGCAGGGGATTGAAAATAATCTTATGCAACCGCATAGATTATGTAACAGTATGGTCTGTATGATAGTTTTTAAGGGCCATTCCTTGGCCTTATAGCAGAAGCGCTTATCTGGTGGAATCCTTGATAAAGAGTCCGTCGACAATGTGTATCCTTTGGTTACTAAAGTGTCCTCAGTTACTGGTAATCATATAAGTCCTTCGTGGGTATTGATGAAGATCCCGGCTATGTGCGTCCGTCGTCAAAGAGGGCAGTTTTAATTATGACCAATGTGGGGGGTTTAAGTATCTTATCAGGCCAGTAGTACTGCCAGTGATTGGTTAGAAGAGTCAATCACGTGACCTTGGACAGTCTATAAGTATAGGCGGGGAACAAGCACAAACCTTATATCAATAAAATCCAGGGCACCTCACGTGGTGTAATGGTTAGCAAGCTAGATTAGCAGAACATTGTTAGTGAGTTCGATTCTCACTGGGTGCCCCATACTTCTGGCCTTGTGCCATATCTAAGCTTAGCTTAGTAAATAACTATATCAATAAAATCCAGGACACCTCACGTGGTGTAAAGGTTAGTAAGCTAGATTAGCAGACCATTGTTAGTGAGTTCGATTCTCACTGGGTGCCCCACACTTCTGGCCTTGTGCCATATCTAAGCTAAGCTTAGTAAATAACTATATCAATAAAATCCAGGACACCTCACGTGGTGTAATGGTTAGCGAGCTAGCTGTGTTAGTGAGTTCGATTAGCAGTTTAAAAAGTGTGGCATTCCGCTTTTGAGGCGCCTCAGGCACTGGATAATAAACCCATCGCTGCCCCTTTCATTCAAGAGGGCAGGTGTTATCTGGGGGTATAGCCACCTTGGATCATAATGATATTAAATATCTTACCGGTCCAGAGGCCGAAGCCACTGGACACAGGGATCTGAAAAACCATGTATAAGGTATCTTTGAGTATAGCTGATTTGAATTCAGAGTTTTCCTTCTTCTATACTTGTTGCCTAATCAAGGCTACAGAGCCCAATTTGTTCAATTATTTACACATAACTGGGCGAGTCAGATGGGTTCATACATTTTCCAGCAGTATTAGCGCGAAGGGAAATACAAACAGCCTCGTTACGGATTTGAACTCGGGTCACCGATTCTATTAGCTACGCCAATAATCGTTACCATAAGTGCGCTACAGTTAAAGTTTTCTAAACGCTGTATAGACTTGACAAGGGTCACTCAGTGGGAATCAAAATCAATCCTCCATAATATTTGATCTGCTTGACTATCTTACCATAATGGAGATCGTGTATGTAACAGAAACTGCATCACAATCACGGCCTCAGTTTTAACCAGGGGTGGGTGTTGCAAGATGATAACGGTCGTACTTTTAAGGAATACGAGTATATATATATATATATATATATATATATAGTGTGAACAAAAATTATTATTAAGACAATCAGGAATATTTCTTGTTTGTTGTTTAATCTCAACTAGTTTCGACCTTCGGTCATCTTCAGGAGAAAATTTATTATTTGAAGAAATTGTTGATACATTATTAGAAAGGGAGCATTATAGAAGAGTTATAAATGTTCAAGTGTTATAGTGGGTTTAACATATATATATATATATATGAAAAAACAAAAGATGTTTACAAATGCATGGGTTCATCAGGAGAGAATGTGCAAACCGTTTCGGGGCCTTCCTCTCGACGGTTTAAAAAGCAACACCGGCCCTTCCTCACTGAAGTTGCTTTTTAAACCGCCGAGAGGAAGGCCCCGAAACGGTTTGCACATTCTCTCCTGATGAGCCCATGCATTTGTAAACATCTTTTGTTTTTTCATTATATCATATTCACACTGTCGGATCAATTTCCATTTTATTTTCACATATATATATATATAGATAGATTGATTGTATACTGAATCCTTTGTCAGAGATCTAAAAAGTTTTGGAATTTTCAAAATTATCATACTAAAAAGATTGTCTGGTATCCCATGACTTAGGACAGACAATTTGTTTTGAAGAGCCCTAGTCATCCTTGACAGTGGCTGTGATAGACACATGGACAAAAAGTACATTTTCTGAAAGATTATTATTATTATTATTATTATTATTATTATTATTATTATTGTGGAGGTATTGTTATTATTTTGTAAGATATTATTAGACGCGATCTCCAATATTGAAAGAATAAAAACATTCAGTTTATCTGCGCACAAGTAAAAAGAAAAGAAAAAATGTCGCATCCCCACCACCCACCCCGACCAAGAAAAAAGAAAAGAAAAGAAAGAAAAACAATATCTGCTGATTTTGTCAGGTATATAAGCCCCAAAGTCTTGGCATCTAATTTTCTGTGACGGTTTCATGTATAAAGAAAGAACAAAAAAAACAAAAACAACAAAAAAAAAAAAACGCATAACTTTGGCGGGAGATGTAAGGACCGGTGTGGGGGGTCATGTGAGCGGACAAAGGAGCTAAATAAGATTCGTAAAATGGGGAAGCAAACTGACAAGGTGGTGTAAGGGGGTTGGGGAAGGGACGGGCAATGTCCTGACTTTTAGGTCAAGGCCAAAGACCCTCATCTTTTGGCGTCTGTCATCTCCCTGTCACCTCTTAACCTACCCACCCTTTACCGAATATTTTTAAAGCCTCCGATATTTTGCAAGACGTTTTGACTGTAGACATATCTCTTTGATTCACAACATTCTCCTCATTCTTCAAGCATGTTATTATTTTTTTAACCCTTTTACTGGAGTCTGTGTGACGACAAGGTCTCCAGTAATCTTCAGAGTCTTCTAGCCGATCTTAACAATATTTTGGTCTGTATTGTTCCGATTTTTTTCTTTGGTCTTCGATTCCACCTGTCTCGTTTCCAGGCACCTAGGGATTTTTCCAATCGCATAGTTGTATTAGTGCTACTCTATGGCTGCACCACTGGGTCCCTAACGAAGTGTCTAGTGAATAAGCTAGATGGGAGTGGCACAAGAACAAATTGGGGAAACAACATTCTACAAAAAAGCAGCTGTATGACCACTTGCACTGTTGGATTTTATTGATGTAGTTATTTACTAAGGTTCCCTTAGATCTGACACAAGGCCAGAAGTGGGGGCGCCCAGTGAGAATCGAACTCACTAACAATGGTCTAGCAAATCAAGCTTGCCAACCATTACGCCACTTGTTGAGGTGCCCTGGATTTTTATTGATATAGTTATTTACTAAGCTGAGCTTAGATGTGGGCACAAGGCCAGAAGTGTGGGGCGCCCAGTGAGAATCGAACTCACTAACAATGGTCTTAGCAAATCAAGCTTGCCAACCATTACGCCACTTGAGGTGCCCCTGGATTTTATTGATATAGTTATTTACTAAGCTTAGCTTAGATGTGGCACTTGGCCAGAAGTTTGGGGCACCCAGTGAGAATCGAACTCACTAACAATGGTCTGCTAATCTAGCATGCTAACCATTACACCACATGAGGTGCCCTTTTTTACTAAGCGTAGCTTAGATGTGGCACAAGGCCAGAAGTATGGGGCACGCAGTGAGAATCGAACTCACTAACAATGGTCTGCTAATCTAGCTTGCTAACCATTGCACCACGTGAGGCGCCCTGGATTTTATTGATATAAGGTGTGTACTTGTTCCCCGCCTATACTTATAGACTGGCCAAGGTCACGTGATTGACTCTTCTAACCAATCACTGGCAATACTACTGGCCTGATAAGATACTTACCCCCCCCCTCCACACAAACACATTGGTCATAATTAAAACTGCCCTCTTTGACGACGGACGCACATAGCCGGGATCTTCATCAATACTCACGAAGGACTTATATGATTACCAGTAACTGAGGACACTTTAGTAACCAAAGGATACACATTGTCGACGGACTCTTTATCAAGTATTCAACCAGATAAGCGCTTCTGCTATAAGGCCAAGGAATGGCCCTTAAAAACTTAACATGCACCCTATCATACAGACCATACTGTTACATAATCTATGCGGTTGCATAAGATTATTGTCAATCCCCTGTGTTTCTAATGGGATGGCCCTTTTCATATCACGGGCGGGACTTTCCATGGAATAATACAGAAAGCCCGCGAAATACGTGAAGTCACGTGGGACCTGGTTGGGTCAGCAGCAGAGCACTGCCAGTGATTGGACAAGTTGGTCACATGGTTGTCGGCGAGTCTATAATTAAAAGTTGGGTCCTCAGTTTCAGTTTGGACGTCGGGCAGAGAAGATGTCCTGCCTTAACTGGAACCCACTGCATACGCGCGCTATGTTTACTTACATGAAATGTTTAGTTAAGTAAAATAATTAGTAAATAAAAGCTTAAGAAAATAACACGGTTTTGTGATTAATGAATGTCTTGGTAACAAGACTGATCTAGAAGAAGAAATGAGTTAAGTGCGACCGACCACCAAGACGAAGTCCAAACGCAAGAAGAGACGCGTGAAGAAGAACCTAAGATAGAAAAGATGAACAGCAGAAGAATAGAAGAAAGTAAGGAAAGAGGTATGCAACAATACAAGTGAGATGAATGACATGCTGGAGAAGCAAGAATGGAATCATGTGACATTTGGGCACGTCAGTGTGTGCGTGTGTGTGTGTGTGTGTGGGGGGGGTCCAGCAAAGACCTACATTGACCAGATCTTTAAGGATATTGGTGAGCGGTTGTCATAAATATCTATGCTATAATTTCTTGCAATAATCCAACTGTATTATTGCACATCAATAAGTACGTCCAGAAAATCTTTTTTTAATAAAAAGTTGATTTTCAAAGATACAAAGATATTTTATTGTTCAGAAAAGAGAAATGCTTTCCAACCCGTCCAGTTAATTAAACTCGTTTGCTTAAAATCTGTTTGGTTTATGTGATCTGTGTGGTACAGTGGGGAGTTGGCGGTAGTTGATGCGCTCCACCTCAGCAAAAACAATCTCCCTTGTCTAGCGCTAGCGAAAAAGGGATAGACTTCCTCGCTGTCCGGCTGATACCACCAATAGGTCACTCCACCAACTTATTTTATATATATCTCCTTAGTCTTATTTTTTGTTTTGTTTTTTAGTTAACTGATTTACCGGATTTCGTTATTTTTGGTCATTTGCATTTTACGTAGCTAATATTATTATTTTTCTCTTTTCAGATGTCCCCTTGACATCCCTGTCTATTTATTTGACATTCTTTCTATAGTTTTATAGTTTTTATGTCCTTTAATAAGAGCAGCAAAGAAAACTCCATTTCTAGCAAATTTTCTTCCTTTCTATTACTTTGTACATAGAATTTTCATTAGCAGTTATATGTTTATTATTGGTTATATGTTTTCTACATTTTGGGTAAATACGCAGTGGAAGCGTGCTGGGCCCATAACCTGTTAAGTTTCTGACCGCCATCCTTGGCCAGTTGAAAAGGACTTAAAGTAAGTAAGTCCTGAGCTATAGAATCCTTTGGTAAGTGAATAAGTCCTGGGTTATGTAATCCTACGTAGTGTCAAAGGTCCAGTGATATAATCCTATGTTCCGTCGTCCACGAAGGTTCAAAGCAATGTACATAGGTATGACCAGAACAGCCTGTATAAATATCAATATCAGCAGCAGAGTACTGCCAGTGACTGGACAAGAAGTTGGTCACATGGTTGTCGGCGAGTCTGTAAGTACAAGTGGCCATCTGGCATACATCTTATATCGGGAAAACACCAACAATTATCACATAAATGCTTTTTGGTCTCTACCCTTAAAAAAGGCTATATGGTGCCTACTAAAAATACAACTTTAGCTGTTTGAAGGCGTTTTTCCCCTAATGTTAATGCGATGTGAAAGCGATATTTTACTCCCATCCAAGTCTTTTCTCGACAAGTAAATGTAAATATTTTACACCCTCTTAAAATATCTTTTATGCGTTTTTATCGACAAAGGCGTTAAAAGTAAGCCACCACCCAGGTTTTATCGACAAGTAAATGTAAATATTTCCCCCTTCCTCTTTAAAAACTTTTTTCGGTATTTTCATTTAATTTTGATTTAAAAAAAAAACATGTCACTAATTTTTAAATAAAGTTTCGAAAATAAAAAATATATCGTTTTCATATAAAATAATCACTTTCATATCGCATTAACTTATCGGGAAAAATGCCTTCAAACAGCTATGGAGTTAAATAGTAGCGAGGATTGGATTTTTCAGCAGACAGCACTTAGCGTTTTTGGGGCAAGAGACCAGGACGCATTTATACGATATGCGACCAACATTTTTTTTTTTTTTTACTTTTTTATATTTTCATATTTTTCATTCATTTTTCATTTTTTTTCTTTATTCTTCCTCTTTTTTTTTATGCCCACTCGCTCTCTTTCTCTCTCTTTCTTCTTTCTCTCCTCTCTCCTCTCTCTCTCTCTCTCTCTCTCTCTCTCTCTCTCTTCTCGGTGTGTGTGTGTGTATCCTTTCGTTCTTTGTTTTAATTATTGAATTCCCCTTCTTGCTTTTTCCTACATCTTTTTGACTTCCTCTTAATTTATTTATTTTTCTTTGGTTTCTTTCATTTTCATTTTTCTCCCACTTCATCTTCTAACAGTTTGCCTTCAATCTCTCTCTCTCTCTCTCTCTCTCTCTTCTCTCTCTCTCTCTCTCTCTCTCTCTTCTTTCGGCCTTTGTTTACTTTCTTTCTCTAACTATTGATTTCTTCTTCCTCTTTCAGCATCACTATGCCACCACCACCACTACAAGCATCTCAGCCAACTGCAACAGCAGCAGCATCAACAACAACAACAACATAAATCTTGACAAAATCGGGCAGATTACTGTTCAACTATTGAACGAGAAAAATATTCTCTTTTTGTGGGGTGGGGTGAGTGGGTTGGTGTGGGGATGGAAAGGACCGAGAAGGCGTCAAGCTAAATCGTTGTCCATTCATCATTTTGCCGGTCAACGATGGACGACGACAGTCGCCTCTTCTCCTGTGGTCCGTGTTGGGGAAAAATGAAACCGTTGTGGCAGGATCGTGGCAATGCAGTCCGGTAATCCGGATGCCAATGATTCCCTACGGGTATTGCAGATTTCCAGAAACCGCCTCATCCCTATGAAAAAAAAAAAAGAAAAATTGTAGAAAAGAAAGCAATTGTGAGGGCTTATTATTCGAAAACTCTGTTAATATACCCTGAAGCTGTTTTTTTGCCTTTTCACCGCTAAAATGGCCACCGCCACCGCCGCCGCCACCGCGCAGTCGCCGAAATCTGGAAAGGAATTTGAGAAAAAGAAGTTCGGAAATCTCCAAATAAAAGAGAACGACTGAAAAATGATTGAATGATAAATGAATATAAATGTATACGATTAGTTTCATAGTATATATTTCTTTGTTCTTTTCTGGACAGGAAGAATTGCGATGAAGGAATGAAAGGGAATTGCAATGAAAGAGATAGGGTGGGGAAAAAGAAAGGAAGGAAAAGAAGAAATGAAAGATAAAAAATAATAAAAAGAAAGAAAGAAAGAAAAGAAAGGAAGAAAAGAAAGGAAGAAAATAAATAGAATGAAAGAAAGAAAAGAAAATAAAGATCAGAGAAAAAACAGAAAAAGAAAGAAAAAAAAAATGAAAGAAAGAAAAATTCATGATGAAATGAAGGAAAGGAAGAAAGATCAGATAAAATGGAGACAAAGAAAAAAGAGAAGAAATAAATAAAAGTATGAGAAGAAAGAAAGAATGAAAGAATGAAAGAAAATGGCGGGGAAAAATAAAAAAATAAATAAAAGAAAAACATAGATATGAGATGATGTAAAGAAATAAAGAAAAAAGAAGAAAAAAAAGAAATGTCAGAAAAATAGAGAAAAAGAAAACAGAAAGAAAGAAAAGAAAGAAAGAAAGAAAAGAAAGAAAGAAAGAAAAGAAAGAAAAGAAAGGCAAGAAGAATAGCGAAAAAGAAAAAAAGGAGAAAGAAATGAAAGTATGAAAAGAAAGAAAGAAAGAAAAGAAACGTCAGAAATAATCGAGAAAAAAAAGTGGGGGGGGAGAAAAAAAGAAAAAAAAAGAATGAAGTAATATGAAGAGAAAAAAATAAGAAAATAAGATGGAAGATAAGGAAACAATGAAATTAATGGCAAGAGGTAATAACGACGACTACACCCCCTTATATATATATATATATATATATATATATATATATGTATAATTTTCCTAACTCCTACAACGATGCCGCTAGCATACTACACTACCCCTGGCTTTGGACAACATCGGAAACTGGGCGGGGGAAAAACGTGTAGTCGAGGCAACCTCCTGTCTTTCATACAAGTCTTTTATAGTCCTGCGTCCTGGAGGGGAAGTAAGATGTTCCAGGCTCAGATCTATGGATTCGGAAGACTAACAGACGCCTTCACACACACATTATATATATATATATATACTTACTTAACCAGAGTGACTGCTTGATCTGATATAATGCCAAAACAACGAAGCACCAGTGATGGTCAAATTATTATATCGCCTCTTCTTCTCTATAGATGTAGATATATACACTGAACATATTTCATCTTTTACTCATACAAATATTCAATGTCCTGAAGAAGGTTTTAATTTAAAAAACACCGAAATACTTAAGTATCGACATAAAGAGTTTTCCATCGTTCATGACATCCTGTGTTTGTTTTCTTTAAAAATGTTCTCCACATATATCAATAAGTATGTAGCCTAATAGAGAAACAAAATAATGCATTGAAATTATCTTTGATATATTGATATTGACTGCATATCTACGTTTATTTTATGCCTAGAAATTAGGGAATCACATTCATCGTAGTTCATATTAGCTAAGATATTTCACACATGAATATTTGTTTTTTGCAGACTTCTTATAATGTTTTTCTCTGCTTTAACATTACAAAATTGTACACACTCACTGAGCAACAACTCGTGTCATTAAAGAAAGGTGGTTCAATTTTCATTTATTGGCATATCAGTCTCGGAAGACTATAATATAGTTTTTGTGTCCCTGAAGTTACAGTGCTTCCTGTGACTGTAATGTCCAATGTTTGAAAAACACATTCACAACCACAGATGTCGTATGTGAAGGCTGTCCCTGAAGATGTTGATGTTCCGATGCTTTGTTGCTGCTGTTTTCTTCTGGACTTCTTAGCTTCATGGTGTTGTGTCAGGGTAACTTCTGACATGAACAGTCCTCTACGGAAATTCTGAAAACAGAAAGAAAGTACCTTGAAGATTTTCAAGAAAAGAGAGAGTTCGTGTAATTTCCAAAAAAATAATTTACAGCTAATAATATTTAAAAAAAAAATAAAATAAATAAAAATGGATTAAAAAAAATAATTTATGAATGAAATAGAAAAAAATATTAGAGAAATATGTTTTCACAACTGAGATTTAAGTTTTTTTTTAAATTATGAGAAATATAGTGGGACAGCTGAGATTTAACTTAATTAAAATAATTTAAAAAAAACAACATATATATAATATAATATAGGGTAAGATTAAAGATTTAAGGTAAAGAAAACAGAAAGAAAGAAAAGAAAGAAAGAAAGAAAGAAAGAAAGAAAAAAAAAGAAAAAAGGAGAAAGAAATACAAGTATGAAAAGAAAGAAAGAAAAGACTTGCAAGAAAAGAAACGTCAGAAAAAATCGAGAAAAGGAAAAAAAACAAACATTTGTTATGCCTATAAGTTAGGGAATCATATTCATCGTAGTTCGTATTAGCTAAGATATTTTAACTCCAGTTTAGAGTTGATCTGGGAGTAATGGCAAGGAAGTAATGGCAACTCCACACTCCTTAGATCTTCAGAACAGGAAACTCGCCGTCATATGCAGGTTAGTGTCACACCCAGGACCCTCTATTTGGTTGAAACTTATCACTTTGTACCAGGAGAAAAAATTATCGTGAAAAAGAAATTGATTTTTAGAAAGTTTTAACATTTTTTTTAAAGTGTTCTCCTCAAAAGGTGGTGAAGTGACACATCCATTCATTGAATGAAAAACATCTTCACAAGGTAAATTGCATTAAAAAATGTTCGAAGAGAATTTTAAAAAAAAATTCACTTTCTCTTCTAACATTTTAAAAAATTCTCCGTTTTGCTCCAACGAATTTTTTCATTTCAAAATAAAATTTCACTCTGATGAAGGTCGAATTTTCTCTGTGTACGGAATATTTTTACATTTTTCTATTATTATTATTTCATTTCATTTATTTATTTAATAATAATAATAGTTTGAACCGTGTAAACATAGATAAACTAACCGAAACCCATGTGTAAGTGATATTGATTAAAATTCATCTTTTATTATCCATTCTGTACTTTCTTTTCTTTATTCATTTTTCTTCATATCTTCGGATTCAATTCCAATTCCATTTTTACACACACACACACACATATATATATATATATATATATATATATATATATATATATATATATATATATATAACACAATCATGTCCAGCTGTAGATTTAATTGATATATTGCTACGATGTGGATGCACTAGTTGAACCAAAACGAAGCGCCTAGAGAATAAGCTAGATGGGAGCTGCACAAACCGTGGAGAAAGAAATCCACGAAGGAAGCAGTTGTAAGGCCACTTCCCCACTATCACACAAACTATCTGAGTAAGACGAACAGGACATTCTGGACTCATGGGCGACTTTCTCAAGTGGAAACCAGCATATCGACACGTGTGGGCCATCAAGCAAAGACTTACATTGACCAGTTCTGCGCAGATACAGAGGACCTCCCGAGAGTAATAATTGATAGGGAAGGTTAGCAATATTGTCATAGATATCCGTGCTACTAGTGTGACATGATATATATATTATTATATATATATATATATATATATATATATATATATATATATATGAGTATGAAAAGGTAGAATGAAAACATCACACAATGCTGTTAAAGAGAAAACAATTCATATTATAATCATAGCTGATATAGATCAATATTTCGATTTTACAAAAATCTTCATCATCAAAAAATCAAGTTTTTTGTTGTTTTTGAACTGATTAGACTTTTATTTCTGATCACAAACACCACGGAGTAAATGAGCTCTGATGATGATTTTTGTAAAATCGAAATATTGATCAATATCAGCTATGATTATATTATAAATTGTTTTCTCTTTAACAGCATTGTGTGATGTTTTCATTCCACCTTTTCATTTTATACTGTCGGATTCATTTCCCTTCTTTTAACTATATATATATATATATATATATATATAATATATATATATATATATATATATAGGTATATGTAAAAACAAAATTTCTTTTGCGATGAAACAAAGAAAATACAGTGCTCAATCACAGTTTGTAAGAGCTAATATTTATTTATTTTACAATGTTTTCATAGATCAATGTTCATTATCAACGACCGCGGTTTCATGCTAAAAGCAATCATCAGGTTGAGGAGCAAGATCCAATGGTGTTTGTTGGGGTTCTTTACTTAAATAATAACAGCGTCCGAAAAAACTAACCGACGTTATTTACAATCCTAAATGTGACATTGAGTAAAGAACCCCAACAAACACCATTGGATCTTGCTCCTCAACCTGATGATTGCTTTTAGCATGAAACCGCGGTCTTTGATAATGAACATTGATCTATGAAAACATTGTAAAATATATATATATATATATATATATATATATATATATATATATATATATGTATATATATATAGGAGGAAGGATTGGAGTAAATCCGACAGAATGTAGTAAAGATATGTGGAACAAAGGAACAAATCTCAGACAAATGTATGTAGGAGATATATTTTGCTAAGCATTAAGCTCGGCTTCATCAGTTGTTTCAAACGCTATCCCATCCACCAGACTTCATCCCCTAATCCAACCCTCTCCCGTCCACTGCCTCTTCTATAAAACACTTGAATGATGATTTAATGATCAAATAAACGTATGATGAAGCCGAGCTTAATGCTTAGCGAAACATATGTCCTACATACACTTGTCTGAGTTTTGTTCTTTTGTTCCACACATATATCTATATGAAGAAATGGTATTTATAAAGTAATGTCTACTGGTTATGCCTGAAACCTATAATTAGAATATTAAAACGTAAGACAGAATAAGCTTTCTACAAACACAATATTTGCACCATTGTTGGCTAAAACGTGTTCCTCATCTATCAACAGGTGCCTGAATGCAGCGTTCATAGAAATCTGCACCAGTGGAGGTGACCCATTTTTCACATTAATGCAGTCGTAGCGGCATTAGAAGCATTTTGACCACGCATTCCACCCTTAAACAGCCCCCCCTTTTTTTACCCATGATCTGATCTAGGCATTCTTCATAGGTTGATAGCTGTGTTCCCACTCACATCAGCAAGCGTCGATGAATGTTCATGGGTGCAAGTTCGTCATAGAGAAGGTTGCTAGTGTTGAAATTTTTAAGCCTTACAATTGGGGGTTTGTGTCGCACACACACACAGGGCTGAGTCATAAGTAATTTCAGTTATCCCAAAGGTAATTTGCAAAACACCCAAATATTGTTTAGAAATTAGAATCAAAGTTATTAGAGCCTTCAATCCAAGTGGTGGATATCATGTGATTTCCAAATGCTTTCTATCCCCCAAATCAACTTCTCTTGAGAGAGACGTATGTTGCAAATAAACCTGAACCTTTTAGGAAGGAGGACTATGGGTTTTGCCAATTTCATAAGATCCCTTTTCTAAATGCCCACTTTTCTAAAGGCTAGTTATTTGAAATCTCATTTGTTATGTTCAAAGACGAAGGGTGATATAATGCTTACTGGAGTCAAGTTGGGACTTGAACCTGTGAGAGAGAGAGAGAGAGAGAGAGAGAGAGAGAGAGAGAGAGAGAGAGAGAGAGAGAGAGAGAGAGAGAGAGAGAGAGAGAGAGAATTTAAAGTGTGAATAAACAGAATGTATTAAGTCAGCCACATTCTTTATTTGTACTGTTGGTCTTTTTGTCCCCTCTTCCAGTCAAGAAAATTTCCCTACCAAAACTCCAAGAGGATTGGCTGTGCATTGGTGCAATGTATGTATACACATTCAACATCATCTAGCATATACAAAGGAACAATAAAATGTAACTAAGAAACATTTACAATCTGAAATATCTCAATTGTACCTATCATTAGAATTCATATCAGACTTTATTATTCCAGATTGCCGCTCAGCTGTTACCTGTAAAAAAAAAAATGTAAAAGTTGGGGGAGTGGTCAACTGTCAGTATCAGCGGAACAGTGAGGGCGTCTATCCTCTTTTCACGAGCAGTAGACCAAGGAGATTATTTTTGCTAAGATGGAGCACAACACCTACCGCCAGCTCCCCAATTTATCACGCATATCAGATTACCAAATCTATGCTACTCACGTATCGATTTGGCGAGGACTGGTATTGAACCAGAAACTCCTAGGTGGGTGCTCTACCGACTGAGCTAAACCGGCAGTTACCTATAATAATAAGAAAATATATAAAGACTCCATTTTTCCATTATCTGCGTTATTCGGACTATTGTCCCCATCTTCATTATTATTTTTTACAACGTTTCGGCCGATATGCTCTCCGGCCTTCTTCAGGTATTTCTTGTCGGACTCGGGAACCTTCTCGGACTCGGGAACCTTTCTTTTCGAACTCCGGGAACTTTCTCGTCGTATTCGGGAGCCATCACGGAACTTTGAACCTAACCCTTTATTTAGTCCACGGGGGTATCCTGTTCCCGCGGTTCGAAAAGAAGGTTCCAGAGTCCGACAAGAAATACCTGAAGAAGGCCGGAGGGCATATCGGCCGAAACGTTGTACAAATAACAATGAAGATGGGGACAATAGTCCGAATAACGCAGATAATACTAATCTTCAAGCCTCATCTCAAACATTCAGAGAAATACCATTTTTCCAGATTGTCGATCAGCTTTTACCTGTATTAAGATAAAGAAAATATCGGTTTGTGACAGAAGGTTTTAACTTGTATTGCTATACTATCAACAGCATAGTCTCACGTTTAAGAAAAACATAAGATTTGTTGGTTGGTTTGTTGGATTTTACGGCATGTCAACACGAAGACATTTTCTCGATTTGTTTAGCCTTACATTTGAACATATATGCCCGCCTAAAATCCATTAATTATTAACTAATTAATTTTCAAAATTAGGTATGACTTCAATTAAGCACATATCCTCCAAAAATTGTCGGCTAAAAGCCATATCAAATAAACACACTATTTATTTACGTACATACATACATATATATATATATATATATATATATATATATGTGTTGTGTGTGTGTGTGTGTGTGTGTGTGCTTCTCTATCTCGAATACGTCTTTATAACAGCCTGAAAATTCTCTAGACGAAATTCTGTCTCTAGTGACGGAAGACAATGCACGTCATATTTATGCATTTGTCAAACGACGTTCTTATCAGAGGATGTCGTGTTTTCCCCCCGATTGATCTTTTTGGGGTATGGAAGGTCAGAAGTTGAAAAATCGGGACAAAGAATAGAGAAGAGATTGTGAGAGGGGGTGGGTGGAGGGAGCTGGCAAAGAGAGAAAAAAAATCGAAGACGAAGGATGAAGGAAGTGAAAAAAAGATGGAGGGAATGTAAATTCTGGATTTCGCTTATCATCCGTCGACCAACGATTTCAGATGCACTGTCTCCGGCGACAAGTCTTCATCTTCTTCTTCTTCACCGTGAAACGTGCGACGTGATGAAGGATTACATTGTCAACAGCAAAAATGGACAACCTTCACCGACTTATGATCAACGACTGGCAGCGCCGATTCACGTGATTAGGTCACATCGGTCACGTGTCAAACGACCGCATCTCTTTTGACGGCCGAGCTGAAAATTGACAGTCGATTTGACCGACCACACAAAATAGCTTCTTATTTTTGCCAAGATCCTTTTTTTTTTTTATTTATACTTTTTATTTTTTATCCGACAAGTCACAAGCCGTTCGATTTCTTTTTATTTTTCTTGCTTTATTCATTTATTTATTTTTCCTTTTTTTTTTTCTTTTGATTCGAAATCCAGCTTATCAGCTCAGAGGTTAAAGCTGTGTGCTCAAATTTTCTGAGGTCGTGTCCGGTCTAGAATTGGCTAGATTCGCCAACTAAAAAACTTAAGAAAACATGGCCGATATTTCTGCGCATTTGATGACTTTGTTTTTGACTCGTACTAAAAAAAAGCACTCCCCAGAGTTCATTTTTATATTTTACAAGCTTTCCCCTTCGCAAAATAGAGGGAGTCCCCGCGTTGAGATGGTTGGATTTTACGACATGTCAACCTTTATTGGCTTATTGTATGCCGAAGATATTTTGTTTTATTCATTTTCGGTGTATATTCATTTTTTTAAAACACATTTTTTAAAACACAGTCTTACTATGTAACCCATAGAAAGGACCCTAACAAGTACTACTACACCGGTTCAGAGTGGACCTGGGAGTAATTGTGATGAAGGGGTACTCCACATTACCCAGAACTCTAGAATTAAGACCTCACCACCAGAGAGAGTTTAACATCATACCCAGAATATTAAGACCCTCAGCCACCGCCTTTTAGCACATATGATAAAAATGGTTGGATCTTGTCATAATGGAATTAGGATTTCGGACAATCATATAGGTGTTTGGGTTTGACGTGACCAGCCAATTGATCGGAGGTGGTCTCTCCGACAACTCTTCTGGCATAAGTAAGTGTCAGAGTTTAGGGTTCCCTGTCATAGACTCAGTCACGAGGGTCCCATCCTTTAGCTTTACGGGTCGCCGCCCACGGCTGATGTGCTGAAGTGTGACATTGTTGTAAGAAAGTTTGAACTCGCGTTATCAGGTTCACTTTGGGATTAATACAATTTGGAAAGGTGTGAACCCTCTCATCCCCCCAGCAATGGGTTAAATAATACCACTACTGTTCTACAATAATGGCTTTGTTATTAAATAACCCATAAAGATTGATATGCCATTAAAAAACTAACCAAACACTTTGGGAAAGTGATGGAATACAATCTTCCCTACCACATGGTTTCATCGGAAGATTGTGGTGTAATATTTTATCAAATAAATTTAATTTTTGCATTAAATGTAGTTTCGCAAAAATGAAATGAACATCTCGTATGAAATTTCAAACTTATGTGTGGTATTAAATAACAAAAGCAATCACTAGCAATACAACTGTCTGATAGAATACTTAAACCCCCCACATTGGTCATAATTAAAACTGCACTCTTTGAGGACAGGACACACATAGGATTGCCGGATCTGTACCAATACTCTCGAGGGACTTATACGATTACCAGTAACTGAGAACACTTTAGTAACCAACAGGATTCACATTATCAACGGACTCTTTACAAAAGTAACTTTTATAAAATGAAAATGCTGAAGAAGTTTTGGAATTACTTAAAAAACAAAAGAAACATTTTTAATTTATCAGATACCAGGGAAATATTCTAGCAGCTCCGCCGAAACTAAATATTAATAGTCGTGTCTCTTAAAAGTACGGCCATTATCATCTTGAAGTATGGGACCGTCCAAATAGGCAAAGATAAAATGCAAAAATGTAATTCCTGATTATCTGGTGTTGCTTCTCAGCCGAATTCTTATTTCCTATGAGTGTCGTCACTTCAGCTAAACAATGGACCATTCCGGTTTTATTATAAAGAAAGAAAGACAAGAAAAAGGAATTACTACATAGATAAATATAACAAGAAAGAAAGTAGGGTAAATATATAGAGAGGGGCCAACGCACGGAAGCGATAACGCTAATCTGTTTCAATCGAAAAAGATGAAAAAATAAAAAAGAAGGAAAGAAACAAAAAACCATGAGTGAGTGAGAGTTAAATCAAGATCATCATCATCATCATCATCATCATCATGTCGCGCGCGCATCACGGATATCCATCACAATATTTCGCCAACCTTCCCTATTACTCATGGCCCCTGGGAGGTCCTCTGTGCAGCATCCAGAGTCCTCGCATAGTTGGCCTATGTAGGTCCTTAGCGGGCGTCCTACGTTAGCATGTCCATGTGTTGGCTTCCACAGGAGAACGTCGCCTATGAGCTCATCCCCGCTTCTCCAGCAGTGTCCTGCATGTCTAGTCCGTGTCAACCGTATTGTTTGTTAGATGGGGGGCAGGTGACCATACAGTTGCTTCTTTGTGCGGTGCTGCTTCCATGACTTGTTCAGGACTGCTCGCAGCATTCTTGTGCAGGTACCATCTATCTTATTCTCGAGGCGCTTTGTTAGGGTCCAGGTGGTGCAGCCATACAGCAGTACTGATATAACCACAGCCAGGAAGAATTGTTGCTTTAGCTTGTCAGTGAGATCGGATCTCCATATTACTGATAGTCTGTTTGTAGCCGCCCATGCCTTTCCTATTCGTGTATTAACATCGCTTTCTGTGGATGACTTTATCTATATTGAACTATTTGGCAATACCTCTTAAGTAAATATATACAAACGTCATGATGATTAAATACGTTTGTCGTATATCTCAAGGTCCTGTTAGTTTATTTCCAAATCAAGAAGACACAGTATTCAGTAGGATATCAGAATCTTGATATTATATATCAATACAGTTGAGAGAATCTAACCATAACGCCTCCATTTAATTCGTGTGTAAACCCCATGTCGCTGATTTATTTCACTAAACCGGCTCTAGCATTTTTGAGCACTTTTCTAAATTTATTATCCTGACTCTTTTGTTGCTTTTATCTCTTCAGACTATTTAAATTGACAGATTTTTTTTTCTTCTATTTTGTTCCGTTGAGTCTTTCCCCTAGACTCCTCTCTCTCCCCCTCTCCTCTCTCTCTCTCTCTCTCTCTCTATATATATATATAATATATATATTATATTATATATATATACTTTAAAAAACTAGTATTTTAAAATCTTCTGACAACTCTGAAGATGGAATTTTGTTCCGAAATATTAAGTATCTTTAAAACAAAAAAGAAAGAAAAAAAAACAAAAGAAAGTAAATAAACATATTTTTCAACATATATTGCATTATCAACTGCCTTCAAAAATATATTATATATATATATTATTATTTATATTAACATAAAGGTACACGGTAATAACCTACTCGATTTTCACCATAAGGATCTTCAGGGTTACATCTACTGGATTAATCAAGATATTAATTAATTGCATTCGATTTCACGTGTGTGTTTTTTTTCGCGATAAACAACCACTGTGACCATTTTTCACCGGTAAGTCACCTTTCCACAAATACCATATATTATATATATATATATATATATTATATATATATATTTTATAAAGGTAACGTGGAAATGGAGTCAGCATATGGTTACTGACATTTTTTTTTTACCTATGCGAACTTCAGCTTGTGTAACATACGCAATTTTTGTTCTGAAGATCGCATAGGCGAGTGTCTGTCTGTAACCAAGTGCTGACTCCGTATACACGCTACTCTAACATACATAAATGTGCTATCATTGATATTGAACACTGTTTACGTACATATATAGCATCCATATTATCTACAATATATATATGTATATGTGTGTGTGAGTGCATGGAGAAAGGTAGACAAACACAGGATGTTGTACAAGATGGATGTTTATTGCAAGTAGTACATTTTGTTACAACATCCCGTGTTTGTCTACATTTCTCCACATATTGTCGACCCAATTTCCTCTTATTTCTCATATATATACATTTTTTGGAGGATATGTGCTTATTTGAAGTCATACCTAATTTGGAAAATTAATTCGTTAATAATTAATGAATTTAGGCGGGCATATATGTTCAAATGTAAGGCTAAACAAATCGAGAAAATGTCTATTCCTGAATGTACATTTCGACCTACTTCACACACGAAACCTCGTCACACACGGAGCAGTTCTCCATGTCTATAACCTTGCTGATGAGATTTAGGTCGAGATGTACATTCAGGGATTGACATTTTCTCGATTTATTTGCCTTACATTCGAACATATATGCCGCCTAAAATTCATTACTAATTAACTAATTTGTTTTCAAATTAGCATGACTTATTAACACATATCCAAAAATTGACGGCTAAAAGCCATATCAAATAAAAACATTGTTTTTTATTTACGTACTCTCAATATATATATATGATATAATTATTTATTATATTATATAATAACCACATATATATCACATGTATATATATATATAACAGTATATATATATTACACAACATATATTATAACATTTATATACATATATATATAATACATTATTATTATATAATATATTCTATATACATATTATCTTATAATTAGAGAGAGTAGGAGGAGGGAGGGGAGATGAGAAGGGAGAGAGAGTTTGTGTTGAGAGAGAAAATTGATGGATACAGATCTGAAGAAAAGAGATTGGACGCACAAGGTTCGTCAAAAATTACAGTATAAGCTTACGCGCTAAAAAAAAAAAAAGAAGAAAAAAAGAAAAACGTAATAAAGAAGAAGAAAAAAAGAAAAGAAAAGAATAGATGGAAGATAATAAGCGAAGCTAAATCGACAGCGAAACTAGAAAAAAAAACAAAAAAAACTCATTGACAATTTCGAAAACTAAACGTCTTTTTGTTTACTTCTTTCTAGACATCATGCGCTTCTTTGTGGCTTGATGTCCAGCCTCTTTCAAACGGACTCGCACGAGTCTGTTGTTATAGTATTGTTGATACCATTGGTTTTAGTAGCAAACGGATGAAGGGGAATGAAACGAGTAGTTGGTACGAACTCATACTAACAGTGTATTGTTGGTAATTTTGTTCACTGTACGGGGTTACTTTTCTTTTTTCTTAATTGCTGCTATAGTTTGTTGTGGTGGATGAAGCACTTATGGCTTCTCTTTTCCTTGTCGTTTGACGCATGCTAAATGGAGATTGTTATTTAAACTGCTGGAGAAAACCTCATGTCTACAATTGGAAAAGGGGAAAAACGACCATAATTGGACTTGTATATGTTTACACTACTCTTCAAAATTAAGAAGTATTTTTATTCTTCGTTTAACTTAGTATGGATAAGCACAAGTTGGAATACACTTTAAACCAGATCACCTTTCAGGTAAGGTAAAGTAAGGTCGTGGGTGGCTAAAGTCGTATCAGCCAATTCAGCGAGGGAGTAGACGAAGGATGATTGTTTGTGTGGCGTCTGAGTGGGTGGAGGGCACACTACCATCAGCTCTTACTTTCGCACATATTCGCTGTGGCTACTTATACGCTGAGTTGGGCCGAGGCGTATCGCTAGGAACCTTGTAGTTTAGCGACGCTCTACCGACTGGGGAGCTTTTAAAGACAGTAAAAAGTAAAGTAAAAGTGCGTGGGGCGGGCCTAATGGTATTAGCAATCAGCGAGGGAGTATTCCTTTTCAGTAGCGCTAGCCGAAGGAGATTGTTTGGGTGCGTTGAGGTGAGCGCACACTTACCATCAGCTTTCTACTTTACGACGATCCTGTGCACTCATTTGGCGAGGGCCGTATCGAACAGGTAATTGTGGTTTTCTAGCCGAAGCTCTACGACTGAGTAACAGTAAACCATAATAATTATTTGTTGGGTTTTTACGACTTGTAATCATTTGGCTTATTTCAGAATGAAAAAATTGAGTGAAGATTGTGCATACTCTGAGTTAAACAAAAAGAGGAAGTATCTTTATATCTCTCTATTATAATGGAGATTCGCTTCCGGTTTTTTTGTCTGTAACAAAATTACGTCACTTGCTTACGTCACATTTAACCCAAAATCGTCATACATAGAAAAAAAAAAAAAAAACCGGCCCGTAAAATAATACACTCAAATTTGAACATGCAACTTTTAGACCAGGCTCATTGTTTTTTAAAACAAGTTTTTAATAAATACATGACTGGTATTATTTTATATATAGTTTGTTTTTTATTTTAATACATTTTTAAGTTACATTCAAAATTGTTTTATTTTTTAATCTTTATGCATTTGATGATTTTAATTTATTTAGGGTAAACTCGTGATATTGAATATTTACTTCCCCCTCAGGCAATATGTTTAAAAATCTATTTTTACAACGCCGGGGGGCTTTTTTATTTTTATTTGTATATAAATGTTAATATGAATTATTTCTAAACTTGATTTACAATAAAGCAACGAAATATTTCATACGAAACAACAAAAATAACATCGGCAACAAGGACATCCACGACGACGACGACAACAACACTAATAATGATTCGTGTTTAATTAACATTACGACGTTATCATTTGGAAACCTCTGGTTAAATATGTTACGGTCCAAAGTTATCAAGAGGAAATGCAAGATGTAAATCTGGTTATCTGGCGTTCTTATCCCCGAATTATTTTAATGTCGTCACTAGTAAATAATGGAGCGTTCCGTTTTTTATTATAAAGCAGAAGGAAAAAGGACTGCTATACAAAAATATATAGATAAAGAAAAAGTAGAGAGTGGTGAATACAAAGAGATTGGGTGAGCGCGCAGAAGGTAATGTTATGGTTCAATGAAATATTGAAACGGAGAAAAGAAAGAAAGAAGAGAGGGAGAGGAGATTATTATACTTTTTACATATTGACTATTTTACAATATTTTTAGATAACATGATATGCTGTAATTTTTATTTAAAATTAAAGTTATCATACTATTGATACCATATGTCTGATGATAATAATATATATATATTATAATATATATTATATTATTCTTATTATATGGAGATGTGTGTTATTTCTGTCTGTAACGAACTATATTACTACCTCAAGTCTCACAATTTCTTGTTTTTGACATCAATTCTCCAGATATTACTTTTATTTAAATTCTAATTATTAATAAAATTTGTTGTATATTTTCATACTGTTAACATATTAATATTGCAACATGCAATTATATTATATTATCAACAAAAAAGGGTTTATTGTGGTGAACGGGAAGGCTATTTGCATATATGATAATTAAATGTGATTTTAATTAAATTGTCTTAGTTTATTGATTTTAACTGTTTGGATTTATTTTAATAATATAAGGCAAAAATTCTTCAATGAATTAAATGAATCGTTAACAAGAAAAGATAACTGTCATTTTTTCTTTACTTCTCTTTTACTAACTACTTAAATTAGACAAAAATAAATGGAAAGCGAGAGTGATGGAGAGTGTAAATTTCAAGTTGTTACTATTTTTTGATTATATCCACTCTGTTTCAAATATTTTTATTGCATCTTATATTAGTTTTATTAGGCCTTTCTATTTAATACATACTTATACTTAAAACTTAGATACTTGCACCCAGAGGGTGCATATATTGTAGTATATATTAATTTCATTGTTCATTTACTTTATTTCTATGCTTTGCTTCTTTACTAATTCATACAAATAATGTTCTGAGATAATAGTTGCTCATATTATTTGTATTTGAAATTCTTGTTCTCTTTGGGAAGGTTCGTGCTGTAATTGGTTAATTTACTAAATTTGCTATTTTGGCTCACAGCTCTCAGCTTACTTACAGACTGCCAGTTTTTTTTAACTCTGTTTCGTGACTGTTTGTTGGCATTCTCTCCATATTTTTCTTTCATTTATTCTTTCTTTTCTGTCTTTTTTCTTCTTTTCTTGTTTAGCCTTTTTTCTTAGTATAAGTCTTAGATAGTGGCAGTTTGCACGTACGTCAGATACCTATTAAACAACCGTCAGATATATATATATATTAGTATATATATATATATTGTATATTATATAAGTATATATTAATATACAACTTATTGGTAAATTCCTCGGTGAGAAAAAACCAGCAAATAGTTTGATTGTAAACATATACTAACAAACATCCCGGGGAGAGAAAAAATTTGGAAAAAAAGAAAGCCAAGATATCGTACCAACAAAAATATCTCTGATGGTACATGATTTGGGCAAAGAAAAACATATATATATATATATATATATATAATATATATCTATATATATGATATATATATATATATATATATATATATTATATTTGCTCTTTCTAATAATGTATAATTTCTTCAATAGAAATATTTCTGAAGTGACCGAAGGTCGAACTAGTTTGAGAATAACAACAATACAAGATATTCCTTTATTGTCTTAATAATTTTTGTTCACATATATATATTATAATATATATAATAAGATAGTGTCGCGACGCGAGATATATTTTTATCAAAACTGGCTAAAGTAAAAGTGCTCCAATACTCAAGTAGAGCAACTAACTGAACAGTAATCTTGAGTCGATAAACCTACTAAAAAGTTTCGCTAGTGCTCTTAGGGCTAAGGTCGACTAATATATTATTATATATCTGAGAAAATGGGTTGGAATGAATCCGACAGAATGAGGTAAATAAGGGACGAAAGAAAAAATGTGTATATACTTGCTGAGGTTTGACACAGCTTTCTGCTTTTTGATTATTTGTGTTTCCCTCACCAGCAAACATACAGCCTACTTACTCCCTTATAAAACACTTGTTGATCCATATCAATAAAGCAGAAAAGCCTGAGGTCAAATCTCGCGAAATATACTACACATTTTTTGTCTGATTTTTGTTCTTTATTCTTATTTTACCGTCATATTGTTAGTACTTCTTCTGGCCGGCTTTGGTACTTCTATATCTAATGGTTCGTCTGGTCTTCTGTATCTGGGTCCGTGTCTGGTTTGCTGGGGAATTTCTTTCAGAATGCTTGTGTCATTGTAGCTTTTAGTAATAAACAAGACTTGATTTACTTTGATGTTATTTTTATTCTGGACCCAGAAGACGAACTGCGCGCTGAGTAGTCACATCTTGCTAGTTCTAATCTGCAACTGACTAACTGTAACTGTCTTGCACTGACTAAGTTGTTACACTTAACCGAAGGGCTTTCTATGCTTCCGATTCCACGATCATCCAGAACAGGTGGAGGTGAGGTCAAGATTGGTAGTCAATTCTCAGCATCAGTTGTACTGATCGCCATATAGGATTTCTATACTACCTTAAAAAGTAAAGGGATCCATTAATATGTAACATATAAATTTATTATATATATATATATATAATTATATATTATATGTATTACGTACTATATATAGACTGAGAAAGGTTTTTGAGACTTTAAATGAATGGCTATATATAATATAGTATATCTTATATATATATATATAGTAGTATCTATATTTATTATATTTAGAAATAACGCACTAGTTTTAGGTGACAGTTTTTATGCTATGCCATCTTTTGATAAATCGCTCATGTTTCAGTCTCCTTACATATATATTATATATATATTAATAGAGTATTTTATACACATACAATGTATTATCAAAAACCACACATCAATATCATGATAGTATTATATTATATATAACACAATCAAATATTATAATGCTGTGTGGGTAAATTCAGTGTTATGAGGAAGGAACAACTGACGAACCACTCCCCATAAATTTGGAAACAGCATGGTTAACTGCTCTTCATTCACGTCGGAAGCTCAAAACAATGGCAAAGTGTTTTATTTGGGACTATGCAAAAGAATTCGGAAGAATTCGGAGTCGATAATTTTATAAGTTCATCAGCACGGAATATTTACTTTGGACTTTCCGATGAGCATATTTCAAGTATTTAAGACAAATGCGGAGTATCACATCGTAAAAGATGGTTCGAGGGTCGCTTGAGATTGGGGGGAGATATGGGGCTTCAATGTGCCCCAAATGCATTTTTTCAGCCATTATAAGACTACGTATTTTGATGAACTGTAACGGTTATCGATTTTATTGTTTTTTTTCTCATGGATTCTAATGCTTGAATTTACTGAGGTGAAAAAAGTTGGCTCAATTCCGGGTTTTAGGTGTTTGGGGCCTGATTAATCCCTGGAGTGGGGCGAAGAATGGCCGAATCCGAATAATGGTTATAAAATTTTGCTGTAATCCTCTCGGAAATTTCATACATTTAGTTCTGACTATTTCTTTCTCATGTTCCTTGGTTTTGAGACTAAAGAAAATCCTAGTAAATACAGATATTCCACCAACTCTAGTACTACTGACTACTGCTACACTACTATGAGTAATAGTAGTGGTAGTAGTGAAGTAGTACTTATGATATGACCCTTAATTTTATAACTTGATGGTCTTTTATCATGACTGGGTCTGCCAGTGATGTCTGTCCACTAACATGACAAAAAAGCCCTAATATTTTTTCTTCTGTTGTTGTATGACGTTACTGCTTCATGTTATTGTTATTCCTGTTTATTTTGCTGTGAGGTTGAAAAAGAAAAAGAGTATGTGGCTTTTGTTCAGACTATGAGAGATATGAATAAATATTAACGAGCTATATATATAATTATATATTATATTAATATTATATATATAATATATATATTATTTTTTGAGAATATGAATTTCTCGATTTGTTTAGCCTAATTTTGAACATATATGCCGCTAAATTCATTAATTATTAACCTAATTAATTTTCAGAATTAGGTTGACTTCATTAAGCCCTAATCTCGAAAATTGTTGGATAATAAAGCCATATCAAATAAACACATTTGTTTGTTTTACTCGCTCTCTATTATATTAGTATAATGTATACTATATAATATATATATATTAATTATATTATATATTGCATAATTTTTGGTACAACTATATTTGTATATATTTTGGAAAATAGGGACATACTTTATTGATTCAACAGAATTAAAAAAGTTTTTTTTTCTTCTCCGAAGAGAAAGGAAGAAAAAGAACTTAAGGGCTTTGACGGTGCTTTGTTCAAAGAAATGAGCGGTAGATCGTTATATTTATTATTGTTAAATGATATATTGGTTGGGATTAATATATATATTTATATATTATATTATTTATATATATACTATATAATTATATGTGTGTGTGTGTGTGTGTATGGGAGTAAATGAGAAAATTAAATGAAGTATTGGGAAATGTAGAACAAAACGTGATTGTTTATGGATGGAAATTTACTAGTCGTTAGTGCCGATGTTGATCCATTTCGGTTTTAAAGAACTTCTCAGGAAAATATGAAAAAGTCATGGAGAACGGATTTTATGTAGTTAAAAAGATGCATGGCTATTTCGATGTTTTTTCTCCTTGACTATTTCTATTGTCCTGTAGCGGTTTATTTGTCGAAAGTTTGAAATGACTAAATCCTTTGCCTCCATTATAAATCCGTGTTTGTTCAACATTCCCTCTCTCTCTCTTCTCTCTTCTTCTCTATCTATAATTTATAGTATTATATATATATGTAATAGGCTTATAACACTTTGGAAAGGTATGATCCATATCTCCTCCAGCTATAGGTTAAATAGTGGACGAACTGTGGTCTTCAGCTTGGGTTAGGTAACTAGTCTAGGAGAGGGAATAATCTGAATTCAATTCTGAGAGGTTGTTGATTGGGTTTGTGGAACATTGATGCACAATTTTTCTATGACTTGTGCCAAAAAGTGTGGATGGTTTATCAAGCTTCCCAAAACAAATCTGTGTGGATAATCATTGTGTGTATGAACTCATGCGTGGAAAATGACGGGAGAGTCATTATATATATATATATGTATATATAATTATATATAATATTATATATATATTGGTTTAATGGGGTATAAGTTAGTGACCGAACAGATAATTCGTGTTGTTGTTGGTAATATAGTGGTAGTTGGTGCACTGGCCCATTTGTGCTTGTTCTATTCAGTGTAGGGAATTTGAAGTCGCACAGATGAATATGCACTAGTCTAATTAGGAACTTTGTGTTACATGTTCAAACTGGATTAATATATTGCAGAAGCAACCAAGAAATTTATGTCGAAAGATGAAGGTTTTGTCGATCACAGCAGAAGCGAACTAGTTTGTTAGAATTACAGGTTGCCATTTTAGGCATTTCAATGTTCTTTGGTAATCAAGTGGTAGAAAAGGGTGTATCTGTGGTAGAAAGTTTTCTGATCCTAGGGAACAGGAGTGTAGCTTCCTTGCTAGCTGAGAAGCCAGTTGTTTGTCCTTGAAATCTATGTAGACAAGAGAGTGTTCTCCTTCTAGCAGAGAATTTAGTTGTAGTAATTTGATGCTATGTAGAAAAGCGTGTAGTCTTCTAGCAGAGAATTTAGTTGTTGAGTATTTTTGAAGTTACCCAAGGGTAGACAAGAGTGTAGCGTCTTCGACAGGATCCAGTTGTAGTCTTGAAATCTATGTAAAGAGTGTAGTCTAGAGTAGGAATCCGTGTAGTCTTGAATCCTAGATAGACAGAGTGTACCGTCGGCAGGAATCGTTGAGGTCTTGAAATCTTGTAGACAAGAGTGTTACTCCTTCTGGAGAATTTAGTTGTAGTCTTTTGGAATCCTATGTAGAAAGAGATGGTAGCTATTCTAGCAGAGAATTAGTTGGGTATTGGAATCTTAGGTAGAACAAGAGTGTAGCTCCTTCGGCGCGGATCCAGTTGTAGTCTTGAATCTAGGTAGAACAAGAGTGGTAGGCTCCTACAGCAGCGATCCCGTTGTAGTCCTTGAATCTAGTGAGAAAAGAGTGTAACTCCTTCGAGAGCAATCCCGTTGTTGTCTTGAATCTAGTGAAACAAGGTGTTGCTCCTTCTAGCAGGATATTAGTTGTAGTACTGAATCTTAGGTAGAACAAATTTTAAGCTCCTTCTAGCAGATAATCCGTTGTAGTCTTGACCTAATAGAACAAGTGTAACTCTTCGAGCAGATAAGTTGGATCATTCTGGTATAGTTACAGTTGCAATGTCAAGGATAACTATCAATATATTAATGCATTGTCGTTTTTCATTGGTCAATGTCCTGTGGCTGATTTTTCGGAAATCTATGAATAAATGTTGGGTTCTGTACATCTTATATCCATGATAAGTCTAAAATCGAAGAGATTTCTCTGGGTGAAAAAATCTCGATGATACAGGCAAGTTGAAGTAGGCATAAAATCGTGGATTTGAGACCTGCACTAAGCATAGAGTCAATGTAGTGAAGTTACTCGAGATAATCAGAGCGATGTTTGTCACGTCAGCGTCTCGAATCATGAGTTATGTTACACGGTTATTGTTATTTCTCTTTTATCTTTCCATTATTAGCTTTTTTTTATGTTTTCTTTGTTGGATATACACATGGAAAAGATGAAAGATCCCTGAGAATAGATGACAAATGACTGAGCGAAAAATACTATTCATGTGAATTTTAAAATTTCTATTTAGATTTCATATTTGTATTATAGATTTTATTTTTATTCTTTCATAGCTGGATAAATCTAGTTTTTGTTTCTATCTATGCTTATGCACGACGACACGTGCTCCTGAAAGTCTTTTAAAGAACTTTCTTTGATGATAGCGGCCAATAGCTGGCTTTGAACCAATAGTACAATTGCCCCTTAAGGTATTGTATCTATACAATGAATAAAGCTCTTAGACACATAAAGAGCACTTTTTTCGATAAATATTTTCATATATTTAACTTGACTAAATAATCGAAGTATATTATCCTTCTTCTCTTTCTCTCTCTTCTCTCTCCTCGTCAATATTTATATATATATATAATATATATATATATATATATGAATAATGATTTTTTGAAAAAACAAACAAGATGCTATAGTCGCTAACAGAAATCTGTTTGGACCTTTTATTAAGTGGTCTTCATCAGAGAAATAAGGGTTTTACTCCTGACTTCTAATCACAAACATTTCGTTGCTTGATGGGCACTTTATAAAAGGTCGACAGATTGTTTCAGTGAACTATACATGCATTTGTTTGTTTTTCTAAAAATATTTATTCATACTGTCGATTCACTATCCATTTACTTTTCATATATATTATATAATATATATATATATCTAATATATATATGTACTATAGTATAGAGTGTAGTGTGTGTGTGTTTGTTGTGTGTGTTTAATTATACTAACTATAATCATTCTTTAATTTATTGTCCACAATATTGCACCTGTAAAAACTGTAAGCTTTTGTGTGTTTGTGTGTGGTATATTTCCTAGACATTTACTTCAAAATGTATGATGTCTAAAAAATCCGCAACCTATAAGTATTATTTTATTGATTATCCTTATTTGCTATAAATTGTTTTTTTTTATCGTATTTAAATGGAGACTTGGTGTAAATGAGATTTTACTTATAAAGCTATTAAATTGAGAGATTTCCGGTCGAAAGAATCGAAAAAGCCGGAAGGCACATGGTCGAAAAGTTGACAAATAAAAGAAGATGAGGGATAGTCCGAATATACAAATAATCTAATTTTCTAATATGTTGACATATTTAAAGAGAAGTTATTTCTAAATATTCAGCAGTGTTTATTGAGCAGGGGTGGTGTGGTATTTTTAAGTTGGAGTGTGATGATTTCCTGGATTTTAATTTTTAATTCTATTTTTTCATAATCATTTCTAAGTGCTCTATAATACGAATAGTGTGTGTTAAAATTATGGTCGCATTTCAGACGTTTAGTTTGTTTGTAATCCAAGTCGGTATTGAGTTTTGGGTTCAGTTGGTTAATCTTGTAGTCTTTTGAATTCCCGTAAAGCGTGTAGTCTAAGTAGATATCTTGTGAAGAAAGTCTGCAGTATTCCCTTCGAATCATCCTGTCGGTTTTGGATCGCGAATTTTCAATTTGGCTTTTGATTTCGCCTATTCGTCGAATCTTAAATGCGTTCTATAGTCGTTTTCGCTTGGCAGTTTAGGAAATGCCAGCTGTGATGTGGGTAAAGTCATAAATATAAGTGGCACATTTTGTGTATCTTACTTAGCCAATACAGCAGTATTTGTTTAATTCTATTCTTGAAGTCTACTTCCAGATTCTTGTATTATTTTGCTAAATTGTTTTTAAAAAGAGAATGGATATATAGGATATTGGTATGATATGTTTTTGAATATTTTATTATTACCGGGACCTGTTGGTTTATAGACAGTAAGCTTGGCTATGTTTATTAGAGCTGTTGGCAAAATAATTCATATGTGAAAAGTATTATTATCTTTATTTCAACACTTATTCTTTTTTTTCTTTCTTCTTTTCACTCTTTCATTATATTGAGTAAAACTGATAGCGTTATCGCTTCAACGCAATCACATTATCTTTCCTATCTTTTTCTTAATTTTTTTTTCTTCTGTAAGTTTTGTTCTGTGTAGGCATATCTTTTTTCTTCCTTTTTCTTTATAATGGAAACGGAACGGTCATTATTTAGATGGGGTGACCACCCTATAAGAATTGAATCAATAATAGCAACATAACATAATCAGGATTTACATTTTTTGAATTTTATGTTGAACGTTTTGAACAGTTTCTTTTTAACCAGAGTAGTGCAAAATGATACGTGTAAACACGAGTATTCAAGTAAACATTATATATAAGTGTTTGTTTGCTTGTTTTTGTGATCAGTATGCATGTTGAGTTCTTCGAGCAAACAATATTTTACTTTCACTATGGTAATTTATATTTTTTGTATATCAATTCATATAAGTATTCGTGCTACATATTATTTTTAAAATCCACTGAGACTTGATGGTATCATCCAGATATTTCCATAAATGGAATAGTTTCCTCGGTCTCAGCAACATTGTTGAGGATCTATTCCATTCGATTGAATTATTTTTTTCAGATTGATTTGTTGCCAGATTCTGATTGAGTGTCCGAGATGAATCTTAGGTTTGCTTTTCAGCACAGACTTGCATGTCGGTTGTATAATTTCTGTTGCTCGTTTATCGATTTGGCTTGCGAATGTGTGATGGCTTATATGCAAGTGTTTTTCTCACTTTTGATTTTCAGGTTATATTTAGGCTTGTTTGCATTATTATTATTATTCAATTATAATTTATTTATATTAATTATTATTATTATTATTATTATTTTATTATTATTACTGTTATTATTTAATTATATATTACTTTATTAATTCTTCTTCTTCTTCTTCTTCTTCTTCTTCTTCTATTTTATTATTATTATTGATTATTATTATTATCTGTTATTTATTTTATTATTATTATTATTTTTATTATTATAATTAATATCATTACTAATTATTATGAAGTTAATTATTATCATTTTATTATTATTATTACTATTATTATATTAATTAATATTATTATTAATAATTATTAATTAATATCATTATATTATTATTATTATTACTATTACTATTATTATTAATTATTATTATATTATTATTACTACTATTATTTTAGTATTATTTATTAATACTATTTTATTATTGGATTATATATTGTTAATTATTTATTATATTATGATTATTATATTAATTATTAATTATTATTCTTATTTTCAATTATTTATTAATAATTATTATTATTATTATTATTATTGTATATATTACTATTATTATTATAATTATTTTATTATTATATTATTGATTATTATTATTAATTAATAATTATTATTAATTATATTATTAATTTTATTATTTCAATTATTATCAATTTTATTATGATCATTAATTATTATTATTAATATTATTTATATCATCTTGCGGTTTTCAGATCAGATTTAGTTGGTGTTCTTTCACAAGAGTTGAAGACAGTAAGTCTCTCAGGTTCAGGACTTTCTAAGTATTCAATATCCATCATAATCAGAATATCAAGTTATTTAGTAATCACTTTAGATGATCAAACAATCATTGACCTCTCTGAATCCAGAGTGTGGACTATGTAATTATTTAAACTGACCGAGAATTAGCGAGAGTATATTAGACCTTCAATCCAGAGATTAGACCAATATATATTTCACTCCTGATCAATGTTTGAACTCGGTGTATACTAATTAAAAAAAGAAAAAAGAAAGTTGTGTCTACAATAAATAAGATGATGACGTCTCGTCTGATTAATATTAGAGTTGTTTACAAAGTTATGGCCGATTGAGTGCCGGTTTTGAAATGTCTTTTAACATAATTTGTTGTTTATTTCAGGTGAATGTTTGCATCATATATAATTAATATGTTTTATTTGTCTCATAGCCCCACCTGTATTGACTGGGCGACAAGGCCGGTTTTAACGTGGGCATACAAGCGAAGCTAATGGGTGGGAGAGAAAAAAATTGCGTCGGATCCGTCGGCATTCCATGA
>CM042141.1:59274653-59284205 GCA_023376005.1 Doryteuthis pealeii | reverse complement strand
GATATATCGTACAGGTGAGACAAATACTGCATAACTGGAGAAGGCAGCAAAGAACATCGGCCTCTATGTGAACTCTGAAAAATCTGATTCATGTGTGTTTTCAAAAAGAAAGGAGATATCTCCACACTCGACGGTAAGCCTCTAAAGCCAGTTTAGAACAATTCACTTACTACTGTTAGTAATAATCTTCACCACAGAAACGATGCTTAATACACAAATTAGGCAAATGGCATGGTTGGCTTTAAATAGATTATCAGTTATATGGAAATCTTGATCTCGCTGACAAGTTAAACGACATGTCTTCAAGCTGTGTTTGTATCAGTGTTGCTGTATGGCTGCACTACTTGGAACGCAACGAGGTGCCCTTGAGAATAAACTAGATTAGAAGCTGCACAGGAATGGTGTTGTTGCGGTCTTGAACAAGTCATGGAAACAGCATCCCACAAGGAAGCAGCTGGACGGCCAGCTGCCCATATCTCACAAACCATTTCCGAATGAGACGGACAAAGACATGCTGGACACTGCTGGAGGGTAAGGACGAACTCATAAGCAAACGTTCTCGCTGTGGAAGCTAACACATGGACATGCTAATGTGGGCCACCCAGCAAGGACCTACATTGACTAACTCTGCCACAGATACTAGATGCTGTGCAGAGGTTCCTCCCTGGGACATTGAATGATAGAGAGTGTTGGCAAGAGATTGTCATGGATATTCCGTGCTAATTTGCGACATGATGATGATTGATGAGTGCTCAAAATATATTTTATATATAGACTCAAAATATTCTATATATAGCTGCCAAAATATATTCATATATAGTGTTCAAAATATATTTATATATAGTGCTCAAAATACATTTTTATATAGTGCTCAAAATATATTTATATATAGTGCTCAAAATATATTCATATATAGTTCAAAATATTTTTTATATATAGTTCTCAAATATATTTATATATAGTGCTCAAAATATATTATATGTGCTCAAAATATATTCATATATAGTGTTTAAAATATATTTATATATAATGCTCAAAATACATTTTTATATAGTGCTCAAAATATATTTATATATAGTGCTCAAAATACATTTTTATATAGTGCTCAAAATATATTCATATATAGTGCTCAAAATACATTTATATATAGTGCTCAAAATATATTCATATATAGTACTCAAAATATACTTATATATAGTTCTCAAAATATATTTAATATAGTGCTCAAATATATTTATATGTGCTCAAAATATATTCATATATAGTGTTCAAAATTATTTATATATAGTGCTCAAAATACATATTTTATATAGTGCTCAAATATATTTTATATAATATGCTCAAAATATATTCATATATAGTTCTCAAAATATTTTTTTATATATAGTGCTCAAAATACATTTATATATAGTGCTCAAATATATTCATATATAGTACCAAAATATACTTCTCAAAAATATTTATATATAGTTCTCAAAATATATTTATATATAGTGTTCAAAATATATTTATATGTGCTCAAAATATATTTATATATTGTACTCAAAATATATTTATGTATAGTGCTCAAAATATATTTACATATAGAGCTGAAAATTAGTATTATCTGTGTTATTCAGACTATTGTCTCCATCTTCATTGTTATTTGTACAACATTTCGGCCGATATGCCCTCCGGCCTTCTTCAAGTATTTCTTGTCGGACTCGGGAACCTTCTTTTCAAACTCGGGAACTTTTTTGTTGTAATCGGGAGCCATCACGGAACTTTGAACTTAACCCTTTATTTAGTCCAGGGGGTATCCTGTTCTCATTCCACTTATGTTAATTATTTTTCTAACTGCCTCCACTCAGGATTGAACTCGGGATCCAAAGATAACTGTCACTTAGAACTATCTTAACCTAACTACCTTATCCACTAGGCCATGTGTCCAATTGGATAATTGAGTGTGAATTTTGGGAACTTATAAACCTAATGTCTTGATTTGGCTAGAATATCTACCTATTTACTTATGTATGATTTTTTACTGACAAGAAATACCTGAAGAAGGCCGGAGGGCATATCGGCCGAAACGTTGTACAAATAACAATGAAGATGGGGACAATAGTCCGAATAACGCAGATAATACTAATCTTCAAGCCTCATCTCAAAATTTCAGAGAAATAGAGCTGAAAATATATTTATATACGTGATCCAAGCCACAAAATATTTATATATAGCACTCAAAATATATTTATATATAGTGCTCAAAATATATTATATATAGCACTCAAAATATATTTAATATATAGTGCTCAAAATATATTTTATACATAGCACTCAAAATATACTTATATATAGTGCTCAAAATATATAGAGCTGAAAACATATTCATATACGTGATCCAAGCCACAAAATATTTATAGTGCTCAGAATACCAAGAAGCCCAAAATAACTGAAGTAGCAAATGTCTTCTCTTTTAGATACCTTCAGATGAATAAATGTATTACATAAAACTATGAATCCTGCTGTTCTATTAATATAAGTTCACTAGATAGGTTCATGATGGTACTCTGTAACATTGGAAATAAACACAAACAAACAAATAAATTTTCATAAGATTGTATCAGTGCTGGACTTAGTTATAAGTATATAAGTAAGGACCACACTAACTTGAGGCCTAATTTCTAAAATTATATTTTTATCTTATTTTTAGTTTTTATTATTTAACTCTGATATATATATATATATATATATATATATTATATATATAAGTTGAAAAATGGAAATGAATCCAACATCCTTTATATTATATATATATATATTAATATATATATATATATATATATATAATTAATTTTTTGTTATTAATATTGGAAAATGATTATAAAGTGCTAAATTATTTCTTTAAGAGCTGTTTTATTTATTTATTTAAGTCACAATACAAAGTTCGTCTTACCAATGGTTTTCAGATGTTTATCGTCAACGTCTCTGGATGACGGTAAACATCTGAAACCATTGGTAAGACGAACTTTGTATGTGACTAAATAATATATATATATATTATATATATATATATATATACATATATATGAGAGTACGCAAACAGTTTGTTTGATATGGCGATAGCCAACAATTTTTGGGAGAATATGTGCTTAATTGAAGTCATACCAATTTAAAATTAATTAGTGATAACAGATATATTCACCTAATTCATTAAATTTATCAACTAATTAATTTTCAAATTAGGTATGACTTCAATTAAGCACATATTCTTCCCCCACCAATATATATATATATATATATATATATATTATATATATATATATACTAGCAGAATATGCCCCTCCAAGCATAAGTATTAGATTTTAATGTAATGAAATTATATCAAATTAGAAAGACTACCATTAAATAAGAATGCATATAAAAGATTACATTTATTTAATTATATTTTAATTGGTTTCAATATAAAATCTTTCATAGGATTATTTTAATACAATGGAGAATAAAACAATAATATTAGAGATCAATAAGACCAAGTAATTATTTATTAAACCGTTTTTTTTTAAAAAAAACAGTATGCAAATTAACCACACCATATATTATGTAAACCCTTATTTCTTAGCGATATATATGACACATTGCAGGATTTTAAACACACTAATAACGTGGGATTTTTTTAATATATATATTTATTATGTAAAAAAAATAAATACATAAATGTGGCACAAGGCCGAAATTGGGGAGGGGGAAAAGGTCTGGTCATCGCTATCCTAACTTTTAACCTAGCTATTCTCATTCGTGACCCAATTCAAACTATAATTATCCATTCACCATAAGAATCGTTCGCACAACAGTCACCAAAACTTCTCAATTACTCTAAGATTATATCCTACTCCTAACCCGTATTTACATGTTCATGAGGGAGGGGGGAAGATGATATATATTTACATGTAAAAACCCCAATTGAAAAATGGAGAAAAGAAAAAAGAAAAATTCGATAAAATTAAAATGATTGTTAGTATGGGCTCCCCCTCACTTAATATTAAGGCAGAAAGATAAGTTCACCGGTTCGAAAAAAGAGCTCAGAGGAAAAACGAAAAAATTAAAAATAAAATTAAAATGAAAAATAAAAACGCCTCCTCAAGCTGCCGGAGAACTTGAAATTCTGTCTTCTAATGGGGTGGGGTGGGGGAAAACAGAAAACGAAAAATTTCGGGGACTAAAAAAAATATAAAAGGAGGCCAATGAGCTTACATACTCTAGCTAAGTTAAACAATATTTAAACAAAACGGTCAAAAACTAGTCTACCTTATCTGGGGAGGGTTGACTATGTGTTTCCAAGTACCCAAAATTCTTTTAGGTACCTGCAACCTCCAACATGAAAATGAGGTCAGCACCATTCACGCGACACATTCGCGCCAGTTTCACCCACCTTTCGCCAAACTCCAATGAAGAGAGTCTTTTTCTCTCAGACAGGATTTTAATTTTGATCTGGTGCTTGTAAAAAGCGACCAGGGTCTGAGATGAAAAAGACTCGCCTCCATAGTGTTCCTTCTTTCTCGTCGTCCAAATCACGACTCTCATAACGCCGAGTAGACAGAGCAAAACATAAAGTTTTTTCCTATCAAGCGATGTCTCAAGATTGCTTAATACAGTCCGGGCTTCCAAGGAATAGGACTTTCCGTACTGCATGCGAACCATGTAGCCTTCAAGGAGCTTTAGAAGCGGTTTTACGACCGGACAGGTAAAGAAGGCGTGCTCAAGCGACTCCTCCTCCCCTTTACACCGGGCGCAAGCTGGCGGAGTAGCCAGACCCGCCTTCTTCAGTTTCTTGCCAACCCAGAGGGCGCCTCGAATCAATCGCCAGGTGAGTGATGCCTCGTTATTATTGAGACAGCCCAACCCGGGAGCCCAAGGCCAGATTGAGCGGCCTTCAGTCTTCGTCACACCGAGCCTTTCTGTTAAGTCATCCCGAACGGCCCCCCTCACTAGCATGCGATATAATGCCTTACGCGACGGCGGCCGGGTATCAGTGAGGCCTAACTGTAACCGTGATAGGACTCTAAGGGCATGCCGACACTCGCGATAGAAGGTGCATTCTTTCCTGGGTAAACGATGGACCTCCCCATTTTCGGAATGCACGCTTCTCAAGGCCGGGAAGGCCTTCTTGGCGTCTTCCTTCCAGAATTCGCCAGATTCGTCGTGCTCTGCATTCATCCGGTCTAGGAGATTGAGACGTAACGTGTGACGACGCATTTCTACGTTCGGTACTCCTAGACCGCCTTCAGAAGGATGAAGGCAACAGATCTCGCGACGCACCAAAGGAGCCTGATTGTTCCAGATAAACTGGAACAGGGCTCTTTCTAATTTAATTAGAACGGTGGACGGGAGAGGAAGTACTGAAAGACGGTAAAGGATGAGGGGTAGATGTGCGAGCTGCACACTTCTGCCCTCCCCTTTAAGGAAAGCCTCCTCCGTGACCATATGCCGGCAGTGGCCACGACCTTTTCAAGCACTTCCGACCAGTTTTTCTCCAGCTGTAGATCAGGACCGAACCAGACGCCGAGTATCTTGCACGGCCCGTCCGTCCAGCTGAAGGGGCCGGGAAGGGCACAACCCTTCCACGAACCCAACCGTAGACCTACCGACTTGTCACGGTTAATTCTGGCCCCTGTCACGGCTTCATATCTTCCCAATTCTACGCTGACCTCCTCGACCTCGGCACTGCTCGTTACAAGCAAAGTTACGTCGTCAGCGTAGGCGGTATACTTGGCCGTAGTGCAAGCACCAGGCAAAGTAATCCCGCGAAGGACCGGGTTTGCCCTTATCTTGCGCAGGAAGGGTTCCAACACAAGAACGTACAGCAAGGGCGACAGCGGACAACCTTGTCGAATGGATCGAGATAAGGTGAAGGGTTTCGATCTTACTCCATTCACCTCCACCATGACTCCGGGGACGCATACAGAAGCCGAATCCAACTACGAAAACCCACGCCAAAGCCGGCCGTAGCAAGAACAGCCTCCAAAAACCCATGGTCAACCCTATCGAAGGCCTTGGACTGATCTAAATTGATCAGCGCGGCTTTACCGTCGACTTTGTCTATGATCGTGCGAATCATATGAAGGCTGTCCTGGATAGTCCTGCCCTTCACAGCACAAGACTGTTCAGGAGCTATTAGACTAGGCAGGGCAGACTGCAAACGATCTGCTAAGATCTTCGCCAGAATCTTCAAGTCTGTGTTCAACATCGTCAAAGGGCGAAAGTTACTAACCCCATCCCCACCATGTTTGTTCTTGGGAAGCAACTTCACAACCCCTCGGGTGAAGCGTCGGGGAATAGTCCCCTGCTTCATCCAGTTGTTGTAAACAGTCGCCAGCAAGGGTACAAACATGGGCGACAGCCTCAAGTACACTTCGTAGGGGAGACCATCGATTCCAGGAGTCCTCTCCAACCCGACCGACTTCAGCGCCTGTTGGATTTCGTCCTCTGTAATGCGTCCCTCACACCCAGCCGCTTCCGTCTCCTGAAGGCGAGGAAAGTCGGCAAGATAGGCGTCGAACTGAGCCGAGCTCAGTCCGGGCTCCCTAGTGAAGAGTTTCTGGTAGTAGTCACGAAATTCCCTACAAATATCTTTGTTTGTAGTTCGACACTGCCCGTCCGGCGATGTAACACTCGCGATATGCCTTTGGGTGGCAGCTCTTAGCTCCTCAGCCCGCAGATCTTGAGCCATGTTCGTCGCCTCGCAAGACATTCTTTTTAACCTGGCCCTAACTACCTGAGCTTGATACTTCTTGTGGTTAGTGGAAGCCAGCTCAGCCTTAACTATGTTAGTGGCTAAACTATCTCCCTCCCTCACAGCCGTATCTAGCCTATTCTCTAACAACCTTTGCTCCGCTAGTCTATCTAGCTTGAGTCTTCTACCATAGTCGGCAGCAAAGGATCTAATAGTATCCTTAAGCCTAGACCACCACCTGTTCCCGATAACCGCCCCCGTCAATTCCCGCTTAATAGTTAGTTCTAGCTGGCTAAGGAAATTTTTGTCTTCCAAAAGGGAAGCATTAAGTTTCCAATAGCCAGACCTCCTAGCCCTAACCCTATCTAGTTTTAGCCTGACATAGACCATCCTATGATCAGAGCTACCTAACGCCTCAAAACTTGGACCATCTATAAGTTCTAAATCGACTCTCCTGACTAACACTCGGTCAATGTAGCTGGAGAGCTGACGACCAGAGGCGCCTCTACCGGTCCAAGTCCATACTACCCGATCTGGATGCTCCTCACGGAGCTTGTCGGCAAGATCAAATCTGTCGACAAACTCCTTGAAGTATTTGGCATCCAGATTGTTAGTATTCCCTCTAACATCCCCTCTGTCTATCTTGGGGTCAAGGACGGCGTTCCAATCGCCCACTAAAACTACCCGTTTGGATGATGTTACATAGGGCTCGATGCGCCGAAAAAAATCAGGTAGCTCACTCGTGACATTGGGCCCATAAACCCCGATGAAGCGAAACGCCCTTCCTTTTATGGTAGCATCCACCACGCAAAGCCTTCCAGCCGGATCTGCAAAAACAAAAGAACATACAGCATGAAGGTTTCTGCTAAACAGCCAAGATACCCCTCTGGCACGACCATCAAAAAATGCTGAAAAGGAATCGTAATCCCTTGACAGAATCTCTTCATGGAGGTTCGAATCAAAGCGGGTCTCCTGTAAGCAACATATATCCATCTCACGGTCTTGAAGCCAGTAAAGGAGCTGTTGCCTTTTGGATTCTGACCTCAAGCCGCGAGCATTCAAACTTGCTAACCTTAGATCCATTAAGAGAGTTGTAGGTGTTGGGGCCTTGGACTAAACATGTCCGGGGACAAGACACCGACGGTCTGGCTCAATGAACCGAAACCCAGAGCATCAGTGAATGCTCCGTCATAGGCGAGACCGCCGATGTCTCTAGGGTAGGTTAATTTTAAAGCCCTATATAGGGAGGGGTGTAATCTTATAGGGACCCTCCCCGGCTCGCACTCCATGTCGCCCCCCTCAGGCAATAAGCACGCGATCGGGCCGAAAGCCTCGTTGGCTTCTTGTAGCATAGCCATGATCTTACCAGACTTCCGGCCCGATCGGATGGCTGAAAAAACCCACGCATTGGGGAAGTTTTGAGGATCCTCCACGTCCAAATTATTAAGAGATTTGAAATTGTGGAGGGTCCTCAAATTGTTCATTATTTTGCTTGGGATGGTTGTGTCTTTTATGAGGATGTCCTCCTCCACCCTACATATGTTTACCCCACCCCCAAAAGGCGTTTTCTTTTTTTGGATGGGCCGTTCATCTTCCGAACTGCCAACGGTAGGGCTTCTTTGTCTTTTATTGTTTGTTGGGGTTGCTGGAGATGATTTGGGGGTGATACTCCTGGGAGATGACTTAGGAGTTGAGAGTGCTGAATTTGTTGGTGTGTGTTTGGGTGTTTGTTTGGGTGTGGTTTTGTTTTGATTGGGATGAGCCCCCTTATGGCCAAGTATAGTCAGTTTTGGGGGTGGCATGTTGGTCTGCTTTGATGAGGGTGTTGGGGGTTTTATAACCCTCTGGGTCTTTGGTGAGCTTAGTGGGGTGGAGCGAGGACATACTTTCTGGGGTGAAGTGGTCTTGGTGGATGATTTGGCCTGGTCTAGTTCTTTTTTCCAGGCGAGAAGTTTCTCGAACTTTTCTTTCCCGGGACTGGAGCAAGTGACCTTGGTCTGGGTGGCATACGACTGTGGGGTCTCTCCGCTTTTGTCTGTGACTACCCGGGTAACTCTAGGGGATAGAGGTGCGTCTGGTTGGCCCTTCCTCCCACCTTTACCTACCGTCACCCATTCCCCCTTTGAATCCACGGAGGGAGTCTCAGAGGTGTTCGGAATAACGGTAGGCGAGACTACGTGAGCCTCTTTTGTTGCCGTCGCCTCGGCTGGTGGGGGGGTATTTTGGTTTTTGGAGGGCGCCGATGAGGGGGCCTTCTTCCCCGGGCACTTTGCGGCAAGGTGACCAGTTTCACCGCAACGCCAACACACGGGTTTCCTCCCCGTAACAATGACGGGGAGGCGGCGTCCTTCAATGACCAACCAGTTGGGTATGGAGCGGAAGGCTTCTGTATCTAACATTATTTCGAAGCTCCACACCCCGGACTTATTGTCATGTACGGCGTCGACGATATCGCCGAAATGACTTAAATAAGCCATGATATTATCTCCGATGAGATAATATGGCACCTCCTGGACCGCTACCGTGGTCCTCCGTCGCCCTAAATATTCAACTCTGACAAAGTAGTCTTTAGTCTCCTGAGTTTTCATTGTCAGAGCGACGGCGTCTTCTTCAGTCGGCAGCAGAACATCCCATAGAGGAAAGAAGGGTCCAGCTACAATTTGCTGTGCCTTAATTCCCAGGCTGGTGAGAGTCTTCCACACCAAGTCTTTGCCGGTTCTAATACTTTTTTTGGTCTTTTTGTCCGTTAAAAAGACCGTCACAGTTCTTTTCTGTGTCTTGTTTCAGTTGCTCCAAATTGAACATTAGCCCCTTCTCCATTACGTCGGAGTAGATGGCTT
>CM042141.1:59254653-59269653 GCA_023376005.1 Doryteuthis pealeii | reverse complement strand
CAAACACTACGTAATCCTAAAACCAAGGAATTATTTAGTATAACTTTCGTGTCATTAAACTAACCAGTAAAAAGCCTTTAGACATTAAAATGTGAAAATCCCAGCTTTAGTATAATAATAGATAGAATTGTAGAAAACATATTAGCCTACAACCCATTCGATCTTGAATACATGTCTCCAGGACTATAAGCTATTCTACACTACTGTATTTCACATATATTTACTAGTAGAAAATAAACATAATATGAGCTAGGCTACACTACTGTATTTTATATATATATATTTGATAGTAGCGAATAAATTAAAGAATACAGTACTGTAGCTTGCTCATCGTCCTGAAGAGAGTTATTTAAGATCGAAACCGTGATAGACTCTACAATTATATATATATATATATATATATATATATATATATATATATATATATGCGTGTGTGTGTGAAGAAAAGGAAATGAATCTGATGGTATGTAGTATATTAAGAAAAATTGAAAAAACACAGGTTAAATGAATTAAGTGGTAAGTTTATTGGCCGACGCTGCACTGTTTCAATCTATTAATTAGATCATCTTCAGGGCATTTGTTGGTATATGGAAGGTGATAAAAAAATTCTTTATCACAGAATAACGTGAAAAGCAAGTGATAGTCCTTGTTTATCAGTCTGTTTATCATTTAAACCTGTGTTTTTTCAATTTTTCTTGATATATAATATATATATATATATATAATATATATATATATAAAATATATTATCTTGTATATATTGTCTCGCTTAGTCGGATCCGGAACAGTCCTGTCAGCTGGGGCTTTAGAATACACTGACTGCCCATCTGGTGGTGCCCAGAGATGCTTAAGGAAGGGATCACAATGGCTGGCCAGTCTGCCATACAAACTTCACTTTGGCCCTAAATTAGGCTAGACAGGTGGTCGGTAAGCCTCCCTCAGATTAATCGACTGGTCACATCAAACCCTAGCATTTATATGATTGTCTCAACCCTATTATCCTTATGGCAAACCTCTAACTCATTTTATCATATATGTCAAAGAAAGCGGTGGCTGAGGGTCTTCATGTCCTGGGTATGACGTTAAACTCTGATGGTGAGATTCCAGATTTTGTGGTCGGAGGAATGTGGAACACCCCGTAATCACCATTGCTCCCAGGTCTATTATGACCGGAAGTGCTATTACCTGGGTTGAATAGATACAACTGTTCAAAAAAATTGAAGAATGAAAAAAAAAAAAAAAGAAAAGAAAAGAAAACGTCTTCGGCATAAAATAACCCAAATGGGTTGACACAGCATAAAAAACCAACCAACAACAACAGTTGGATCTGCAATGGATGCAAAACGAATTTGAAAACATGTTTCGGGGGTCGATGAGAAAACAAGAAAGAATTTGCATAATAAGTGTGTAACTTCAGTGACGCGGTATGATAAAGTCATGAAAGATAAACCCCGCCTCCTTTGAAAGAAAACTTTATAAACATTTAAAAATATACATAGGCACCATATCATTTCTTAAGTAGCAAATACGTTTTGGAGGGGGCGTTACTATAATTTGCATAAATATAAAAAAAAAGCTTTGAATGAATTCAACTTTCATGAAGCTTTATAATATTCTACAAAGATCACAAATATTCATATGCAGATATTTGGGAAAGAAACTGAGTACAGAACAACTACTGATATGCACAAAAAAGCACATGCTCATATACCCTTAATATATATATATATATATATATATATATATATATATATATATATAATAAGCTCAGTCGGTAGAGCGTTCGGCTAGAAACCACAAGGTTCTTAGTTTGATACCGGTCCTCGCCAACTCAGCTTATGAGTAGCACAGGGATCTTGGATCTGTGCAGTAAAGTAAGGAGCTGATGGTAGGTGTGGCGCTCCACCTCAGATGCTAAAAAACAATCTCCTTGGTCTAGCGCTATTGAAAAGGGGATAGACCCCCTCGCTGACTGGCTGATACCGACTTTAGGCCGCCCGGACGACTTTACTTTACTTATATATATATATATATATATATATAAATTAATTAAAGAAATGCATACAATAGAAAACTACTCGAGTTTCACTATAAGGATCTTAAGGGTTAAATCCACTGAATTAATCATGGTACCGATTAATTGCAGCCGATCACACGTGTGTTCATTGAATAAGATTTGGATTTAACCCTGAAGATCATTATGGTGTAACTCGAGTAGGTTTCTATTGTATCCATTTCTTTAATAAATTTGCTCTACTTTATATTGAGCACTTTGTATTTGTTATATCGCTGACTTAACCCCTGGATTTTGTGCACCTCCAACGATCGTGCCCATATTCACCGGTAAGCCACCTTTTATCTTTATAAAAACACACACACACACACACACACACACACACACACACACATCGGAATTCGAGCACCCATTCCTTTGTGTTATGCCAACTGTATTTTCCAAAGTACAAACGTGTGTTCATCTTTGCAATTTAGTTTGCAAATAAATACATTTCTTCGAGGATTTCTAAAAGGTGTTGTGTTTCAGTTGTATTTGAGTTAAAAGAAAATCATTTTCAATATCTATTTTAAATGTTATTGGCATCATTTATCAAAATTCGCATCTGAAACCTATGACCAAAATATATTAAATCGAATATAATGTTAATTCAATTTTCGAAAAGTTCATTCTATTAGAAGGAAAAATTATTGGACTTTTATAATATTAAAAAAAATTTTGTCAAATGCGATTCAGAGACAAATTTTTGAAGCATTATGTTTAACTGTTGAAAAGACATTTTAAAAATATTTTTAAAATCAATAAATAAATAAAAAAACACAAACAAATTTAAATGTTTTATAAAAACGGAATTTAAATATATTGATAAATTCAACTAATCACTAGAGAAAACATTTTGCTACTTATTGAATCGATAATTGAATTATTAATTAAAAATATTTCTTCATAAAGAAAAATATCGTATTTTTAAAAATTAAAAAAAACGCTCTCATTTATTGATATTTCAGTAAATGTTCACTTTACGGTCAATACGTTTATGCACATTACAAATTTGACTAGCATTACCTGTGGATATACCACAGTATGTAATAGAATTATTACCAGATTTGATATGTTTACTTAAGAGCTATTACCAAATAGTTCAATATGTAAAAAGTATAATAATCTTCATTTGACTATCAACCATTTTCTTCTTCTTTCTTTCCTTTTTATCATCTTTTCATTGTGTTCGATTGAAACAGATTAGTGTTATCGCTTTCGCGCCTTCACAATCTCTCTCAATCTTATCTCTACTCTTTTTCTTTCTTATTATATTTTTCTGTGTAGCATGTCTCTTGTCTTCCTTTTATTTATTTATTTATAATAAAGACGGAATGGTACATTATTTAGCTGATGTGACGACACTCGTAAGAAACAATAATGGATAAGCAACACCAGATAATCAGGATTTACATTTTTGCATTTCCTCTTGGGCTTTTTTGACGGTCTTATTTTTAACGAGTGGGTGTTGCAATATGATAACGGTCGTACAATTAAGGAACACGAGTATTGATATGTAGATTTTTAAAAAGGGAAAAAACTTTTCATTCATTGATATTTCAGTAGATATACGCTTTAAAGTCAATACGTTTATACGCATTATGAATTTTATAAAATAAATTTATGGAGAATTAAAAACAATATAATTTTGGGGGTATATTCGCGGAGTTCCGTACGGCCTCCTGTCTCAAAAGCCACTAATCGGTGGCTACTGAAAAAAACAAACACCGGCTACGATTGAAGTCCGTAACCGAAGCAATGTCACTTAAAAAAAAAACTAGGGTTAAGTTTAAGGTTGGGGTTGGGGTTTCGTGTTAGTTTAATGGGAAAATGAATAAATAATTTGGGCTCTGGTTTTTTTCAGAAAAAAACAAAACCCACACATTTTGTAATAAAACTGTTAATTTTAACTAGGTGGGTCTAGTGCTAGGGTTAGGTTTTTTTTTCAAGTGACACCGCTTTGGCTACGGACTCCAATCGTAGCTGGTGTTTTTTTTTCAGCAGCCACCTGTTAGTGGTTTTTGAGGCAGGAGGCCGGGACGGAACTCCGCGAAGAGTACCTAATTTTGTTGAGTTATTATTTGTTGACCCTTAAACAGGTCATAACAAACATTCATTTAGGAATTATGATTTGGGTGGGGAATTGAAGAGAACGATTGATTCATAACCCAAAAATAAAACCAATGTATTTCTCAAGAAAATTTTTTTTTGAATTCGAGGAATCCAGAATGATGTCCATAAGATTCAGTTCAGAGATTTTATAATCGAGTTTAAAGGATCTATTTCCAGAGTAACTAGTACTTCCGATGGCAAAAGAGAAAGAAGGATCTGATTTCAATTTCAATAATTTTAATTGACCCGAATCGAATTTTTGTATCTTCGTTTATTAAATTTTTAAGGGAACTTAATATTGTAAGACACGTTGAAATAGTTCTATATTTGTCACTAGTAGCAGAACTTCGTATACAAATCTCTTGAATTGTTTAATGCAGATACAAAGTCCCTCTTCACTTGAATGATTGGTGAAACTTAATCTTTTTATTTTGTTATTTCTTTGACACACAATCTTCTTATTTTATTATTTCTTCGATCTTGCTTTGTTAATCACCATAGCGTAACTGTAAACGAGCACCGGACGCAGACCATAAGTACAAACATGTAAAACATTCGAGCCTCCCCCTTACCACAATTAATGTATCTGTCTTTGAATCTCTCGCTCTTTCTCTATCATATATATATATTTGTGTGTGTGTGTGTGTGTGTGTGTGTGTGTGTGTGAAGGTTATGAAAATAAATGTACTGGGTTTTGGGAGCTTGAGTGAATGGTGCAAATAATAATACGAAAGAAATATAGTTGACTTAAGAGATTTCGACTGAACCATCGTTGTGTTATTATAATCGTCTGAAGATGACTTATTTTAAGGTAATTTAAAAAAAACCATCTGAATAGAGCCCGAGGTTACAGTGGCCTGAATGTTGTGTTTATACATAATAAAGATGAGGACAACAGCCCGAAATATCAAAATTATTTATATTAAGCCTCATCTGAAGGACCGCCTTAGCTCCGTCGGTAGAGCGCCTGACTAGGAACGACACGGTTCCTGGTTCGAAACCCCCCCTTGCCAACTCAGCGTATGAGTAGCACAAGGATTTGTGAGGTAAATTGAGGAGATAATGGTAGGCGTGGTACTTCAGAGGCCAGAGATATCCTACGTCTAGCGCTAGTGAAAAGGGGATAGACTCCCTCGCTGTATGGTTGATACCGACTTTAGGCCACCCCAACGACTTAACTTAGCACTAAATTTCACGTTGAATGCCGTTTCCCACGAAGTCTTAGTTTGTTCGACAAATGTGCGTTTCGTCTTTCATATATTCTTTGTGTCTGTCGTCGTTTTTCTCATTACACACCTCATCACAGATCAGGTGAAATGTCACGACTTACAAACACGTCGTCCTTTTATCTATCTAACCCATAGATGGGACCCTAACAGGTATTACTAATCCAGGTCAGAGTGGATCTTAGGGATCAAAGGGTACTCTACATTCTCCAGATCTTCAGAATTGGAACTTCCCAATCAGATAGGTTAACGTCATACCCAGGACATTAGAATCATCAGCCATCTCCTTCTAGCACATAAGAGCAATAGGGTTGGGACAATCATATAGGTGCTAGGGCTTGACATGAGTGAGAGTGAGTAACCACGAGTAAATTTATGTTTATAAATTTATTTTTGTCGTAAAGAAGAAATAAAATGAAACTAACGAGACACGTGGAATTTCCAAGAAAAGAAACAAAAAAATTGAGGAGTTATTTAAGCCAGAAACGATGATTTGCAACTTTATTTCATATAAATCAATAATAATCGATATATTACATAATACACATTCACCACCAGTAATAAACTTACATCTAGTATAACATCATCGGCTGGTCACGTCAAGCCCTAGCACCTATATGATTTTCCCAACCTTATAGTCCTCATGGCAAGCCCCAACCCCTTTTTATCATATGGGTGCTAGAAGGCGGTGACTGAGGGTCTACATGTCCTGGGAATGACGTTAAACTCTATCTGATGGTGAGGTTCCAGTTTTGGAGTTTTGGGGAATGTAGAGCTCCCCTTCATCACCATTGCTCGTTGGTCCACTCTGACCCGGAGTGGTAGTACCTATTAGTGTCCCATCTATGGGTTAAATAGAAAAATGTATTTTTATTTAAAAAAATTGTATTATCTATTAAGAATTGATTTATTTCAAAACTTTATCAGCATTAAATGACCCACTGAGGTTGATATGCCGTAAAACAAAATAAAACCAAACTAGTATAACATCCCGTATTTGTCTATTTTTCTCCATGTATCCTTTGTAAGTATTCAACAGAAAATACAAGATCAATACAGTTGCTTTGATTTGGTTTGTTTTGTTTTACGACATATCAATCTCAGTGGGTCATTTAATGCCGATAAAGTTTTGAAATAAATCAATTCTTAATGGATAATACAATTTTGTTTATCAACTCATGTTTTTTCTATTTAAACCATAGATGGGACCCTAACAGGTACTACCACTCCGGGTCAGAGTGGACCAGGGAGCAATGGTGATGAAGGGGTGCTCCACATTCCTCAAACCTCCAGAACTGGAACCTCACCATCAGATAGAGTTTAACGTCATTCCCATGACATGTAGACCCGGAGCCACCGCCTTCTAGCACTCATATGATAAAAAGGGGTTGGGGCTTGCCATAAGGGCAATAGGGTTGGGAAAATCATATAGGTGCTAGGGCTTGACGTGACCAGTCGATTGATCGGAGGGGCCTCTCCGACCGCCCGTCTAGCCCAAGTGGCCCATTGGGGAGTCTTCCCTCTGCAGAGGTGCAGTCGGTGCATTCTAACGCCCCACCGACAGGGCGGATTACATTAAAAAATAAATAAATAAAAAGGTTGCACCAAAATTTCACGTTGAAATACCGTTTTTTCCCACGCAGTTTTAGTTTGTTCGACAAATGTGCGTTTCGTCTTTCATTTCTTCTTCGTCTTTGTAGTTTTTTTTCTTTTCTCTCATTGCGCACCTCATCAGAGATCAGGTGAAATGTCACGACTTACAAACACGTCGTCCTTTCGATTCAGCATGCACAGCTGGTCACATCAAACCCCCACCTCACCCCACCGACTCGTTGGCATTGTTTTGTGACATTCTTTCTTTTCGTCATCCCCTCCACCACCGAGCCAAACGCACTCACACTATTTATCCAGACAAAAAGCCCTCCAGATTAAAAACACATTGTGGTGCTTAGAGTAATAAAGAACAAGAGATAATACCCTGACCACTGCCCCTTCGTAATTAACCTTATAAAGCCCCCCCCCTACCTCAGTCACTGTAACAGGGATGACCAAGCTAGGGTCCTTTCGAGCGATTTTCTTGTTTATTTATAAGAAGTTTGCTTTGTGGGGAATAGCGACTGTAACTCCCATTGTGTCTTTATAGATGTATGTGAATTCTATGTTTGATTAAGTAGTTGTAATGAATTCATTGCCTTCTTATTATTATTACTAGCAAATATATCCACCCTCCGGGTACAAGTATTTAAGTTTTAATGTAATAATATATTGTATTAAATTAGAAAGGCTAATAAAACTAAATAAGAATACAGATAAAAAGATTTGAAACAGAGGGTGGTATAATAAAAAATTTGAAACAGAGGGAGAATAATAAAAAATGGAACAACTGAAACTTACTCTTCCATCACTCTCGTCTTTCATTGTTATTTTTTCTAATTTAAGTATTTAGTTATAAGAGGAAGTAAAGAATAAAATGACAGTTATTTTATCTTGTTAATGGATTTCATTTAAGATTCATTGAAGAGATTTTTGCTTAAATTCATTAAAATAAAACCAAACAGTTAGAAATCAATAATACTAAGCACATATTTATTAAATTCGATTTTTTAGTATTAATATACAAATTAGCCTTCCCGTTCACACTGTAAACCGCTATTTTGTTGTATATATAAATACAATTGCATGTTGTCAGTATGTAGACGTAGTTAACAGTATTAATAATGTAAGACAATTTTATTAATAACTGAGGTTTAGATAAAAATAAAATCATGGAGAATGTGATGTCAATAACTAAGAGAATTGTGACTTGAGTAGGAATATAGTTTCGGTTACAGACAGAAAAACACACAATCTCCATTATAATAAGATGTGTCTTTAAAAGCTGATGTATACATCATATTATGTGTATTTGTGTATTCGCTATATATATTTTATTGTAAAGATTTCACGTATGCTTCGCATATTTGTATTTAAAAAAAAATATAGTAAAACTACTAGGTCTCTTAAGCATAAAAAGATGGTCGATGTCCAAGTTAAAATAAACTAAAGCTTAAGAAATATTATAGACTTGGTAATTGTATCCAAATTCAAAGTGTATGTGATACTGTATATATATATATATATATATATATACTCATTATTTTTATTGCCAGATTACGGGAGTAAAATCGCTAATGTTAATTTTTCTGATTTGGTGATATTTTAAGTGAAGAATATGGATGATTCTTAACTCTTAACATCCTGTTGAGATTTTTCTAAGTCCAGAGCCTCATTCCTATAAGAATATATAAAACAATGGCTAAAAATGACCTTTGCATCTAAAGTTACCTATTATTTCCCTTAAATCAAAGATTTCTACATATGTTTAATATTAAATTTAAACAAGGGCTATTGTTTGGGGCTGATTAGTTAAAACGAATGGGACTTCCAGCCGGGTGGAATGAGGTGGTATAGGACTTTAAGAGTTATTGTGACTAGTCATATATAGGTTGAATTCTTGTATATTTTATGTATGTTGGTCATTGGGGGAGTTATTTAAGTGGTATATTATATAATTCGAAGTTTTTTGACGGGGAAGGAGGCGACGGTGTGAATTTGGAGATTATCTCATTTCAGTTGTGTTTACCTTGAACATTTTAAATGATTAGAGATGGTGTTTGGTGTAAAGGGAATTCCAATAGAGCCTTCATCAGATGACGGCCCAAAGGTCAAACGAGATTTCCGGGCCTTATCGTCATTACCACTACTCAAGGTACCCTCAACAGTGTTCAATATACTGCCAGGCTTATTGGATTTTGTTGGGAAACTACTGCATAAAAATTATTTCTGGGTGAATTATTATGATATAAGGTATGGGGCAAATGGTCACTCCTAAATATAGACTCGTTGACTACCACGTGACCTGGGGTAGATTTCTATTGTCCAATCTCTGGCACTGCTGCTGCTGCTTCTGCTGTATTAATAGAGGCACCATTCTGAGCTTATTTCATTGACATTTGGATTCTCTTGGACGTAGGACTTACAAAGAATACTCTAAAACCGGATTCTTATTGGCTTGCTTACTTACTTATTACATCTGGAACCTAGGATGCCGACCAGATACTTAACAATTTCTGGGTGAATTCTATATAGAAAATGATACTTTCTTAATTAAGTGCGAATTGTAAAACCCCCCAGTTTAGGTTGTTTTTTTTAAAAGATTTTAGTTGTTGTTGTAAGGGTTTCGCGTATGCTTCATCAAACTGCATAGGACTTGTCACAATTTCAGAATTATCCAATTTTTTTAGTTAAAACATCACCAAATCGCTTTCTGTAAATAGGATATTACTGTCTAAATATACAAACTGATTAACTAATGTCGGAGGCTTATCATTCGGTGTGCAGGTGTCTCCGTTTTGTTTCAAACAAATGAACTTAGTTTTATTTGAATTCACTTAGACGCCAATGCGTCTAGCCACGTTATCTAGGCTACGCAACAATAATTTAGCTTGTACATGTGTATTTGTGAGAAGATCTAGATCATCTGCGCAATCCGCATCTGTAATAGTCTTTACAGTATATAACCGAATCTCTCTCTCTCTCCCACCCCCATTATTCAACATTGCTTCTAAAAAAAACAAACATCCAAAAATCTTATTCACTTCGCCGAAAGAGCTTAACGCCGGGTTTGTTTACTAAATAAACGTCTACTGCCTGCATGGCAGGGGCGTGTAATAATTTCCTTGACAAGGTTAATTCGCAGGGATTGTTCGCTATGTACCGGCGCCGAACGGATATGGTCTCTGACTATGCCTGTGAAGTCCCGGTTTCGATTCTGTCGGAGGGGAGTCGTTAGTATACATCGCTGAAGAGACTTAATAAAGTCGAAACAGTCTGTACGGTGTTCTGCATGGCGAGCCATCCTTTGCGGGATTTACTTGTCAAGTTTATTTTCTATAATTATCGAATTTTATACGATACATGCATTTATAATTGCCTTCAGCAGAAATATTAAATATAATATATATATATATATATATATATATATATATATATATATATATTTATTAAAGGGTTTGTTTTTATAGTGTATACGAAGCATTATATGTAATTGAATAAGTTGTTTTTTGAAGGCAGCAAAATAATGCGATGTATGTTGGAAAAATATATTTATTTACTTCTTTTGTTGTTTTTCTTTCAAATTTCAATTTCAGCGTTCATCAACGTATTAATAACAACTGTTGATTTTTACCAAGCATGGATGGGATGAGGACTTCTTACTACTCTGATGATGGATTTTATCCGAAATATTAAGTATGTTTAAAAAAAAAAAAAAAAATAAAAAGAAAAACAACAAAAGAAGTAAATAAATATATTTTTCCAACATACATCGCATTATTTTGCTGCCTTCAAAAAACAACTTATATATATATATATATATATATATATATATATATATATATATATTTGTGTGTGTGGGTGTGTGTGTGTGTTAATCGTGGAACTGATATAAGTGTATCTAGTCTTTATTGTGTGCATATATGTAATCATTGTGGGTAGCTAACGTGGTGTAATGGTTAGCAAGCTAGCTTTGTGAGTTTGATTCTCATTGGGCGCTCCATACCTCTGGCCATGTGCCACATCTAAGCTTAGCATAGTAAATAACTAAATGCAATCATTGTAAGATACTGATATATATCACAAATATTTTTTGCTTTTTTCATACACAAAAGCAATGGGTTGCGATTCAGTCAATATTGAAACAGATCCGTTGAATGTAGATTTCTGAAGAGAAAATGAATTAATTTGACTCTTAGTAAGTAAAGTCATCGGGGTGGCTCTAAGTGGGTATCAGCCAGACAGCGACTATACATAGGAGATTGTTTTTTAGCGTCTGATGTGGTGCGCCACACCTTTCCTCAGCTCCGCACTTTACCGCACATATCCCTGTGCTACTCATACGCTGAGTTTGCTAGGTCCAGTTTCAACACCCCAAAATAAATGTTTTAAAATACTGTATTTGACAGCATATAAAACACACATTTTATTGGAAACATTGAAAAAATTGCTCTGCGTCTTATACATCGTAGGTGAAGTTTGAGACCTCCCGTAGGCCTAGGCTAATCTTCTCTATGTTGCTCACTAACCCAGCTTACGCTCAGTACTTTTATCTACCCTAAACTCCATGCATCCTTATTTTATTACTGTTTCTGCTTGTGTAATGCACAGCTAGACTGTTTTCAACAAAATATGCTTAAATACGCTAAAAATGTTTTTTCCTGAAACTGGCTGCTGAAATGGGGGTGCGTCTTATATGCCCGTACGTCTTATATGCCGTCAAATATGTTACATCATTACTGAATCTCATCTTGTTATAGTTTGCTAAATGTCTAACCGTATATCTGGCCAGCTAATCGAACCAGTATCGAACTAGGGACCTTGTGGTTCCCAGGTAGACGCACTACCGACTGAGATAAACCGGCCCTATACACGTTATCAATCAAAGCTGCTTGATGTGGCACACATACTCAATTACTAAATTTAGTTTTCTCAAGATTACGAGCGTTGTGTACTCAATGAGGATACAAAAATCTCTAGACTAACATTACTGAGTCAACTTCTCCATCACTCTATGTCAGTTTTCTTAAGCTGCCTGGTCCGAGGTCAAGGGTCAGCTTTTGGTAAATGGCTAGTGGGGTTCTAGTGTTGCAGTTGCCCTTAAAGCAAGCAAACATCACCCCAAATGTAAATATGGTTTTAATGCCTATGACACTTTTAAAATGACCTGACAGTGGGGAGGTTTATGAATGTCAGTGGGAAACACTTCACATGACATTCGTTGTTTAAAACAATGTATCGATCTATAAAAAGTAAAGTCGTCGGGGCGGCCTAATGTCGGTATCAGCCAGTCAGCGAGGGAGTCTATCCCCTTTTCAATAGCGCTAGACCAAGGAGATTGTTTTAGCATCTGAGGTGGGGCGCCACACCTACCATCAGCTCCTTACTTTACCGCACAGATCCCTGTGCTACTCATACGCTGAGTTGGCGGGGACCGGTATTGAACTAGGAACCTTGTGGTTTCTAGCCGAACGCTAATAATGGTAATTCAGTGCCTTTTTTAACCGAAACTACGTCACTGCTTATGTCACAGTCATTTTACATTTAATCTATGAAAAATCAATTAAGATTCAAATTTTCACGAAAATGTTGATACTTATTCACCTTTAGATGATTATATGTTTTAAAATATTTTTTCCTAAAATATATGAGGGAACATTTTTTTTTTTACTAGATCGACTAGGTAAATTTATTAGAATTCATAAAATGAAATTGCCCCCCCCCCCATTTTCATTTTATGAATCCGAACTAAATATTTTACTCGTACGATTTAAAAAAAATATTTCTATAAAGTAAGAATCTGAATAATTAAATCTGAAATTTTCTGAAACATTTGAGGCCGTTAAAAAAACAAATCTCTCAGTGGAGTGAAGTGAATATGCTTTTAAAGCAAGTAATTCATTTTCTAAAAATCTCAAACGATTTAATTTATTTAATACTCTCTGGCAATATCTTTCAAAAATGTATTTCTACACCGCCCGGTGTGTGCTATTTTTTTTGTTGTTGCTGTTTTTTACTAGTTATTTTAATTACCTTAAAATAAGTCATCTTCAGACGATTAGCCATGAATTCAAACGCACTTTCGGCTTAGACATTTACTGCTCCTCAAGGGTGCTCTAAAAAAATAAATGCCACCAGACCTAGAACAAAATTGGGATTAGATATAGAAATATATAGAGAATGAGATTTAAGCTCCAAAATGCGTTTGAATTCAGAGGTAATTGTCTGAAGAGGACTTATTTTAAGGTAATAAAAATAATAAACAAAACGCATAAAAAGAGTTCGAGGTTACAGTGGCCTGGGCGTTGTGTTTCAACCCCAATAAAGATGAGGACAACAGGCCGATATATCATAATTATTCATATCAAGCCTTATCTCATATATACACATAAAATGACGCGTGCTTTGTAGAAACTTTCTGCGTTAGAAATGTCCCTATTTGCAGCTGTTTGTTTTATGTTTGATATGAAAAGTGAGAAGTTTTATTTTCTATGTAATTTTGTTGAGAACTTCTAATCGTTTGTTCTGAATTCAAATCCGTGTAGCAAATGTGGCCTATCATTAAAAGGGACCAAATCATAGGTTGTATTCAATCAACAAGGACATCAATATTTCGTTTATTATTTTGTGAGTGATGACAACCTACCTGTAATCAGATTGCAATCAACAGATCGATTTTGGCAAAGAGTTTTTTCTTTTCTAGACATCTGTAATTCATTTCTCTGAATGTTTCAGATGAGGCTTGAAGATTAGTATTATCTGCGTTATTCGGAGTATTGTCCTCATCTTCATTGTTATTTGTACAACGTTTCGGCCGATATACCCTCCGGCCTTCTTCAGGTATTTCTTGTCGGACTCGGGAACCTTCACGGACTCGGGAACCTTCTTTTCGAACTCGGGAAATTTCTTGTCGCAATCGGGAGCCATCACGGAACTTTGAACCTAACCCATTATCTATTCCACGGGGGTATCCTGTTCTCATTCCGCTAACCATAGTTGGGGTAGGAGTTGTGTGTTAATAATTTTTTCTAACTGCCTCTACTCAGTATTATCTCTGAATACCGAGTTCAATCCTATATTGGCTTACATTACTAGTTAAAGAAAATAACCTTTTCAGTATAGTATTCTTTTTTTTATTTTAAAGAAGTTGAATGATCAAATTAAGGCATTAGAATTGGAAATAATCAAAGCTACACAATGATAGAGGTAGCCAACAGACTAAAAATATTGACATTGAAATTTGTGTTAATTTTTTGTAATTTTGCAAATCATCATCATCATGTCGCGCTTTCAGCGCGGATATCCATGACAGTCTCTCCATCCGTCCCTAACGCTCATCATTCTCGGGAGGTCCTCTATGCAGCATCCTGCATCCACACAGAGCTGATCAACATACGTTTTTGCTGGTTGGCCCACGCTGGCTTGTCCATGTGCTGGCTTCCACAAGAGGACGTCGCTTATGAGTTAGTCCTTGCTTCTCCAGCAGTGTCCCGCGTGTCTTGTCCGTCTCACTCGGATGGTTTGGGTGATATGTGGTAGGTGGCCGTACAGCTGCTTTCTGGTAGGGTGCTGTTTCCACGTCTTGTTCATGATCACCCGCAGCATTCTTGTGCAACTCCCATCTAGTTTATTCTCTAGTCGCTTAGTTAGGGTCCAGGTGGTGCAGCCATACAGCAGTATTGACACGACAACAGCCTGAGCCACAGACTGATATATATATATATATATATATATATATATATATATAAAGGCATTACTGTCTCTTTCATTCACAATCTATGAACATTCTACATTCAGTCGTTTCTATCAAGTCAATCTGCCCCAGTCGTTCTGTATTAAACCATTTTTGCCGCCACGTCTGTTGGCAATAAGATCTCTATTAGGATAAATACCGGAGATAATAATTCTATTTCTTTCATAAAAGTTTCAAATTTCCTTCATGAATTCTCATCAAATATATACTTCAAATAACTTAGCCAATGGACATCAAAACAGTTTTCTTATATCTGCTAAAGA
>CM042141.1:59244653-59247153 GCA_023376005.1 Doryteuthis pealeii | reverse complement strand
GATTTATTCGGCTTGTATTATGGGAGAATGAAAGAATAAAAAATGATCACACTTCGCAAAAAGAAAAAACCCCAACAAAAACACTTAAAAACAAAAAGAAATTGATGTAATAATATCCACTGCCCGCAATCTTTCGATTGAAAAAGTTTTTTTTTAAAATCCCATCAATAATATTCTTTTCAAACTTTTATTCTTACATTTTAAAATTAAAAAAAAAATTTCTTCATGGGAATGTTAAATAAATCTAAAAAAATCAAATATTGTCCAAACATTCCAAATCTTCATCTTTCGATCCTACTTCGGACATTATCAAAATAATAAGAAGAGAAAATGGATGTTTGGTTTGTTTGGTTTGGTTTGTTTAGTTTTACTCCATATCAACCTCAGTGGGTCATTTAATGCCGATAAAGTTTTGAAATAAATCAATTCTTAATGGATAATACAACTTTTTTTATAAATACATTTTTCTATTTAACCCATAGATGGGACCCTAACAGGTACTACCACTCCGGGTCAGAATGGACCAGGGAGCAATGGTGATGAAGGGGAGCTCCACATTCCCCAAACCTCCAAAACTGGACCTCACCATCAGATATTTAACGTCATTCTCAGGACATGTAGACCCGCAGCCACCGCCTTCTAGCACCCATATGATAAAAAGGGGTTGGGGCTTGCTATAAGGGCAATAGGCTTGGGAAAATCATATAGGTGCTAGGGCTTGACGTGACCAGCCGATTAATCGGAGGGGGTCTCTTCGACCGCCCGTCTAGCCCAAGATAGGGCCAAATTGGAGTATTGCATGTCATGAACTGCTCATCCACCTGGGCTCTATCCTTAAGCATCACGGGTCGCCACCCACGGCAAACATGTGGCCCCATTGGGGGAGTCTTACCCCTCTGCAGAGGTGCAGTCGGTGCATTCTAACGCCCCAGCCGACAGGGCGGAAAATGGATGTTAATATTTTCAATAGATTATGTCGAGTAAAGAATGTCGCTTGAATTTTTCCTCGTCTGATACGTCATCATGACGAACAAATCCGATAATGCCGCGTAGAAAAGTATTCAAAAGTTTTTAAAATAAAACAAAATAAATAAAAACGAAACCAATGGAAATGTGCAATTCTAATTTTCATATTGTTCTAAAATGCTACGTATCAAACCACCGAAATGTACAGTCATTTAATCCAGACATATGCTCTCTTGATCGTTAAATACAATTTTGTTTTCCAAATTATATGTCTAAATTTTATTCGATATGCCACCACCCTATCGATAAGGCTTAGAATACGATAACTTCATCCCCTGTAGATGTGTTGCTTGGTTTGATGGTTGGATTTTACGGCATGTCAGCAATTGTTGGGTTATTTTATGCCGAAGAAGTTTTCTTTTATTCATTCTTGATGGTATTCAATTTTTTAAAAACTCAATTTTTAAAAAACACTTATTTCTATTCAACCCATAGATGGGGCCCTATCTGGTAATACCACTCTGGGTCAGAGTGGACCTGGGAGTAATAGCAATGAAGTGGTACTCCACGTTCCCCAGAGTTCGAAAATTGGAACTTCAGCATTAGATGCAGTTTAACGTCATACTGAGGAAAAGCCGAGTTGTAAGATAACCCTAAAGAAGGCGTGCCCAGAGGATTATACTAAGGTGAATCTGATGTTAAGCTCCTAATGGTAAAGGTCCAGATCTAGGCAATGTGGTATGTACACCTTCATTGGCATTAGACCCAGGCCCCGTCTGACCCTGAGAGGTAGGTCTGTTAAAAATTATTTCTATTCTATAAATACTCTTAAGGAACTAGTACAAACTGTAATTATGAACGTTCTATGAACATGAATCCCCAATACCTAAGCATAAAATAACCCTAGACGAAGTGACATGCCGTTAAAATCAATCAATCGACAAATAAAATTTCCAGCTCATATGACATTCAGTGTCGATGTAATTTTCTCAGTTAATCTAAATCTATGCATATGTAAAAGGCAGTTTTTTGTGTATGTATGTCCGGAAAATTCGAAACTACGAAAATAAAGCAATTAACGACTGTGCGAATTAGTTATCACCGGGTCTTGCTTTTTGTGCAAAAATCTGATTTATATTTGAAGATATTAAAAAATCAATATATATATATATATATATATATATATATTTAGAGAGAGAGAGAGAGAGAGAGAGAGAGAGAGAGAGAGAGAGAGAGAGAGAGAGAGAGAGAGAGAGAGAGAGAGAGAGAGAGAGAAATGGCATTGAAATTCTACTTTATAATGTCCAGCATTTGTAAATCTCAAAAGTAAACAAATCAATACACCAAGGTCCCCTGTCTCTGCCCAGGCGACACTGGGTAGCCGCTTCTCATCTTACATAATCAAATAACGCTTCAATACTTGGATAATGTACACTGTTATATTTATAATTATGTTATAATTATAAATTCGTCTGTCATTTTTACAATGAGATAAAAAAATCAACAAAGTTTGATGATATCCTTCCTACCCTTT
>CM042141.1:59227153-59237153 GCA_023376005.1 Doryteuthis pealeii | reverse complement strand
CGTGTTCCAGAATTGGATCTTCACCAGATGCAGTTTAATATCATACACTAAGAACCTCTGCAACCGCATTTTAGCACGTATATGATAAAAAAGGGTTGGGAGTTTGTCATAAGGACAATATATTTGGAACAATCATATAGGTGCTTGAGCTTGACGTGACCAACCGATTGATCGGAGGGGGCCTCTCCGACTACCAGTCTAGCGTAAATAAAAGCCAAATTAGTGTGTTGCCTGTCAGGGAGTACTCAGCCATGCGGTGGTCCGACTGGGGGGATTTTACTCCTCAACAGAGGTGCAGTCTGTGTATTGTTCATCAAATGTCAGCAATATAATCAGTGCGTCCGAATAATGAGGGAAATTAGTAACAAAGAATGAGAGCTGGTCGAAATCGCCAGAGATGTCGCAAAGAAGGAAAAACAATGATTGAAAGAAATATAATGATAGAGAAAAGAGGAGAATATAAAGATGTTGAACGAATTCTAATAAGAAGCCTTTTCATTTAAGGATATTATAGGGATTGGCTCCTATATTTTTACGGCATGTGGAATTGACCGAATTAAAATAATTAAGTTTTCTTAAACAACTAGTTTTACAATTGTATGTTATGAGTTTAGAATTAGGTAAACAAAAGAGAATCGGATAAAATTAGTTTAGAAAATATTTAGAAACAATAAAACAATGGTTTAAATTCCATGGGAAATATGTACGCCAATGCGGAATGTACCAAAATCATTCGATATGCATCATTGCAAATCACCTGATATTTGATGAATATTTTAGCTTAATGATCACTAGACAATTCAAAAAGAAAATTTAAAAACCCATAGGCTGAAAAACACGAGACAGTGGGAGCTTACGCTCTTCCCGACTCGACAGAGTTTGGAGCTGATGCTCCTAACTCGCAGTGGAGCGAAAAGTTCTCCCCAATATCGACACAATGGGAGAAGTCGCCTGCCCGTAGACACAAAATGATATATCAGGTTGGTCTCGTATTTTCGTTTCCAATTTTCTTCTCTCGCGCAACAACAACAAAATTTCAATCACAAGTTTCAATCACAGACAAAACTGCTCCAATGTTGACACAACCAATCGCACAAATATAAACAATAAATGTCACACTTGTCACACACAATATGTACAGACACATACAGTCTGCAACACCACTGAAAGAACATTGAATATACCAATTGTAAATTAAATGTATTAAAGTTTGTTTCCTTTATTCAATTTTTTTCTTCTTTTGTTTTCTATGGAAACTTCATTTCCGTAGTCTTATACTTAAATTGTGGGGATCAAACTCGGATCTTCAAACTCCTCAACTACACTCACCCAATCACGTGGTCACTACACTCTCAGCAGAGGTGCAGTCGGTGTATTGTTCATCAAATGTCAGCAATATAATCAGTTGCTTCCGGATAATGAGGGAAATTAGTAAACAAAGAAGAGAGAGCTGGTCGAATCGCTAGAGTTGTCGCAAAAAAGAGAAACAATGATTGAAAGAAATATAATGATAGAGAAAGAGGGAGAACACAAAGATGTTGAACGAATTCTAATAAGAAACTTTTCATTTCAGGATAAACTCTCTGATTAGATTATCAGTCACATCTTAATCCATCTGACCAAAGTGTAAAGTTAAATTACCAGATTTCTCTATCGTCCTTTAAGAAGAAAATGAGAAAATGGTGAAGCCGGTCGATCATATTACAAAATTATCTCTCTCGTGATTCCATTTCCACAACACCGAAACGAAATGTTCCTTAGCACCAATTATTATCTGCTTGATTTTTCTGTCATTCTTTTGGGGATTTTTTAATTTTTCTATTTCTTTATGTTTTTTTTTTTCTAATTTGTTTCCTAATTGCTGCTGTTTTAAAAACAATTTTTCCTTCACTTCCCCATTTATTAATCCCTCCCCCAAATATTTCTTATCTTCCCTAGTCGACTACTTTCGAGTGATACACAATGTAGTTTTATTTACATATTTACTCATATTTACTTGGCCTTTCTGAATGGAAAAAAATTAGGGGTCATGTAATCCCCCTTTTTTTTTCTGTACAATCAGAAAATATCTTAATCTTTCTGTGCTAGCCATGTCCCCATTCAAATGAGTCAATTAGTGGATCCTGATCCATACCTTTATTGGCTGTATATTTTGGTGTCGGCAATTGTCTTATTATTTTCTTTCGAAAACGATGAATACAATTCATTGAAAAAAAAAGAAGAAAAAAAAGAAAGAAAACAGAAGGAATAGATAGCATATATCTTAATACAATGGAGATTCAGTGTATCTGTCTGTAACTGAAAACTACGTTACTACTTCGCACGTCACGATACACCCAGGAACTGTGTACTTTTATCAATGAGTATTTAATTCATCAATGAAATCATTAATACATAGAATAAATCTTATCTATTAACGATGTCTCTATGAAAAATCTGAGGTAGATTTGCCTCAAACAATCTAATGGTATTAGTGCGTTTAAAATCCTGCAACATGTTTTATATAATTTAAAATAAAGGTTTACATCATATATGGTGGTGTTAATTTGCATACTGGTTTTTAACAAATCGGTTTAATAAATAATTCCTTGGCATTATTGAACTCTGATATTATTGTTTTATTCTCCAAAATATTAAAATTATTCATATGAATGATTTTATATAGAAACCAATTAAAATATAATTAACATAAATGAAATATTTTTATGTGTTCTTATTTAATTTCGTTAGTGTCTCCAAATTTAATATATTTTCCTTACATTAAACTTAAATACTTAAGCTTGGAGGACGTATATTTAAATCCACTCTAACATTTATCTTCAAGTCGTCCTACTTTTGAGTGATACTGATGAGTTTATTAAAATATTTATTAATATTTACTTGGCCTTTTCTGATTAGAACATATTATGAGTCATGTAATTCCCCCTTTTTCTATACAATCACAAAATAACTTTTTCTGTCTAGCCATCTAAATAACTTTATAACTTTATTGCGGTATATTTTTGTGTCGACAATTGCATTATTTTCTCTTGAAAACAATGGATATTTTTCTGTTTTTGAGATGAGGCTCGATGTGAATAATTTTGATTTATCTGACTATATTGTGGTATGTATAAACACTACGTCCAGACCGCTGTATCTTCGATCTTCGTGCTTGATCTCAGGGTTATCGTCTGATGATGACTTTAGTCTAAGGTAACACTTGAACAAGGCCAGAGGAGACAGATCCACTAAGATTGAGTTTTAAAAAAAATATGATTGAAATTGTTGTGAGGTTTTAAGGGGTCAAATAAGAACAAAACGACGGGTAACAAATGTAGAAAAATGTATTAACAGAAAAGTAGACAAATACAATAGAGAGATGTGGAAATTACGTCGACGAACAGAGTTATTGGCATACTCGCATTGGCTTACTGCTAAGCACAATTATCCCTGTGACTTATAGTAACCTGTCGCGCATTCCATTAGTCTTATAGGGTGTATCACCTATAACAGAAGTAGAGTTTGAAAATTAAACTTGAAATACCATCAGGAGTGAATAAAAAAAAGTTATTCGGCATAAATAACCCAGCAAGGGTTGACAATGCCGTAATCCATCCANTCACAGATACAGAGAGAAATCTAAAACTTTCTTACGATTTACTCTAAGTGATTAACAGTATTTAATGTCTAGCCGACAACTTTATTTTAAATATGGTTGGGTTTTACATTCATTATTGTCTATCCAAATATAAATATGTTTATATATTCTGCAACTTCTGCAAATTAGGCAAACATTAAAACATTCCTGTTTTCCTAATGTCAATCATCCCTGAATAGTGTATCATTGAAAATTTGCAGAACTAAATTAACAAGCCTTTCAAGACTAGTAGGAGAAAGAGCTTCTGAGATCAATTTATAAACAATTTGACAGAGATTCCAGGGCATGAAGTTTCTGTAATGTAACAAAATGGCACTTTGGATACTATTTAATTCATGATTTCCATTTGACAACATTTTGGAACAGCATGCATTTAGTTGCATCTTTTTGACTAAAGCCAATTGTTTTTAATGTATTAATATATGTAGTCGAATAGGAAGAAAAGAGCTGAGACATAACAAATGCGTGTGGATATACAATGAAAGCTTTTTTTTATAAGAATTTATTTCATTTTTATTGTTATTAGAATCATTATTATTACATTATATTAGAATAATTTCATTATTATTAGAAGCATTATTATTGCTATTAGAATCATTATTGTTACTATTATTATTATTATTAGAATATTATAATGAATCGGCCGGCGCCTTCTTCCTTGGGACTACTTATACTGATGTCACACGTGAGTTGGAGTTCAGTGGATAGGCCTGTTGTATCTTAGAGGGCATTGGGTAGAGTCAGTGTATTTATCAATCCTATACAAGAGAAATATTATCAAATGGCTGTTGGAGGTCAATCATTTGTAACTGATTTTTTCCACGAACAACACGAGAAACTAAAAAAAAAAAAAAATCAAAAAAATCAAAAGTAATTATGAGGAAAGTGCGTCCCGGTCTCCTGACTCAAAAATTGTTACCCGGTGACTATTAAAATAACGACCCAGCTCAGTCTATTCAAAACTATCCATCTTCATATCTATCTATCTATCTATCTATCTATCTATCTCAATTTGTTCATATTTATCTATATTACTTTAATAACTAAGATTTTTTTTTATTCATGTTTGTTTAATGTCTTGTTTTTAGTTTAAATAAACAGGAATTACGACAAAAAAGATGCGACCCCCCCCCCCAAATACACTTTACTTGTCGAAAATATCTATCTATCTCCATTTGTTTATATCTATCTATATTATTTTGTTTGTTTATCTAACTATCTATCTCAGTCTATTCCAAACTATATATCCATCTTCATATCTAAACAAGAATCACGACAAATTACGATAAATAAACAAGAATTACGACGAGCTGGGGTTGTTATTTTGATAGTCACCAGGTAGCAATTTTTGAAGCAGGAGACCGGGACGCACTTCCTCATAAATTACCAAATCAAAGACGATCAGAAAACACTGCAGAAAGAGTTCCTGCAAAAATATATATGAGTGTTCATAAAGTTTTGCAGTGAAATAATTGCGTTCTTTTTTTTTTCTTTTATAAAAAAGGGAATTATCAATTCACAGATAAAACAACCATTAGACACCCAAACAGGAAAAAAGAATTAAATTTGATTTAAAAAATACCTGCAGAAAAAAGTGATAAAAATATCTTCAGACTCCAATGTAAATAAGTCGTCGTCGTGGCGGCCTAATGTCGGTATCAGCCATGCAGCGAGGGAGTCTATCCCCTTTTCACTAGCGCTAGACCGGGGAGATTATTTTAGCCTCTGAGATAGAGCACCACACCTACCATCAGCTCCTTACTTTACCGCACAGATCACTGTGCTACTCATACGCTGAGTTGGCGAAGGCGAGTATCGAACTAGGAACCTTGTGGTTTCTAGCCGAACGCGCTACCGACTGAGCTAACCTGCCTTAAAAAATGTAAATAAAGATGTGACCAAAAATAACGATTACAAAGAAAAAGATAACAAAGAAGGGGAGGATATATTGTGCACAGAGTACAACATTTTATTTACAGATTGGTGGAATGTGAAAGATGTGAGCAATTGGTTTCTTTGGTGGGTTGCACAGGATTGTCTGATATCGAGTATGATTTTTTTGAATAAACAATATTCTAGTTAACATTGCGAAAATTTTTAAACACCGGTACTATCAGTGGTTAAAGCTGAAAAATTGATACGAGAAAAGTTGACACTTGAATAATTCACATTGTACAAATGATCGTATCATCTAGTGAGTGAAAACCAAATGAAAATTCAACAGTTGAGTTTTTATTATGTATATTTTGATTATTGCATTTCAGCTAGACTGTCATCTTGGTCGTTATATTTTACATCTGTTGCAGAACTTGATAGACGCCTGTACATTACGTACTTGTGTGTCCGTGTAACTCACACACACACACACACACACACACACACACACACACATATATATATATATATATATATATATATATATATATATATATATACACGCACACAGACAGACAGACTGACATAACACAAATGTGAGCATATACAAGCAAATTAATTTTAGATATTTATGAAAGTTCGTTGGGCTACATATATTTATTAGAAGTGGGTTTACCTTAAAGATTGTCGATTGAAATAATATAATATATATATATATAAAATATCTTAATGACATTTATTATTATGTAAACATATATATAAAATATATATTTAAAATAAATACATAAAATATATATAAAACGTAATAAAGGACTATTTGCTCGTAAATTCCTACCATAAAATAAACTGAACCCCCATTTTATGTCCGTGGTTTTGCAATAAATGTTTTATTTTTCTTGCACTCGTTATATTACAATACAAAATATGGTTTGGAACTTTTAATATAATATTCTTTTGAAAATAATCTAACAATTAAAAAAAGAAAGAAAAAGATACATATTTTTTCTTATTTACGAAATTTAAGTTTCAATGTTTAAGCAGCACTATTTCCAAAACCGATTTATTAACGAATTATCTTTTTTTTACATATGTTCCGTCATTAAATTTTCTTTCGAAAAATGTAAAATTTATTTATGTACAAAAAACAAAACAAAAACAATCTTGGTACGGGGGATCAACGCGCGAAACAAAAACTAACGAAAAAAATTATTAGCCTTTTCAATTTAGTAAACATTTATTTACAATAAAAGTTCGTCTTTTATTACTTCATATACCGAAAGTTTTATTAAAATCGGATCGTTAGTTTATTTTATATGATTTTTAGAAGAATCTCCTGTGATCACCCTTTTATAGAACTAGCGATATTTTGCACATAGCTAGTATAACGTAGATACGTACACGTGTTTTTCGCTTAAATGTCTATTTGTGAGTGCGAATAGGGTCGCCGGAGTAGAGGGGAAACTTTAACGTGTTAGTGTCTTCACAAGAAAACTCACTCAGCATTTAACCACCCCTTCCTACCCCTCACCCTCCTCCTCCCAGAGCAAATTTTAAACGAGATTCTAAGGAGATAATTGAGGTGGCCTATTAGGTTTTCAATTTTATGAGTGTGATACATTTGAGGTTTGTTATTTTCACTTGGTGTGGTCGTCTTTAATGGAAGAAACCGACAACCAAGAGTAAACCTTTTATAAAATAGTCGGCTTAGACGATTTCAAATGTTACAATTACAAAAAGTTTTCCAAACGAACCAAGCCTTAGTTTTTAGAGAGATTTTCTCTGATAATTTAATCTAAAAAAAGTAAACGTATTCTACCAATTCACTATAGGACTTCCAACTTTATTCTACAATTCTATGATAGGGTTACCAGCTTTATTCGATTTTTTGATAATAGGGTTGCTACCTTTATTCTACCAATTCACTATAGGACTTCCAACTTTATTCTACTATTCGATAATGTGGGTGCTACCTTTATTCTACCCATTCACTATAGTACTTCCAACTTTATTCTACAATTCTATGATAGGGTTGGCACTTTTAATCGATTTTTTGATAATAGGGTTGCTACCTTTATTCTACCAATTCACTATAGGACTTTCAACTTTATTCTACAATTCTATAATAGGCTTGCCACCTTTATTGATCTTTTGTCGTCCCGGTCTCCTGTCCTAATTTACGCTAGGTTTTTGCGTGCTGGTGTCAGGCGAATTTCCGGCCCAACTTATATTTTTTCCGAGACTTGCTTTTGTCACTTTTTGTCAGCAAATTAATGTATATATTTTATAAGGACCCCCTCCCTCGATTTTTATCGGCAAATCAACATAGATATTTTACAACACCCACTTTAAATAAACATTTTTTTCGATTATATTTCTACAAATTTTGGTGCTATTCGCAGAATTGCGTCCCGGCCTCCTGCTTAAAAAAACCCCAAAAAACTCTAGGTGGTTATAGCTGAAAAAGCAACTCCACCAACGAATGCAGTCCCTAGCTGAAGCGGTACCTGCTGAAAAAACTAGTGCTTAAGGCGATATTTTTTCCAGTCTTTTTTCGACAAGTAAATGTAAATTTTTTGAAGGCATTTTTATCGACAAATTATTTTTTTTAGTGGTTTGAAGGCGTTAAAAGTAAGCCATATTTTTATCGGCAAGTAAATGTAAATATCTAGACCCCCTCCCAAATATTCTAAAGAGGGAGATAAAATATTTACATTTACTTGTTGAAAAAAGACTGGAGGGAGTGAAATATCGCATTAAACGCCTTAAGCGCCGATTGTTGTTTTTCAGCGGGCACCGCTTCAGCTAGGGACTTCATTCGCAGGTGGGGTTGGTTTTTTTTTTCAGCTAGCACCGCGGGACGGAATTCTACAAACAGCACCCAAATTTGAATTGGATTTTTACAAAACTCAAACTCAAATTTCAAAACAATCTTCATACCGTAAACTCTGTCAGTTTTGATTTTACAATTCACCCCCCATACTAAAATACAAATATAAATAAGAACGCAGACAATTGATTTTGCTGAGGTGGAGATGCTGCTTACCACACAAATCAAATTACCCAAGCTGTGCTACTCATGCGTTGTATTGGCGATGATCTATATCGGACCCAGAATCTTTTGATTATCTGGGTGGATGCTCTACCGACTGAGCTAAACTGGTCCCTAATAAAAGCTGTTGATATACAATCATTTTTATGTATCGTTTGTTTGTTTTTTTAAATTTTTGTTTCATTTTCGGTAATTTATGAGGAAGTGCGTCCCGGTCTCCTGCCTCAGAAATTGCTACCCGTTGACTATTAAAATAACGTCCCCAGCTATGTCATCTCGGCAGGGTTACTTGAAAGAAAACAACCAACTTAGGGCGTTAAATGTATTTTAGAGGGGGGGGAGGTCTCTTTTTTGATATGAACAAATGGAGATGGGTGTATATATATATATATATGATGATAGTTGTAAACACGGTTTGTTTAGAATGGCTTTTTGCCGATAATTTTTGGGAGAATAAGTGCTTAATTGGAGTCGTACCTAATTTTGAAAATTAATTAATTAATAATGAATTAGGCGGGAATACCTATTAAATGTATGGCTAAACAAATCGAGAAAAATCAATCTCTGTATGTACATTTCGGCCTATTAGGCCTCATCAGCAGAGCTATAGATCGGGCGGTCTTCCGATCTATAGCTCTGCTGATGAGGCCTAATAGGCCGAAATGTACATACAGAGATTGATTTTTCTCGATTGTTTAGCCATATATTTAATAGGTATTCCCGCCTAATTCATTATTAATTAATTAATTTTCAAAATTAGGTACGACTCCAACTAAGCACTTATTCTCCCAAATATATATTATATATATATATATATATATATATATATATATAAAGTAAAAAATGAAAAATTGAGGTAGATAGATAGATAGGTAGATAGATAGATAGAGAGATATCCATTTCATATCTAAACAAGAATTACGACAAATTTCTATAAATAAACAAGAATTACGACAAATTTCAATAAATAAATTTCTAAACAAATTACGATAAATAAATAAGAATTACAACAAAATGCAGTTGCATAAGATTATTGTCAATCCCCTGTAATTCTGAGGGGATGACTCCTTTCATACCATGGCCGGGTCCTTCTATGGAAAATTACAAAACCCGCCAAATATGTAAAGTCACGTGGGACCTTTTTCAGAGTCCCCAGTTTGCAGTTGGACGTCAGGCAGAGCAGCGGCCATTTCATGCTCTGCCTAAAACTGGAACTCACGCGCGCTATGTTAGTCAGATATTTAGTTACGTGAAATGTATAGTTATGGAAATAAAAGTTTATATAAGTAAAATGTTCTTGTGGTTGATGAATGTCTTGGTAACACGACTAAGAAATGAATCCAGGACGACCAGCCAGCAGGAACATAGCAACAGAAGACCTTAGAAGATTCCAGACCAAAGACGATCAGAATAGCAAAGACGGCCAGAAGAAAAGA
>CM042141.1:59202153-59217153 GCA_023376005.1 Doryteuthis pealeii | reverse complement strand
GTTGCCTAACCAAGGCTACAGAACCCAGTCTGTTCAATTATTTACCCATAACTGGGCGGGTCAGATGAGTTCATACATTTTCCAGAGGTATTAGCGCGAAGGGAAATACAAACAGCCTCGTTACGGATTTGAACTCGAGTCGCCGATTCTATTAGCTATGCCAAAAATCATTACAATAAGCGCGCTTCAGTTAAAGTTTTCTAAACGCTGTATAGACTTGGCAAGGGTCACTCAGTGGGAATCAAAATCAATCCTCCATAATATTTGATCTGCTTGACTATCTTACCATAATGGAGATCGTGTATGTAACAGAAACTGCATCACAATCACGGCCTCAGTTTTAACCGGGGGGGTGTTGCAAGATGATAACGGTCGTACTTTTAAGGAATACGAGTATTTATATATATATATATATATATATATATGTATATATATATATATTATATATATATATATATAGAGAGAGAGAGAGAGAGAGAGAGAGAATGATTGTATGCTGAATCCTTTGTCAGAGATCTAAAAAGTTTTGGAATTTTCAAAATTATCATACTAAAAAGATTGTCTGGTATCCCATGACTTAGGACAGACAATTTGTTTTGAAGAGCCCTAGTCATCCTTGACATTGGCTGTGATAGACACATGGACAAAAAGTACATTTTCTGAAAGATTATTATTATTATTATTATTATTATTATTATTATTATTATTATTATTATTATTGTGGAGGTATTGTTATTATTTTGTAAGATATTATTAGACGCGATCTCCAATATTGAAAGAATAAAAACATTCAGTTTATCTGCGCACAAGTAAAAGAAAAGAAAAAAATGTCGCATCCCCCACACCACCACCCCGACCAAGAAAAAAGAAAAAAAAGAAAAACAATATCTGCTGATTTTGTCAGGTATATAAGCCCCAAAGTCTTGGCATCTAATTTTCTGTGACGGTTTCATGTATAAGAAAAAGAACAAAAAAAAAAAAAAAAACAACAACAAAAAAAAAAACGCATAACTTTGGCGGGAGATGTAAGGACCGGTGTGGGGGTCATGTGAGCGGACAAAGGAGCTAAATAAGATTCGTAAAACGGGGAAGCAAACTGACAAGGTGGTGTAAGGGGGTTGGGGAAGGGACGGGCAATGTCCTGACTTTAGGTCAAGGCCCAAAGACCCCTCATCTTTTGGCGTCTGTCATCTCCCTGTCACCTCTTAACCTACCCACCCTTTTACCGAATATTTTTAAAGCCTCCGATATTTTGCAAGACATTTTGACTGTAGACATATCTCTTTGATTCACAACATTCTCCTCATTCTTCAAGCATGTTATGATTTTTTAACCCTTTTACTGGAGTCTGTGTGACGACAAGGTCTCCAGTAATCTTCAGAGTCTTCTAGCCGATCTTAACAATGTTGTGGTCTGTATTGTTCCGATTTTTCACTTTGGTCTTCGATTCCACCTGTCTCGTTTCCAGGCACCTAGAGATTGTTCCAATCGCATAGTTATATTAGTGCTACTCTATGGCTGCACCACTGGGTCCTTAACGAAGTGCCTAGTGAATAATCTAGATGGGAGTGGCACAAGAACAAATTGGGGAAACAACATTCTATAAAAAAGCAGCTGTATGACCACTTGCACTGTTGGATTTTATTGATATAGTTATTTACTATGGTTCCCTTAGATGTGGCACAAGGCCAGAAGTGTGGGGCGCCCAGTGAGAATCGAACTCACTAACAATGGTCTGCTAATCTAGCTTGCTAACGATTACACCACGTGAGGTGCCCTGGATTTTATTGATATAGTTATTAACTAAGCTGAGCTTAGATGTGGCACAAGGTCAGAGGTATGGGGTGACCAGTGAGAATCGAACTCTCTAACAATGGTCTGCTAATCTAGCTTGCTAACCATAACACCACGTGAGGTGCCCTGGATTCTATTGATATAATATGTGTGCTTGTTCCCCACTTATACTTATAGACTGGCAAAGGTCACGTGATTGACTCTTCTAACCAATCACTGGCAGTACTACTGGCCTGATAATATACTTAACCCCCCACACACACACACACACATTGGTCATAACTAAAACTGCCCTCTTTGACGATGGACACACATAGGATTGCCGGAATCTTCATCAATATTCACGAAGGACTTATATGATTACCAGTAACTGAGGACACTTTAGTAACCAAAGGATTCACATTGTCGACAGACTCCTTATCAAGGATTCCACCAGATAAGCGCTTCTGCTATAAGGCCAAGGAATGGCCCTTAAAAACTTAACATGCACCCTATCATACAGACCATACTGTTACATAATCTATGCGGTTGCATAAGATTATTGTCAATCCCCTGTGTTTCTAATGGGATGGCCCTTTTCATATCACGGGCGGGACTTTGCATGGAATATTACAGAAAGCCCGCGAAAAACGTGAAGTCACGTGGAACCTGGTTGGGTCCTCAGTTTCAGTTTGGATGTCGGGCAGAGATGTACTGCCTTAACTGGAACTCACTGCATTCGCGCGCTATGTTAGAAAATAACCCGGTTTTGTGATTAAAGAATGTCTTGGTAACAAGACTGATCTAGAAGAAGAAATGAGTTAAGTACGACCGACCACCAAGACGAAGTCCAGGCGCTGGAAGAGACGCTAGAAGAAGAACCTAAGATAGAAAAGATGAACAGCAGAAGAATAGAAGAAAGTAAGGAAAGAGGTATGCAACAATACGAGTGAGATGAATGACATGCTGGACACTGATGGAGAAGCAATAATGAAATCATATGACATTGTCCTATGGAAACCAACATTTGGGCAGGTCAGTATGTGTGTGTGTGGGGGTCCAGCAAAGACCTACATTGACCAGATCTGTGAGGATATTGGTGAGAGGTTGTCATAAATATCTATGCTATAATTTCTTGCAACAATCCAACTGTATTATCGCACATCAATAAGTACGTCCAGAAAATCTTTTTTTAATAAAAAGTTGATTTTCAAAGATACAAAGATTTTTTTATTGTTCAGAAAAAAGAAATACTTTCCAACCCGTCCAGTTAATTAAACTCGTTTGGTTAAAATCTGTTTGATTTATGTGATATGTGCGGTACGGTGGGGAGTTGACGGTAGGTGTTGCGCTCCACCTCAGCAAAAACAATCTCCCTTGTCTAGCGCTAACGAAAAAGGGATAGACTTCCTCGCTGTCCGGCTGATACCACCAATAGGTCACTCAGCCAACTTATTTTATATATATCCCCTTAGTCTTATTTTTTTTGTTGTTTTTCAGTTTACTGTGTCATCCGGATTTCGTTACTTTTTGGTCATTTGCATTTTATGTTGCTAATATTATTATTTTTCTCATTTCAGATGTCCTCTTGACATCCTTGTCTATTTATTTGACATTCTTTTTTTATAGTTTTCATGTCCTTTAATAAGAGCAGCAACGAAACCACCATTTCTAGCAAATTTTCTTCGTTTACTTTGTACATAGAATTTTTATTAGCGCCCCCTGTTTTCTACATTTTGGGTATTATCACAAATGCTTTTGTTGTATTGTCCTTGCCCGGAAGACGGAGCTTCCGGCAAAAAAGACAAAGAGAAATAAAAAAAAAATATATTTAAAAAAGGGGAAAACGAAAGCGAGGCTTTCCGGTCAAAGAAGCAGGGAGAAGATAAAGAAATATATAACAAAGGTCCGTTATCAGATCAAAAGATAAAGACGCGTAGGAGTATCTATCGCTATAAAGGCCAGACGGTTCGATCCGACAGCAGTCAGAGACGCCTGCCAGCAGCCAAATGGACACTTCCCGTCTCCCGTCAGCTAACATCCCTCGGGTACTCATTGTAAACATTGCGCTCTTCGCCAGCCACCGGCATTTTCATTGTGAAGCTCTGTGCCTTTGCCACCCACACACAGAAGAAAATAAAGAAGGGTCCTCTCTTTGTACATACGTATCTGTTGTTTATTGAAGTCCAGTAGTCGGTAGTAGCTGACTACTACATACTTCGCTACGTGACCATATATACCCGCAACGACTACTTACTTACACGATTTAGAGTAGCGAAGAAGGCCGCTATATAATATATAGATATTTGATGCCAGTACGTAACACTTTCTGGTCTCCTCCCTTAAAAAAGGCTAAATGGTGCCTACTATAAATACAACTTTAGCTGTTTGAAGGCGTTTTTCCCCTAATGTTAATGCGATGTGAAAGCGATATTTTACTCCCATCCAAGTCTTTTCTCGACAAGTAAATGTAAATATTTTACACCCTCTTAAAATATCTTTTATGCGTTTTTATCGACAAAGGCGTTAAAAGTAAGCCACCACCCAGGTTTTATCGACAAGTAAATGTAAATATTTCCCCCTTCCTCTTTAAAAACTTTTTTCGGTATTTTCATTTAATTTTGATTAAAAAAAAACATGTCACTAATTTTTAAATAAAGTTTCGAAAATAAAAAATATATCGTTTTCATATAAAATAATCACTTTCATATCGCATTAACTTATCGGGAAAAATGCCTTCAAACAGCTATGGAGTTAAATAGTAGCGAGGATTGGATTTTCAGCGGGCAGCGCTTAGCGTTTTTTTAGGGCAAGAGACCAGGACGCATTTATGCGATATGCACCTACATTTTTTTTACTTAATTCATATTTTATTTTATTTTCATTTCTTTTTCCATTCGTGGTCATTTTTTCTTATTCTTCCTCTTTTAACATTTTTATACCCCACTCTTTATCTTTCTCTCTCTCTCTCTCTCTCTCTCTCTCTCTCTCTCTCTCTCTCTCTCTCTCTCTCTCTATCTATCTATCTATCTATCTATCTGTCCTTTCGTTCTTTGTTTTAATTATTGAATTCCCCGTCTTGCTTCTTCCTACATATTTTTTACTTCCTCTTAGTTTATTTATTTTTCTTTGGTTTCTTTCATTTTCATTTTTCTCCCACTTCATCTTCTAACAGTTTGCCTTCAATCTCTCTCTCTCTCTCTCTCTCTCTCTCTCTCTCTCTCTCTCTCTCTTCTCTCTCTCTTTCGGCCTTTGTTTACTTTCTTTCTTTAACTATTGATTTCTTCTTCCTCTTTCAGCATCACTATGCCCATCACCACCACCACGACAAGCATCCCAGCCAACTGCAACAGCAGCAGCAACAACAACAACAACATAAATCTTGACAAAATCGGGCAGATTACTGTTCAACTATTGAACGAGAAAAATATTCTCTTTTTGTGGGGTGGGGTGAGTGGGTTGGTGTCGGGGATGGAAAGGACCGAGAAGGCGTCAAGCTAAATCGTTGTCCATTCATCATTTTGCCGGTCAACGATGGACGACGACAGTCGCCTCTTCTCCTGTGGTCCGTGTTGGGGAAAAATGAAACCGTTGTGGCAGGATCGTGGCAATGCAGTCCGGTATATCCGGATGCCAATGATTCCCTACGGGTATGCAGATTTCCAGAAACCGCCTCATCCCTATGAAAAAAAAGAAGAAAAATTGTAGAAAAGAAAGCAATTGTGAGGGCTTATTATTCGAAAACTCTGTTAATATACCCTGAAGCTGTTTTTGCCTTTTCACCGCTAAAATGGCCACCGCCACCGCCGCCGCCACCGCAGTCGCCGAAATCTGGAAAGGAATTTGAGAAAAAGAAGTTCGGAAATCTCCAAATAAAAGAGAACGACTGAAAAATGATTGAATGATAAATGAATATAAATGTAACGATTAGTTTCATAGTATATTTCTTTGTTCTTTCTGGACAGGAAGAATTGCGATGAAGGAATGAAAGGGAATAGCAATGAAAGAGATAGGGTGGGAAAGAAAGAAGGAAAAGAAGAAATGAAAAAAAAATAATAAAAAGAAAGAAAGAAAGAAAAGAAAATAAAAGTTAGAGAAAAAAACAGAAAAAAAAAAGAAAGAAAGAAATGAAAGAAAAAGTCATGATGAAATGAAGGAAAGAAAGAGAGATCAGATAAAATAAAGGCAAAGAAAAAAAGAGAAGAAATAAATAAAAGGATGAGAAGAGAGAAAGAAAGAAAGAATGAAAGAAAGAAAGAAAATGGCGGGAAAAATAAAAAAATAAATAAAAGAAAAACATTGATATGAAAGGATGTAAAGAAATAAAGAAAAAAAAGAAAAAGAGATGTCAGAAAATAGAGAAAAAGAAGAAAGAAAGAAAGAAGAAAAAAAGAAAGAAAGGAAGAAAAGAAAGACAAAAAGAATAGGGAAAAAGAAAAAAGGAGAAAGAAATGAAAGTATGAAAAGAAAGAAAGAAAAGAAACGTCAGAAATAATCGAGAAAAAAGGGGGGAGAAAAAGAAAGAAAAAAAGAATGAAGTAATATGAAGAGAGAAAAAATAAGAAAATTAGATGGAAGATAAGGAAACAATGAAATTAATGGCAAGAGGTAATAACGACGACTACACCCCCCCATATATATATATATATAATATATATATATATATATATATATATATATATATATATATATGTATAATTTTCCTAACTCCTACAACGATGCCGCTAGCATACTACACTACCCCTGGCTTTGGACAACATCGGAAACTGGGCGGGGGGAAACTTGTAGTCGAGGCAACCTCCTGTCTTTCATACAAGTCTTTTATAGTCCTGCGTCCTGGAGGGGAAGTAAGATGTTCCAGGCTCAGATCTATGGATTCGGAAGACTAACAGACGCCTTCACACACACATTATATATATATATATATATATATATATATATATATATATATATATATATATATATATACTTACTTAACCAGAGTGACTGCTTGATCTGATATAATGCCAAAACAACGAAGCACCAGTGATGGTCAAATTATTATATCGCCTGTTTTTCTCTATAGATGTAGATATATATACTGAACATATTTCATCTTTTACTCATACAAATATTCAATGTCCTGAAGAAGGTTTTAATTTAAAAAAAAAACGAAATACTTAAGTATCGACATAAAGAGTTTTCCATCGTTCATGACATCCTGTGTTTGTTTTCTTTAAAAATGTTCTCCACATATATCAATAATTATGTAGCCTAATAGAGAAACAAAATAATGCATTGAATTTGTGTTTGAGTTCTTGATATTGACTGCATATCTACGTTTATTTTATGCCTAGAAATTAGGGAATCACATTCATCGTAGTTCATATTAGCTAAGATATTTCACACATGAATATTTGTTTTTTGCAGACTTCTTATAATGTTTTTCTCTGCTTTCACATTACAAAATTGTACACACTCTCTGAGCAACAACTCGTGTCATTAAGGAAAAGGGGTTCAATTTCATTTATTGGCATTTCAGTCTCGGAAGACTATAATATAGTTTTTGTGTCCCTGAAGTTACAGCGCCTCCTGTGACTGTAATGTCCAATGTTTGAAAAACATTCTCGACCACAGATGTCGTATGTGAAGGTTGTCCCTGAAGATGTTGATGTGCCAGGGTGCTTTGTTGCTGCTGTGTTCTTCTGGACCTCTTAGCTTCATGGTGTTGAGTCAGGGTAAGTTCTGACATGAACAGTCCTCTACGGAGATTCTGCAAAAAAATAAAACAGAAAGAAAGAAAAAGAAAGAAAGAAAGAAAAGAAAGAAAAAAAAGAAAGGCAAGAAGAATAGCAAAAAAAAAAAAAAATAAATAAAAGGAGAAAGAATAGAAAGTATGAAAAGAAAGAAAGAAAGAAAAGACTTGCAAGAAAAGAAACGTCAGAAAAAATCGAGAAAAGGAACAAAAACAAATTTTTATGCCTTGAAGTTAGGGAATCACATTCATCGTAGTTCATATTAGCTAAGATATTTTAACTCCAGTTTAGAGTTGATCTGAGAGTAATGACAATGAAGGGGAACTCCACACGCCTTAGATCTTCAGAACAGGAACCTCGCCGTCATATGCAGGTTAGTGTCACACCCAGGACCCTCCATTTGGTTGAAACTTATCACTTTGTACCAGGAGAAAAATTTATCGTGAAAAAGAAATTGATTTTAGAAAGTTTTAAACACATTTTCAAAGTGTTCTTCTCAAAAGGTGGTGAAATGACAGATCCATTCATTGAATGAAAAACATCTTCACAAGGTAAATTGCATAGGCAAGAACTGATGGAAATGACTCTAAATTAGATATGTATGCTCTTTCAATGATATTGAACACACACACACACACACACACACACACACACACACTCTCTCTCTCTCTCTCTCACATATATATATATATATATATATATATATATATATATATATATATATATATATATAATGTTCATGTCCAGCCATTCAAAATGCTAGTTAAAAAGTTAAAATATTACAAGATTACTTATTATTTCTCCATAGTAAATAATTTTCTAATGCACTTATTGTTGTGGGGTTTTAAGGGGTCAAACAAAACGACGGGTAACAAATGTAGGAAAATGTATTAACAAAAGAGTAGACAATTACAGTACAGAGAAGTGGGAAATACGTCCGACAATAGAGTTATGAGCTGACTCGCATTGACCAACCCTTAAGCCATAATTGTCCCTGTTACTTATGGTAACCGTCGGCGCATTCCATTAGTCTATTAGTCTATAGGGTATATCACCTATAACACTTTCAAATCAAAAATCCATTAACTTCAAAAATGTTTTAGATCAAATAAAAATTAGGTACCATAGTTTCGAAACGGAAAGCCAGCTACGGACAGTTACCATATAAATCTCCTCAAACAAGTATTCTTTACACACGTAAATACGGAACGGTTAAAGCTGACATACCTTTGGAATACTAGCGCATTTGAATCCTTAGTTCCAGTATTCTTCATGATTACCCCCCTCCCAAGTAAACAAAACTAGACATCAAATTCGTGAAGAATATGCTAAACCCTTACAATTCATAATCTCTCTCCCTTAGGGCCGGTTTAGCTCAGTCGGTAGAGCGTTCGGCTAGGAACCACAAGGTTCCTGGTTTGATACCGGCCCTCGCCAACTCAGCATATGAGTAGCACAGGGATCTGTGCGGTAAAGTGAGGAGCTGATGGTAGGTGTAGCACTCCACCCCATACGCTAAAATAATCTCCTTGGTCTAGCGCTAGTGAAAGGGGGATAGACTCCTTCGCTGACTGGCTGATACCGACATTAGGCTGCCCGACGACTTTACTTATATATATATATATATATTATATATATATATATATATATAATATATATGATAGTAGAGTTAAGACATGACACAGGTTATCACGATCACGTTCATATCCAGCCGTAGAGTAAAAATGCTAGTATATATATATATATAATATATATATATATATATATATATATATATATATATATATATAATCCAAAAGTTCAGAGAAGAAATCTTCCTTACGACACAAGAGTTTTATTTAAAAAACCTGTCGCAGTTTGAGAGCTCAATGTGTGCTCTTAATGTTAGAGTCACAGAGCAAATATATAAGTAAAGAAATAACAAAAGACTTAGAGATTTAGCATTATAGTCTATTTTAGGGAGCTTAGACAAATTGTCTAACACTCCCGACTCATCAGATGCGAATGATGAATTCTTTATTACTTTAAAGGCATTTGAAAACAGATTTTTATTTTTAATTTTTTTAATTTTTAATTTTTTTTATAGTCCTGTGATATGAATCCCAAATGAAATCCTTGATGTTGCAAAATAAAAAAGTGATGTTGTAGTTTCACTTCCGCCACAAAAAAACTCGGTCAGCAAAAAATGTATCTCTTAATGTATCCGAATTTGGAATATGTCTTTCTTTTTCTACTCTGTCAAAATAAATATGCTAATACAATTTAAACAGGTGGACGATGTTTGTCTGAAAAATGCATAGGCTGACCAAAATGCACATTGAATGAGACATTTTTTCATCATAGTGCACTTGTGGTCAACGTGCTTTTTCCATCGGTATTACAGTATTTTGATCCCATATGTCAAGAAAATTCATTAACAGCAATGTCGTCATCATATTAACATTTTGCCCAACCTCGTATATGCTTAATCACCGACGCTGAGTAATCTTTACCTATAAATATAGAAAACCACACACACACACACACACACACACACACACACACACATATATATATATATATAATATATATATATATATATATATATAGGCAAAGTAACCATGCGGTATCCCTAATTCTTGATAAAGTTCAAGGTGAATATAACTGAAATGATATCCACCCTCCAGTCACCCTGTCACCCTTTACATCTGAAAAAACTCCAAATTACACACGATGCCACCTAAATAATGTCTAGAAATAACATCACACTAATGTCTAACTCCTATTAGTACTGAACATAAAAAATATATAAGAATTCAATATATTAACGATTCGTCACAATTTAAGAATTATCCAATTTATTTTTAGTTAATATATTACAAAACCATATAGGATTCATTCTTAGTAAATAATTTTCTAAGTAATTTCAACATACAAACCATCTACCAATAAAAATCAATTAACTTACACCCGTAAATGGCATACAATAATTAGTATAAATAACTTTTAAATCCAATATCACTTACAATATTAATTCGTACATAACGGGTAAGTCAACTGTATATTAGTCTTGAATATTAGTCTATTTGAAAACGTACATTCACCATCCATTCATGCAAGAACAACAATATTTTTTATTTTTTAAAACCCAGACTCATCTATCTATCTATCTATATATATATATGTGGATGAACCTATATATATATATATATATATATATATATGTATATATATATATATATATATATATATATATATATATATATATATATTTTTTTTTTTTTTTTTAAAGATATGTGCTTAATTGAAGTCATACTTAATTTTGAAAATTAATTAGTTAATAAGTAATGAATTTAATGCGGGCATATATGTTCAAATGTAAGGCTAACAAAATCGAGAAAATGTCAATCCCTGAATGTACATTTTGACCTATTAGGTCTCATCAGCAAGGTTATAGACATGGGAGACTGCTCAATGTATGACTCGAAACCTCGACTGCCAAGCTGACAGGCGGAGATTCTAACCACTACACCAGCTGGCCTACCCCAGATTCTTCGTTCGTTTTGAACTTATTTATATTCCACTTTTTATTGACTTGCTACACGACAGTATGAGGGTACGTAAAGAAACAGTGTGTTTATTTGATATGGCTTTTAGCCGACAATATTTGGAGAATATGTGCTTAATTGAAGTCATACCTAATTTTGAAAATTAATTAGCTAACAATTAATGAATTTTAGGCGGGCATATATATTCAGGGATTGACATTTTCTCGATTTGTTTAGCCTTACATTTGAACATATATGCCCGCCTAAAATTCATTAATTATTAACTAATTAATTTTCAAAATTAGGTATGACATCAATTAAGCACATATCCTCCAAAAATTGTCGGCTAAAAGCCATATCAAATAAACACACTGTTTATTTACGTACTCTCATATATATATATATATATATATATATATGTGTGTGTGTGTGTGTGTGTGTGTGTGTGTGTGTGTGCTTCTCTATCTAGAATACGTCTTTATAACAGCCTGATAAAATTCTCTAGACGAAATTCTGTCTCTAGTGACGGAAAGACAATGCACGTCATATTTATGCATTTGTCAAAACGACGTTCTTATCAGAGGATGTCGTGTTTTTCCCCCCGATTGATCTTTTTGGGGTATGGAAGGTCAGAAGTTGAAAAATCGGGACAAAGAAGAGAGAGAGAGTGTGAGAGGGGGTGGGTGGAGGGAGCTGGCAAAAAGAGAAAAAAAATCGAAGAAGAAAGGATGAAGGAAGTGAAAAAAGATGGAGGGAAATGTAAATTCTGGATTTCGCTTATCATCCGACGACCAACGATTTCAGATGCACTGTCTCCGGCGACAAGTCTTCATCTTCTTCTTCACCGTGAAACGTGCGACGTGATGAAGGATTACATTGTCAACAGCAAAAATGGACAACCTTCACCGACTTATGATCAACGACTGGCAGCGCCGATCACGTGATTAGGTCACATCGGTCACGTGTCAAACGACCGCATCTCTTTTGACGGCCGAGCTGAAAATTGACAGTCGATTTGACCGACCAACACAAAATAGCTTCTTATTTTTGCCAAGATCCTTTTTTTTTTTATTTATATTTTTATTTTTTATCCGACAAGTCACAAGCCGTTCGATTTCTTTTATTTTTCTTGCTTTATTTATTTATTTATTTTCATTTTTTTTCTTTTGATCGAAATCCAGCTTATCAGCTCAGAGGTTAAAGCTGTGTGCTCAATTTTCTGAGGTCGTGTCCGGTCTAGAATTGGCTAGATTCGCCAACTAAAAAACTTAAGAAAACATGGCCGATATTTCTGCGCATTTGATGACTTTGTTTTTGACTCGTACTAAAAAAAAAAGCACTCCCCAGAGTTCATTTTTTATATTTTACACGCTTTCCCCTTCGCAAAATAGAGGGAGTCCCCGCGTTGAGATGGTTGGATTTTACGACATGCCAACCTTTATTGGCTTATTGTATGCCGAAGATATTTTGGTTTATTCATTCTCGGTGTGTATTCATTTTTTTAAAACACATTTTTAAAAACACAGTCTTACTATGTAACCCACAGATAGGACCCTAACAAGTACTACCACTCCGGTTCAGAGTAGACCTGGGAGTAATTGTGATGAAGGGGTACTCCACATTACCCAGAACTCTAGAATTAAGACCTCACCATCAGAGAGAGTTTAACATCATACCCAGCATATTAAGACCCTCAGCCCCCGCCTTCTAGCACATATGATAAAAATGGTTGGATCTTGCCATAATGGAATTAGGGTTTTGTACAATCATATAGGTGTTAGGGTTTGACGTGACCAGCCAATTGATCGGAGGTGGTCTCTCTGACAACTCGTCTGGCATAAGTAAGTGTCAGAGTTTAGTGTTCCCTGTCATAGACTCAGTCACGAGGGTCCCATCCTTTAGCTTTACGGGTCGCCGCCCACGGCTGATGTGCTGGAGTGTGACATTGTTGTAAGAAAGTTTGAACTCGCCTTATCAGGTTCACTTTGGGATTAATACAATTTGGAAAGGTGTGAACCCTCTCATCCCCCAGCAATGGGTTAAATAATACCACTACTGTTCTACAAGAATGGCTTTCATTAAATAACCCATAAAGGTTGATATGCCATTAAAAAACTAACCAAACACTTTGGGAAACTAATGGAATACAATCTTCCCTACTGTTTTTTCATGTTGCCTTTTTCAATATTGAAATAATAAACCATTTTAGAATTAATTGTGTATTTTATACTAGCACCGATGCACACGGTTTCAAATCCGGAAGATTGTGGTGTCAAATATTTTATCAAATAAATTTAATTTTTGCATTAAATGTAGTTTCGCAAAAATGAAATGAACATCTCGCATGAAATTTTAAACTTATGTGTGCTATTAAATAACAAAAGCAATCACTAGCAATACTACTGGCCTGATAGAATAATTAAACCCCCCACATTGGTCATAATTAAAACTGCACTCTTTGAGGACAGGACACACATAGGATTGCCGGATCTGTACCAATACTCTCGAAGGACTTATACGATTACCAGTAACTGAAAACACTTTACTAACCAAGGGATTCACATTATCAACAGACTCTTTACAAAAGTAACTTTTATAAAAATGAAAATGCTGAAGAAGTTTGGGGATTACTTAAAAAACAGAAGAAATATTTTTAATTTTATCAGATATCAGGGAAATATTATAGCAGCTCCGCCGAAACTAAATATTAATACTCGTGTCTCTTAAAAGTACGGCCATTATCATCTTGAAATATGGGACCGTCCAAATCGTCCAAGATGAAATGCAAAAATGTAATTCCTGATTATCTGGTGTTGCTTCTCTGCCGAATTCTTATGTCCTATGAGTGTCGTCACTTTAGCTATGGACCATTCCGTTTTTATTATAAAGAAAGAAAGAAAGACAAGAAAAAGGAATTACTACATAGATAAATATAAAAAGAAAGAGAGTAGGGTAAATAAAGAGAGAGGGGCCAACGCACGGAAGCGATAACGCAAATCTGTTTCAATCGAAGAAGATGAAAAAATAAAAAGAAGGAAAGAAACAAAAAAACGGGAGTGAGTGAGGGTTAAATCAAGATCATCATCATCATCATCATCATCATCATCACCATCATCATCATCATGTCGCGCGCGCAGCACGGATATCCATCACAATATTTCGCCAACCTTCCCTATTACTCATGGCCCCTAGGAGGTCCTCTGTGAAGCATCCCGAGTCCTCGCATAGTTTGTCAATGTAGGTCCTTAGCGGGCGTCATACGTTAGCATGTCCATGTTTGGCTTCCACAGGAGAACGTCGCTAATGAGCTCGTCCCCGCTTCTCCAGCAGTGTCCTGCACGCCTAGTCCGTCTCAACCGTATTGTTTGTGAGATGGGGGCAGGTGACCATACAGTTGCTTCTTTGTGGGGTGCTTCTTCCATGACTTTTTCAGGACTGCTCGCAGCATTCTTGTGCAGGTACCATCTAGCTTATTCTCGAGGCGCTTTGTTAGGGTCCAGGTGGTGCAGCCATACAACAGCACTGATGTAACCACAGCCTGGAAGAATGGTTGCTTTAGCTTGTCAGTGAGATCGGATCTCCATATTACTGATAGACTGTTTGTAGCCGCCCATGCCTTTCCTATTCGTGTATTAACATCGCTTTCTGTGGATGACTTTATCTATATTGAACTATTTAGCAATATCTCTTAAGTAAATATATACAAACGTCATAATGATTAAATCGTCATACTGTCGTATATCCCAAGGTCCTGTTAGTTTATTTCCAAATCAAGAAGACACAGTATTCAGTAGGATATCAGAATCTTGATATTATATATCAATACAGTTGAGAGAACCTAACCGTAACGCCTCCATTAAATTCGTGTGTAAACCCCTGTCGCTGATTTATTTCACTAAATCGGCTCTACAAATCTTTTGAGCACTTTTCTAAATTTATTATCCTGACTCTTTTGTTGCTTTTAT
>CM042141.1:59197153-59199653 GCA_023376005.1 Doryteuthis pealeii | reverse complement strand
TTTTGGCGTCTGAGGTGGAGCGCCACACCTACCATCAGCTCCTTACTTTACCGCACATATTCCTGTGCTACTTATACGCTGAGTTGGCGAGGGCCGGTATCGAACTAGGAACCTTGTAGTTTCTAGCCGAACGCTCTACCGACTGAGCTAACAGTAAAAGTAAAGTAAAGTCGTCGGGGCGGCCTAATGTCGGTATTAGCCAATCAGCGAGGGAGTATATCCCCTTTTCACTAGCGCTAGACGAAGGAGATTGTTTTTGCGTCTGAGGTGGAGCGCCACACTTACCATCAGCTTCTTACTTTACCGCACAGATCCCTGTGCTACTCATTTGGCGAGGGCCGGTATCGAACTAGGAACCTTGTGGTTTCTAGCCGAACGCTCTACCGACTGAGCTAACAGTAAACCATATAAATTATTTGTTGGGTTTTACGACTTGTCAATCCATTTGGGCTATTTCAGAATAGAAAAAAATTGAGTGAGATATGTGCATACCTGACGTTAACCAAAAAGAAGGAAGTATCTTTATATCTATCTATTAATAATGGAGATTCGCTTCCGGTTTTTGTCTGTAACAAAAATTACGTCACTGCTTACGTCACATTACCCAAAATCGTCATAACATAGAATAAATACACTCAAAATTTGAACATGCAACATTAGACAGGCCTCATTGTTTTTTAAAACAAGTTTTAATAAATACATGACTGGTATTATATATCTATATATAGTTTGTTTTATTTTAATACATATTTTAAGTTTACATTTCAAATTGTTTTATTTTTTAATCCTTTAATGAATTTGATGATTTTACTTATTTAGGGTACAAACTCGCTGATATTGAATTATTTACTTCCACCCCTCAGGCAATATGTTTCAAAAATCTATTTTTACAACGCCCGGGGGGCATTTTTTATTTTGTATTTGTATATATAATGTAAATATGAATTATTTCTAAACTTGATTTACAATAAAGCAACGAAATATTTTCATACGAAACAACAACAAAAATAACCACGGCAACAAGGACATCCACGACGACGACGACAACAACAATAATAATGATACTCGTGTTAATTAACATTACGACCGTTATCATCTTGCAACACACTCTGGTTAAATATGTTACCGTCCAAGTTATCAAAGAGGAAATGCCAAGATGTAAATCCTGGTTATCTGGCGTTCCTTATCCACCGAATTATTTAATGTCGTCACCTAAGCTAAATAATGGACCGTTCCGTTTTTTATTATAAAGCAAGAAAGGGAAAAAGGACATGCTATACATAAAATATAATAAGATAGAAAGAAGAAAGTACGAGAGATGGTGAAATACAAAGAGATTGGGTGAGCGCGCAGAAGCGATAATGTTAATAGGTTTCAATCGAACATATTGAAAGGATGAAAAGAAAGAAACGAAGAGAGGGAGAGAGAGATTATTATACTTTTTACATATTGAACTATTTTACAATATCTCTTAGATAAACATGATATGCTGTAATTTTATTTAAATTAAGTTATCATACTATTGTATATCCATATGTCCTGATATATATATATATATATATATATATATTATTATATTATTATTATTATAATGGAGATTGTGTGTTTTTTCTGTCTGTAACCGAAACTATATTACTACTCAAGTCACAATTTCCTTAGTTATTGACATCACATTCTCCACGATATTAATTTTATTTAAATCTCAATTATTAATAAAATTGTTGTATATTATTAATACTGTTAACCATATCTACATATTAGCAACATGCAATTATATTTATATATACAACAAAAAAGCGGTTTATTGTGTGAACGGGAAGGCTAATTTGCATATTGATATTAAAAATGTGATTTTATTAAATATGTGCTTAGTATTATTGATTTTTAACTGTTTGGATTTATTTTAATGAATATAAGCAAAAATCTCTTCAATGAATCTTAAATGAAATCGATTAACAAGAAAAGATAACTGTCATTTTATTCTTTACTTCCTCTTTTAACTAAATACTTAAATTAGAAAAAATAACAATGAAAGACGAGAGTGATGGAAGTGTAAATTTCAGTTGTTCTATTTTTTGATTATATCCACCTCTGTTTCAAATCTTTTTATCTGCATTCTTATTTAGTTTTATTAGCCTTTCTAATTTAATACAATACTTTATTACATTAAAACTTAGATACTTGCACCCAGAGGGTGCATATATTTGCTAGTATATATAATTTCATTGTTCATTTACTTTATTTCTATTGCTTTGCACTTCCTTTACTAATCTCATACAAATAATGTTCTGAGATAAATCGTTGCTCATATCTATTTGTATTTGAAATTCTCTGTTCCTCTTTGCGGAAAGGTTCGTGCTGTAATTGGTATTTACTAAATTTGCCTATTTTGGCTCACAGCTCTCAGCTTACTTACAAGACCTGCAGTTTTTTTACTCTGTTCGTGACGTTGTTGGCATTCTCTCCATTTCTTTCTTTCATTTATTCTTTCTTTCTGTCT
>CM042141.1:59182153-59192153 GCA_023376005.1 Doryteuthis pealeii | reverse complement strand
TAGTTGTAGTATTTGGAATCCTAGGTAGAACAAGAGTGTAGCTCCTTCGAGCAGCGAATCCAGTTGTAGTCCTTGGAATCCTAGGTAGAACAAGAGTGTAGCTCCTACGAGCAGCGAATCCCGTTGTAGTCCTTGAAATCCTAGATAGAACAAGAGTGTAACTCCTTCGAGCAGCGAATCCAGTTGTTGTCCTTGAAATCCTAGATGAAACAAGAGTGTTGCTCCTTCTAGCAGAGAATTTAGTTGTAGTACTTGAAATCTTAGGTAGAACAAAATTTTAGCTCCTTCTAGCAGATAATCCAGTTGTAGTCCTTGAAACCCTACATAGAACAAGAGTGTAACTCCTTCGAGCAGATAAGTTGGAGTCCTTCTGGTATTAAGTACAGTTAGCAACTGATTCCAGGATAACTATCAAATATATTAAATGCATTGTCGTTTTTCATTGGTCAATGTCTGTGGCTGATTTTCGGAAACTCTATGAATAAAATGTTGACTTCTTGTACATCTTATATCCATGATAAGTCTAACATAGAAGAGATTTCTCTTGGGTTGAAAAAATCTCGATGATCAGGCAAGTTGAAGTAGGCCTAAAATCGTGGATTCTGAGACCTTGCACTAAGCCATAGAGTCAAATTCAGTGAGTAATACTCGGAGATAATCAGGCGAATGTTCGTCACCGTCACGTTCTCGGAAATCATGACGTTATGGTTACACGGTTAATTGTTATTTCTCTTTTATCTTTTCCCATGTCAGCTTTTCTAAATGTTTTCATTTGTTTGGATCTACACATAGGAAACAAGATGAAAAAGATACCCTGAGAAATAGATGACAACATGACTGAGCAGAAAAAATACTATTCATGTCGAATTTTAAAATTTCTATTTAGAATTTGCATATTTTGTATTATAGATTTTATTTTTATTCTTTCATAGCTGGATAAATCTAGTTTTTTTCTATACCTATCGCTTATCACGAAGACAACGTGCTCCTGAAAGTCTTTTACAAGCACATTGTCTTGATGATAAGCGGCCAATAGGCTGCTTTGAAACCAATAGTAACAATTGCCCCTTAAAGGTATTGTAATCTATCACAAATGAATACAGCTCTTAGACACATAAACGAGCACTTTTTTCGATAAATATTTTCAATAATTTAACCTATGACTAAATAACTACGAGTATATCTATCCATCTCTCTCTCTCTCTCTCTCTCTCTCTCTCTCTCATATATATTATATAATAATATATATATATATATATTATATATGAAATAAATATTTTTAGAAAAAACAAACAAATGATGCTATAATTCGCTAACAGAAATCTGTTTGGACCTTTTATTAAAGTGGTCTTCATCAAGAAATAACGGTTTACTCACATGACTTTCTATCACAAACATTTCGTTCTTGATGGAGACCACTTTAATAAAAGGTCGAAACAGATTTCTGTCAGTGAACTATAACATCATTTGTTTGTTTTTTCTAAAAAATATTTATTTCATACTGTCGGATTCACTTCCATTTACTTTTCATATATATATATATATATATATAATATATATATAATATATATATATATATATATATGAGTGTGTGTGTGTGTGTTTGTTTGTGTGTTAATTAATACTAACCTATAATCATTCTTTCAATTTATTGTCCAACAAATAACTTGCACTGTCAAAAACTGTAAGCTTTTGTGTGTTTGTGTGTGCGTAATCTTTCAGACATTTACTTCAAAATGTATATGTCTAAAGAAACTAACCGCAACACTATAATTATTATTTTATTGAATTTTCCTTATTTGCCTATAAAATGTTTTTTTTATCGTATCTTAACTGAGACCTGGTGTAAATGAAGATTTTACTTATAAAGCATATTAAATTGAGAGATTTCCCGAGTCCGACAAGAAATACCCGAAAAAGGCCGGAAGGCACATCGGCCGAAAAGTTGTACAAATAACAATGAAGATGAGGGCAATAGTCCGAATAATACAAATAATACTAATTTTCTAAATATGTTGAACATATTATAAAGAGAAAGTTTTTCTAAATATATCAGCAGTGTTTATGAGCAGGGGTGTGTGTATTTAAGATTGATTTGATCGATTTCCTGGGATTTTAATTTTTAAATATCTTTATTCTTCATAATCATTCTAAGTGCTCCTATAATAACCGGAATAGTGTGTGTTAAAATTATGGTCGCCATTTCAGACGTTTAGTTCTGTTTGTAAATCCAAGTCGGTATTGAGTTTGGGTTCAGTTGGTTAATCCTTGTAGTGTTTCTTGAATTCCCCGGTAAAAAAAAGCGTGTAGTCTAAGTAGATACTCCTTGTAGCAGAAAGTCTGCAGTATTCCTTCGAATCATCCTCTGTAGGTTTTGGTCGCAGAAATTTCAATTTGCTTTTGATTTCAGCACTATTACCGTCGAACTTAAATGCGTTCTATATCGTTTCGCATTGGCCAGTTTTACGGGAAATGCCAGCTGCTGATGTGGGTAAAGTCCATAAATATAAGTGGCAATTTTGTGTAAATCTTATACTTAGCCAATACAGCAGTATCTATGTTTAAATATCCTATTCTTGAAAGGTCTACTTCCAGATTCTTGTATTATTTTGCTAAATTGTTTTTAACAAACGAGAATGGCATATATAGGATATGGTATTTATGTTTTTCGAAATATTTTATTATTACCGGGACCTGTTGGTTATATCACAGTACAACGCTTGATATGTTTACTTAAGAGCTGTTGCAAAATAATTCAATATGTGAAAAGTATATTAATCTTTATTTCACACTTATTCTTTTTTTTCTTTCTTTCTTTTCACTCTTTCATTATATTCGAGTAAAACTGATTAGCGTTATCGCTTCAACGCAATCACCACATCTATCTTTCCCCTACTCTATCTTTCTTACTTTTTTTCTTTCTTGTTAAGTTTGTTCTGTGTAGCATATCCTTTTTCTTCCCTTTCTTTCTTTATAATGGAAACGGAACGGTCCATTATTTAGCTGGGGTGACCACCCTAATAAGAAATATGAATTCAATGAATAAGCAACATCACATAATCAGGATTTACATTTTTTGAATTTTATGTTGGACAGTTTTGAACAGTTTCATTTTTAACCAGAGCTAGTTGCAAAATGATAACGTTCGTACAAACACGAGTATTAAAGTAAACATTATATATAGTGTGTTTGCTTGTATTTTGTGATCAGTATGCATGTTGAGTTCCTCGAGCACAACAATATCTTTACTTTCTAATGGTAATTTATATTTTTTGTATATCATCCAATATAAAGTATTTCCGTAGCCTACCATATCTATTTTTAAATCCACCTGAGACTTGATGGTAGCATCCAGATATTTCATAATCAATAGTTTCCTCGGTCTACAGAAACATTTTGGATCTATTCCATTCATTAGAATATTTCAGATATGATCTTGTTGCCAGATTCTGATTGGAAGTGTCCGAGATAAATCCTTATGGTTCTGCTTTTCAGCACAGAACTTTGCAATGTCGGATTGATCAATTTCTGTTGTCGATATCATTTGGCTTGCAATGTGTATCGGCTATATGCAAGTGTTTTTCTTTCACATTTGATTTTCAGGTTATATTAGGCTTAGTTGCCATTTCTATTATTATTAATTATTAATTATTATTATTATTATTATTATTATTATTATATTATTATATTTTTATTATTACTGTTATTATCATTATTAATATTATTATACTATTATTAATTTCTTCTTCTTCTTCTTTCTTCTTCTTCTTCTTATTATTATTATTATTTTATTATTATTATTATTATTATTATTATTATTATTATTCTTATTTTATTATTATAAATTAATATCATATCTATTATTATATTCATTATATATTATTATTAATTATTATTATTATATTAAATTATATTATTTATTATTATAATTATTATTATTATTATTATTAACTATTAATTTTATATTATTAATTTAATTATTATTATTATTATTATTAACTATTTATTATATTATAATACTATTATTAATTATTATTAATTATTATTAATTATTATTTTATTATATTATTATTATTATTATTAATTATTATTATTATTATTATTATTATTATTAATTTATTATTAATTATTATTATTATTATTATTAATTACATTATTATTAATAATTATTATTATTATTATATTATTGATTATTTATTAATTAATAATTATTATTAAATTATTATTATTAATTATTATTATTATCAATTATTATCAATTATTATTATGATCATTATTATTATATTAATTATTATTATATCACTCCTTGCGGGTTTTTCAGATCAGATTTAGTTGGTGTTCTTTCACAAGAGTCTGAAGGACAGTAAGTCTCCTCAGGTCTCCAGGACTTTTCTAAGTATTCCAATATCCATATAATCAGAATATCAAAGTTATTTAGTAATCACTTCTAATGAATCAAAATACATTGCACTCTCTGATCCAGAGTGTGGACCTATGTAAATTACTATTAACTGACCCGAGAAATTAGCGAAGAGTATATTAGACCCTTCAATCCAGAGATTAGACCAATATATATTACACTCCCTGATCAATGTATTGAACCTCGGTGTCATAACTAATTAAAAAAAGAAAAAAGAAAGTTGTGTCTACAATAAATAAGATGATGACGTCTCGTCTGATTAATATTAGGTTGTTACAAAATTAATGGCCGATTGAAGTGCTCGGTTTTGAAATGTCATTTTAACATAGAATTTGTTGTTTATTTCAGGTGAATGTTTGCATATATAATAATTAATATGTTTTATTTGTCTCATACCCCACCTGTATGGACTGGGCACAAGGCTCCGTTTTAACGTGGGCCCACCTACAAGCCGAAGCTAATGGGTGGGAGAGAACAAAAATTGCGTCGATCCCGTCGGCATTCCCCCTCAAGGGGGGCGCCTCAGGCGCTGGGCAATAAACCCAGCCCTGTCCCTTTAAATCAAGGGGGCAGGTATTGCCTGGGGGGATAGCCCCCTGGGTTCGACGCTATTAATTCAAACACACCGATCCAGTGGCCGAAGCACACTGGACCCCTGTCCCGAAAGACGGGTTGGGGTGGAATGATATATAATAATTAATGTGTGCTCAAAAATAAAATTTAATTTATTTTCAGATAGAAAGTATCTTTGAAAAATAGGGGCCTTCAAAGATGAACATGCCTAAACATGACCTTCGCCTTTTTATGTGTCATGAGTTGCATGAGCGGCTACCCAGCGTCGCCTGTGGAGAGGGTGGTAGCAAAAAAGTTAGTCTTGCAGATCCATTATTACTGAATCACGGGTCGGGTCCTCGCAGGATGCCCCATTAAAATCCCTATGTAAAACAAAAAAAAAAAGACCTTGCGTTGATTCAGCCACTCTGAAAAGAAAAAAATATTGTCTACTATTTAAAATCTTAAATGCAAAAGACATTCTATGCTTCTATGATTTAAATTTTATTTTTTAATTATTATCCCAAATATAAATCAAACCTTCATTATTTTTGCTCAAAAACCTAAGCCCTGGTGATATTTAGTGTGAATATATATTTATTTCATCGTTAATTGTTTTATTTTCCAAGTTTCATCCGGACATACATATTCATACAACCTCTCTTTATATATGTAGAGCTTTCATTTTATGCTAGATTTTTTGCCATTATTTTTTAGTTGTATTAGTGTCATTTCTTAGTTTAATAAACGAAATGCGAAAAAAAGAGATACAAATTCTAGTCAAGAAGAAGAAGAATTGCTAAAGTAAAAATAAAGCAAAAGAAAAACTGAAAGAAGAAAGGAAAAGATAAGTGAGAATCATAAAACAGGGATCGAGAAAATTGTAAGAAAAACAAAAATGTAGAGGACAAAAGAAAAGAAAGAATGACCAAGACAAAGGTAAAGTTTTAAAGGAAGAAGAGGAAGAAGTAGAATAAAAGTGTATAACAGAAAAAGAGTGTGTAACAGAAAAGAAAAGTGTGTAGAAAAAGAAGAAAAGTGTGTAAAAAAAGAAGAAAAGTGTGTAAAGAGGAAGAATGTGGAGAATGGGGGGTGAGGAGGAAGAGGAGAAAAATAACAGCAGATAGTAGAATAAGAGTGACAATAAGGTAACGAAGAAGAAAGAAGAAGAAGAAGAAGAAGAAGAAGAAGAAGAAAAGAAGAAAGAAGAAGAAAAAGAAAAAGAAGAAAAAGAAAAAGAAAGAAAAGTGTGTACAACAGGAAGAATGTGGAGAATGGGGGGGGTGAGGAGGAAGAGTAGTAAAATAACAGCAGATAGTAGAATAAGAGTGACAATAAGGTATACAAAGAAGAAGAATAAAAAGAATAAAAATAATAATAATAATAATAATAATAATAATAATAATAATAATAATAATACAGAAGAAGAAGAGAGAAGAAGAAGAAAGAAGAAGAAGAAGAAGAAAAAAAAAAAAGAAGGAGAAAAAGAGAAGAAGAAAAAGAAGAAGAAGAAAAAGAAGAAGAAAAGAAAGAAGAAGGCAAAGAAGAAGAAGAAGAAGAAGAAGAAGAGAAGAAGAAGAAGAAGAAGAAGAAGAAGAAGAAGATATAAGTGTTTATTTTCTTTCTTTATCCAAGTGTCCATTAAGATATCTCCTCTATAGGTAAATGTTATCTTGTAACTCCAATCACATTAAGACCAGCACCCCCGGTTCGTTCAGCAAAACGTCGATTCCTCTCCCTTTTCTTTTAAACAAAGTTTCTTTTATCAGATTAATGTTTTTATTTTTATTTCAATTTTGTTTGGCCAATGTTTGGATTGCACCTCGTTTCGATATGTACCCAAGGAGGGTGGACAGCATCGTCTGTCCAGTCAGGGAAACCTTGGAATGCAATGACAGCTGAGTGATTTCAAGTGATTTGTTGATCTTTCTCGTTAACACCAACCTACATATATATATATATGTATGTATATATAATATAATATATTATATATATATATATATATATACACATATATATATATATATATATATATATATATATACACATATATATATATATATATATGAACCCCTCCCTCACATATATAAGAGCATCTAAAAAATAACCTACCTCATAGAGGTTCTTCACGGAACAAATGAACATGCTACTATTAAACACACTCGCCTACCCGGATTTTAACAGCATGTTAAACCCACTATAACACTTGAACTTTTATAATTCTTCTATAATGCTCCCTTTCTAATAATGTATCAACAATTTCTTCAAATAAGAAATTTTCTTTCATTGGTAAATTTTCCTAATTTAACTATTTAGTTAAAATAAGAAGTAAACAATAACATCTTATTATAATGGAGATTGTGTGTTTTTCTGTCTGTAACCGAAACTATATCACAACTCAAATAACAATTCCCTTAGTTATTAACGTCACATTCTCCATTATTCTACTTTTTATTTAAATCTCAATTATTAATAAAATTGTTTTACATTATTGATGCTGTTAACAATATCTACATACTAACAACAATTATATTTATATATACAACAAAATAGCGGTTTACAGTGTGAACGGGAAGGCTAATTTGCATATTAATATCAAAAAATCGAATTTAATAAATATGTGCTTGGTATTATTGTTTTCTAACTGTTTGGTTTTATTTTAATGAATATAAGCAAAAATCTCTTCAATGAATCTTAAATGAAATCCATTAACAAGAAGAAATAACTGTCATTTTATTCTTTACTTCCTATTTTAACTAAATACTTAAATCAGAAAAAATAAAAATGGTCAACAGTCTTAATGATGTAAAACAATTTTATTAATAATTGAGGTTTAAATAAAAATAAAATCATGGAGAATGGGATGCAGATAACAAAGGGAATTGTGATTTGTATAGTAATATAGTTTCGGTTACAGACAAAAAACATACAATCTCCATTATAAATAAGATATATATATAATATATATATATTATATATATATATATATAATATGCATGCATATAGGTGTGTGTAAATGTTGATATCTTTACAGAAATAAAGATGGGTATAGGAAGAAACAGAGTTTTATCAGTGTGCGTATTCTAATGTGAAAATACACATATACATACCAAGTTGGTTGGATTTTACGGCATGTCAACTCTTATTGGGTTATGTTATACCGGAGACGTTTTGTTTTATTCATTCTTGATGTGTATTCAAAATTGTTTTTAAAAATCAATTTTTACACACATTTTTAAACTGTTTAACCCACACATGGGACCCTAACAGACACTATCACTTTGGATTAGAGTGGACCTGGGAGTAATATTGATGGAGGGGTACTCCAAACTGCCCAAACCTCCAAAACTCGAACTTCACTAGTAGATACAGTTTAACGACATACTCAGTATAAACATTTGTTGTTGTTTCTACATCAAAAAGGTTTATATACATTAGGCATTTATTTATATTTACCTAAAATTGGCCAGTATAGGACACGGACAAATAAAAACTGTAAATAGTAAGATGGTGCAGCGCCATTCCTTCAAGTGTGTGACGAGACAAACTACGAACATAATGGTTCGAAGCGTGCACGACTGTGTTTGGCATGTAGAATGAGATCAGAGGCGAGTGGGGAGATTGAACTCACAGCCTCCTGATCGTGAGTCGTGGCCTGACGCAGGTGAATTACTACACTGTCCAGAGTGGCCCGCATGTGAAGGATTGACGCCTGCTGATTAATGTTGCACGGGCAAGTCAGAGTAAGGAGCCCGGATGTACACTGTTATTGTGTATATAATGACCAGCCCTCACAAACCTGGGAGAAAGCTTGCAGTAGCATTTTGGCTGTTGCGACGAGTGGACGAGAGAATAAATATTTTTATAGTGTTGGTGAGAAGAGTGCAGCATTGCTGGGAGAGAATTTTTCAGACTTAACACTTGGTCAGTTGGGAGAGTAAAAGCGTCGGACTTAACTGCGCCCCCCCCCCAGAGAACATTCTTAGTAGAAAGTGGATTTCCATATAACTGATAATTTGTCTTTAACAGATCACACCCTTCCTATACGTGTATTTACAAAATAAAAATACGAAAAAAAAAAACAACAAAAAATAAATTGTAGAGAATTAACTTGGTAATCATTGTATTATGGTAATAAATCCGCCTGTCCCTCCCCAACCCCACACACGGACAGTAAATAAACGTATGTTTATTTACTATCGTTTTAGCCTTTAAATTAATGGTAGATGTGTTACACACTGGACCCGTCAAAGAACACAAACACTTGTATTTAGGAAAATGTAAGATGAGATGTTTATTCCCTCGGTTGTGTACAACTGAGAGTCGTTGGCAGGGTTACGTAAACATGGAGCCTTCGGGAGTTTTTTTTCAAGTGATCTCGAACCTGATCGTTGTCTGTCTAATCGATCTCTACGGGCTCCTTTTATTGTAGTCTGACCCCCGGTGTCACGCCTCTTTGTTCGTGACACCTACGCAATTTTTTTCTGTAGACACACCTCTTCGCCCACGCAGGCTGTTTTCATTGGCTATGGGCTACGCCTACAGATTTCTGCACCTAAATTATGTCAAATGTTCACCTGCATTTCCAGATGCAAAAGGTCAGTTCAGGGCCACATCCTGTTTTCGTTTCCAGGCTGCACCTGACCCTCATGCACTTCTTGGTCAGTCTGGTTCTTGGGTGCACTGATCCGACAATATATTACAGATGCAACTATAGAGAAATGGACGAAAATCTCGGCTTATCGGCAACCTCAGAATCAGTAAGAACTGCAAATGTATAACTTTTACTGCTATAGCTGCTAAGGTTTTTAATGCGCAGATTCTCAGTTGTATCCGACCTGAAACCAATCGGATTGCATTCCATTATGGATGATTTGGCCGGTCTCATTTTTAACCAGAGGGTTGTGCAAGATGATAACAGTTGTTAAATTAAGAAACACAAGTATTGATATATAGATAGTTCTTCTTTTTTTTTCATTAAAAATCCTCACACTCTTTCTCTATCTTTATTTCTCCTGCTTCTTCAAC
>CM042141.1:59172153-59177153 GCA_023376005.1 Doryteuthis pealeii | reverse complement strand
ACATGCAACAGAGAAAAATATAATAAGAAAGAAAGAATTTAGGGAAAAGATAGAGGGGAAGAGAGGGTTATTGCATGGAAACGATAATGTTAATCTGTTTCAAACACGAAAAGGAAAGAAAGAAAAAAAAAGTGTGAGACAGAGAGTTAAATCAAGATTATTATACTTTTTACAAAATGAACATATAAAACATTGTAAAATTTGAATTGTCCACTTTTCGGCTATCTGCAAAAAGTTTTTCATTTTATATCTCTCGACACCTTCCTTTGAATATTTCCCTATCATTTTTACATACAACTGAATATTCAAGTTGGTCTTTGATATTCCTCTTCAAATTCTTCTCTCTTTTTCCCCATCAATTTATCCATTTACTCAAAGAACCTTTCAGTGGACATGTACAGGCAACGCGTGCTTTCATTTTCCTAATAATGGTGATTCGGTGTCTGTCTAAAATCAACATTACGTCACTGCGTATGTTACAACATATTCAGTAATTTCGTACGTTTATGAAAGAGTATTTAATTTATATTCAAAATCCTTAATACATAGAATAAATCTATTTATTGACGATCTCTCCATGAAAATCTGATTTAGATTTGCCTCAAAACAGCTCATGTTACTGCATTTAAAATCCTGCAATGTGTGTTATATATCTCTAGGAAATAAAGGTTTACCTAAATAAATGGCGTGGTTAATTTGCATACAGGTTTTTAACAAAACTAGGTTTGTGAAAATTGTAAGTTTTAAATAAAACTGAAACTTGTCTACCAGCTTGTCTTTCTCTTTCTCTTTCTCAGAATGTAATGACGAAAGGAAAGCACGTGTACTTTTAACCTTATTTATTAACATGAACAACAACAGTCGATACAACAAGTACTTAGAGACAGTACTTACAGTTCAGTTGTTACTCTCTCACTGAGCGAAAAGTTCCTTCAGTCACAAGGGACTGAGACAAGAGCTCGTTTCTATGAGGCTCGCACGTTCATACCAAAACTGAGAAGACGTTTTTTATCCCTTCCTCACCACGTCACAAGGGACACTGACTCGCTCTCTTTCCTGTTCCCAAAACGCACAGGAGAGTTCAGGTCCCCACAACACTATAGGAAATCACCCACAACTCCCCGCAAAAAGTCAATTCTCCCCCTCCAACCTCTCGTCACCTCTTACTCTGAGTGGGCATAATTGCGTACCACATTCCTTCTTCCTCCAACCACATTCCTTTGCCTGCCGGGGACAATTTCGCAGGCCAGGCATTTAGAACGCTTTGAGTCAGATAAATTCGACTCGTTACTACAGTTTGCTTAATAATTACTTGGTGTTATTGATCTCCAATATTATTGTTTTATTCTCCAACATTAAAATCGATCCAATGATTTTATACAGAAACCAATAAACATATAATTAGATTAAGTGTTTAATTTTATATGAGTTCTTATTTAATTTCGTTAGTCTTTCTATTTAATATATTTCGTTACATTAAAACTTCAATACACAGACCTGGAGGGTACACATATTCTATTTTTTTATTTACTCAGTCGTGATCATCACCTATTCCTCTGAGCTTACTTGAATTTTCCTTGCTGATGACTTCCGTCAATATCACAACGTTGAAAACATTAACGCATTTGTGTTTTCACGGTGATGTGCAGTGTGCAGTGCTTTCTTCTCTGGTCTTGTCAATCCCAATCTTTGATCATAAATAATCATCGCTACCGGTATTTAATGGCGCAATGGTTAGTTAGTTAGTTAATTATTTTGTATAGTGGTATGTCTACCCTGTTAGCTCAGTTGGTAGAGCGTTCGGCTAGAAACAACAATGTTCCTAGTTCGATACCGGTCCTCGCCAGCTCAGCGTATGAGTAGCACAGGGATCTGTGCGGTAAAATAAGGAGCTGATGGTAGGTGTGGTGCTCCGCCGCAGACGCCAAACCTAATCTTCTAGGTCTACCACTGGGGGAAAGGAGATAGACGGGCACAACCAGCGAGGATCTCACTCGCGATAAGTAATAATGGATCTGCGAGATTAACTTTTTAAAAATCCCCCCTCTACCCAGGTGACGCCAACAACTTTTACTAATGATATGAAAACTCTGTGGGTTATTTAATGCCAAAAATTATTAGAGTGTTTGATAAAAGTTGGTACCCAAGATTCCTTTACAGATATATTTCGTGAATGTATTTCATATCTGATTCATATTTTTTTTATATATTTTTATTCCTCTCAAGTAGGATAACATGTTATTCATGTTCTCAAATAGATCCTTCATATTATTTGCGTTGTAATTCAATGTGCAAAATGTTTAAACCTCAGACGCCAAAACAATCTCCTTGGACTAGCGCTATTGAAAAGGGGATAGACTCCCTCGCTGACTGGCTGATACCGACTTTAGGCCGACCCGATGACTATACTTACTTATATCTACCCTTGTGGGTGATTTGGATACCAAATCTTGTTTTTTTTTGTATATATGATTTGTAAGCGAATAGTTTGTGGGTAAATATTTTTTTTGTTTTATAAACTGGTACCCATACACACACACACACACACACACACAAATACACACACACACACACGCACACACACACACACACACATATATATATGTATATACACATTTGATCTTATCTTCCTCCCCTCCCAATCTAGGAAATATTTCTTTTGACCAATCAAATCCTCAAACTCTATCCTACCCTCACCAAACTCACCACTCACCCCGTTCACTTTCTATTCTTTAAAAACAAATGTATGATGCACAATGGTCAATCAAACGATTGAAGAAGTCTTGCTCAGTGCAAGACGAAATATATCTCCTATATCTACTTGAGTCGTTCTTTTGTCCTCATTCTCCCCCTATTCTTTACCACCCTCACACACACACACACACACACACACACACAACACATATATATAATATATATATAATATATATATATATACACGTAATGTAATCTGTTTTTATTTAGATGATCAAAATTTGATCAGAGAATCTTATTTACATTTAATAAATACATTTCTCTAAATCTATTTTCAAGATTTTTTAATCCAACCAAGATTTGATCCAAAAGTTCAATTCTCCTTCTATCAAGTCCCGATCAGCAGTTTCTCAAAATATTTCATTTTAATACACTGCCTGTCTGTCTATTAATATATTGTACGGAAAGGAAATTGTTGGTGTATCATATGTGTGTTAAATATGTCAGCTTTTCTCTTCTGAGAAACCACGTGAGCAAATTCGACCAATGAAATAACCAGGACTGTCACTGAATACACAGAGTTAAAACTGGACGAGTCGTTTTCTCCATTTGATACAAACTGAGGAATGAAATTTAAATACATTTAATATAAAATGTAATCGTATTCTAAACTGTAAAAGTGAAAGTATATGCATGTCCTTTCTGATTGATAAAGAATATGTAAAGGTAAAACTTTGCCGCAATTTGCATTTCTGTTGAGATTTTGCAGAGAAAAGAGAAGGAAAATACCAAGTAGAAAAAAAAACTTTATGCAAACATTACTTGTTAATAGATTTTGTCTGGCGTCAAAAAAAAAAAAAAAAAAAAAAAAAAAAAAAGATAAAAAAGGCCGAAACTGTGAAATACTTTATGCAATAGCGATTTATTTAAACATTCTTTTCAAAAAAAGTAACCGAGCCTGTTTCATAAACTTTGTCGATTTTTCAATATTTAAACTGAATAACACAACTCTGTGATCTTTTTCACGTGTTTGTATACATTTAACCTAAGCCCATATATATATATATATATATATATATATATATATATATATAATATATATATATATATATATATATATATATGAGAAGAAAATAATTTAAAAAATTGAATATATATATTGATAATATCGATGAAGACTAAGATTAATAGATGGAGATATATATATATATATATATATATATATATATATATATATATGTGTGTGTGTGTGTGTGTGTGTGTGTGTGTGGAAATACGGTGAGGAAATTAATCCGACAATATGAGAAGAAAATATTTAAAAAATATAACAAACACAGGATGTTATGATTAGGGGAAACAATTTTATGTGTCAATACTTAAGCATTTCGGTATATTGTACTATCTTCCGGACACTGTTAAGTAATGTTTATATGAGGGACAAAATGAAAGATGTTACAATATACCGAAACGCTTAAGTATTGACACATAAAATTGTTTCCCCTGATTATAACATCCTGTGTTTGTTATATTTTAAAAATATTTTCTTCTCATATTGTCGGATTAATTTCCTCACCGTATTTATATATATATAATATATATATATATATATATATATATATATATATATGCATTTCTAGTCTTTAAAAACACTAAATTTAAAAAAATAATACTACTTATCTGGGCAAATCTTAACTCTTCGAGCCGACTTTAACATTTGACAAAAGTCATGGTGCCTTCTTGGGACTTTTTTTTTTTTTCTTTCTATTAGGCGGGGGATTGGGGGGGGGGGCTCTTAGCCGACATGACTGTCCGGTTTGAATGAAATAATATTTCAGAAATACATTGCTTATTTAAACAAAATAAAAATAAGACAAAGTTTGTTAGCAGTGAAACAATATGTAAAAAGAAATAAACATGTGTCAATTAATATGCATTTCTAGTCTTTAAAAACACTAAATTTAAAAAAATAATACTACTTATCTGGGCAAATCTTCTTTTACATATTGTTTTTACTGCTAACAAACTTTGTCTTATTTTTATTTTGTTTAAATAAGCAATGTATTTCTGAAATATTATTTCATTCAAACCGGACAGTCATGTCGGCTAAGAGCCCCCCCCCCCAATCCCCCGCCTAATAGAAAGAAAAAAGAAAAAAAAGTCCCAAGAAGGCACCATGACTTTTGTCAAATGTTAAAGTCGGCTCGAAGAGTTAAGATTTGCCCAGATAAGTAGTATTATTTTTTTAAATTTAGTGTTTTTAAAGACTAGAAATGCATATTAATTAACACATGTTTATTTCTTTTTAC
>CM042141.1:59139653-59167153 GCA_023376005.1 Doryteuthis pealeii | reverse complement strand
CAGTATGCAATATAATTATTAACAGATTTGATATGTTTACTTAAGAGCTATTAACAAATAGTTCATTATGTAAAAAGTATAATCTTCATTTGAATAAAAAACAGAACCCACACATTTTGTAATAAAACTGCTAATTTTAACTTGGTGGGTCTAGGGTTAGGGTTAGAGTTTTTTTTCAAGTGACACCGCTTTGGCTACTGACTCCAATCGTAGCTGGTTTTTTTTTCAGTAGCCACCAGGTAGCGGTTTTTGAGGCAGGAGGCCGGGACGGAACTCCGCGAAGAGTACATAATTTTGTTTGCAAAACAAATAACTTCTGGTCGAAATTTTTTCAAGAATTGGAAAATTAAAACTGCAAAATCAATTTTAGTTGTTATGTCTAAAACAAGATGGAAACATCTTCACACTGGATGGTAAAAGTTTTGTGGGGATTATCTTCCCTTTGCCTGGAAGAGTTATCTCCCCACTGGATTTACGTGCCGGCCACCAGGGACTTTGTTATATAGGCGCCTAATTTAAACTTCTCTACCTCTTTTCTACCTCTCCTCGTAGGTACCCACATGGGTTAGACAATTGTCATTCCCTTCTCGTTGGGGCTTCGGCCCTCAACGCCGGCTACTAGTCACTGTAAGTGATTTATACAGCATGGACTATTCTTAGTCTCATGTCTGTACCTTTATATTGTGTGTACTTTTATATTATCTTGTCAGTGTATGTTTATGTACACTATACTATTGTACACTTCTATTGTTTATGTATCTTGTTTATTCATGTGCTGTATTATATAAAATGTTTTGTCTCTCAACCCGTGTCGGAGTTGTATGTTCAATTAGTGACTTTGATCCTTACAGTCTCAAATTAGTAGACCAATTCATATACCTAGGTAGTAATATATCATCTACAAAAAACAATGTTAATATATGCACATGAATGGAATAGACTTCTTTAGACAGACTATTAATCATATAGAAATCTGATCTCTCCGATAAGATAAAGCGAGAATTCGTCCAAGCTGTAGCCGTGTCCGTACTACTGTATGGCTGCACTTGGACTTAAAAATGCTTAGAGAAAAAGCTATATGGTAACTGTTGTATACTCTCTTTCCTTACTTTGTTACTTCTATTCTTCTTCTGTTCTTTTAGCGTCTGGACTTCGTCTTGGGGACTTCGTGTCTGGTCTTCCATTGGGGATTTCTCTTTATCAGAAGCCCTGTCTCATTGGTAGTTTTTAGATAATAACACAAGACTTCGATTAAACTTAGATCATATTTTATTCTGAAATCCCCACCAGACTACCTGCGCAGATTGAGTCGGCACCGTGCATAACACAACTTACCACCGTCGTGGCTTTGGCCGATCTGACGAAAATCTCTCTAATCTAAACCGGAAGAGAGTTTTCTCCACCAATTCTCACGGTATCCACCGGAAGGATCAGGATGAGGTCAAGCCTTGTCATTCAATCATTCAAGGCCGCCGGCTGAACTTATAACAGCCATTTTGGTTTCTTCACTACTGTACATAAATATTAGGAATCAAATAATTATGTAACAGTAACTACACTTGGATGATGCATGCTCTCTTGAACAAATGCTAGAAGAAGTAACCTCAAAAAGCAGCCGTGCGGCCACTTTCCCCAATTCACGAAAATTATCAGAGTAATCCGAACAATAATCGCTGCAGAAGCATGGACGAACTTTTAGGTGACGTTCTCCCGTGGACAGTTATACGTGGGCAGACCAGTGTAGGCCGACCAATAAAAACTTACATCAATTAGCTTTGTGCGGAGTCTGGATACCATACGGAAGACCATCCAGGGACGATAGAGACTGAGAGAGAGAGAGAGAGAGAGAGAGAGAGAGAGAGAGAGAGAGAGAGAGGGGGGGGAGGGAGCCATGGGAATTTGTGCTGTCAGCGCAACCTGGTGATGATTACGATGATGATATATGAAAAACATGTTAAAAAGAAAGAATATTTTCAGTAAAATGTTATTTTTGATAAATATTCAAAGAATTCCATAAAATTTTAAAGCAATTAAATAATTTAGCCATTTAAACATTGAGTTTTACACCACTTACATCCTGGTTGTAAATCAGAAAACGATGTGTTGAGCAGATTATAATATTAAATAGTGAAAACATTTCTGAATATGAGGACCTTGCTCGAGAACAATGATATTTCACAGGAAAGTAAAATAGATACAATCTTGAATTATAAAATTTTGGATCTAACTTATAATAAATGTTAGGAAATTGATCAAACATTGTTGTAGGTGACTCACCTATGACACGAACATAGACTTACCCAAAGGGTATATATTAACAGAGCAAAGCTACTCAAGTGAGAAGTTGCAGATACATGTTCTTCGTGTACGCTGTAACAAGGAAACCTTCCTCAATTGTACATTGACATATTGCTGAATACATCCGTTCGCTACATGTTATCCCCGTGTTGAGTTATTTATTGACCTATAATAACATGTGCTGGGGCACGGTCTCAATGTATGAATGTTATGTATGAGAACGATGCTCCGGCACAGTATTACAGTCGTCGAAACTGCCTGTTCCAACCTCCCGTTCTTATGTTGTCTGTTGATTTACAGGGAGGCTGAAAAGAGCTGGTTTCGTTCCTTTTACCAACTCGGCTGAAATCGGATTAAATAACCAAAAGCTGTCAACGGATCAACAAAACAATTGAACACAACGCTTTTTGTATGCTTATGTACAAAATATATACATTTATTTTACAAAGGAGCGAGGTGATTTTTATGTCTGTTGATTGGCGATCTACAGCTAGTTCTTAGTTAAATTATCAGTTTTGTTACCGAGTGGCAAGACGTCAGAGTGTAGTATGGACGGTAAAGTTGTATCAAGGGCTCCGAGCTATGGCGAGCTCCCTGGTTTCGGAGTGTCTGACTCCGCTTCTCTCTCTTCTTCTCTTCTTCTGTCTCTTTCTATCGCTCTTCTTTATGGGATCCAGACCTCCCCACCCCTAACATATCTCTGATTGGCCAGCCACTCCATAACATTGTCTACGTGTCTAAATGACCTTGTGCCAGCCTAGCTTGTATCTTTCTATTTGGGTTTTTCCAACTCCAACGAGTCAAGGCCAACCATTGTTTTATTTATCTAAGTTTTTGAAATTGTTGACCAACTTTTCAAAAACTGGAATCTTCTTTGTTAGATTATCATTTTATTTTGTGAAAATTTTAAATTCCGATTATGTATGTTAAATTCCATAATTTAAAGAATTTATGCCTACGTGAGGATTCCTTGCCCAGACCAATCCACACCTTTAATATAAACAATTATTATTATTATTATTATTATTGTTATTATTATTATTATTATTATTATTATTATTATTATTATTATTATTGTTGTTGTTGTTGTTGTTGTTGTTGTTTTTCCTATTTTTACTTTTAATTTTAACAAACCACCATAATTAACAACTAGGGTAGTTTTAATTAATTAGTAAATAATTAACAGATCGCCAATCAACCCATAACACTTTTAATAGTGTTACAGACCCTTAAACAGGTCATAACAAACATTCATTTAGAAATTATGATTCGGGTGGGGAATTGAAGAGAACGATTGATTCATAACCCAAAAATAAAACCAATTTATTTCTCAAGAAAACAATTTTTGGAATTCGAGGAATCCAGAATGATGTCCATAAGATTCAGTTCAGTGATTTTATAATCGAATTTAAAGGATCTATTTCCAGAGTAACTAGTACTTCCGGTGGCAACAGAGAAAGAAGGATCTGATTTCAATTTCAATAATTTTAATTGACCCGAATCGAATTTTTGTATCTTCGTTTATTAAATTTTTAAGGGAACTTAATATTGTAAGACACGTTGAAATAGTTCTATATTTGTCACTCGTAGCAGAACTTCGTATACAAATCTCTTGAATTGTTTAATGCAGATACAAAGTCCCTCTTCACTTGAATGATTGGTGAAACTTAATCTTTTTATTTTGTTATTTCTTTGACACACAATCTTCTTATTTTATTATTTCTTCGATCTTGCTTTGTTAATCACCATAGCGTAACGGTAAACGAGCACTGGACGCAGACTATAAGTACAAACATGTAAAACATTCGAGCCTCCCCCCCTTACCACAATTAATGTGTCTGTCTCTGAATCTGTCGCTCTCTCTCTCTCATATATATATTTGTGTGTGTGTGTGTGTGTGTGTGTGTGTGTGTGTCAATGTTATAAAAATAAATGTACTGGGTTTTGGGAGCTTGAGTGAATGGTGCAAATGATAATACGAAAGAAATATAGTTGACTTAACAGATTTCGACTGAACCATCGTTGTGTTATTATAAGATTTATATAGAATCTAACTGGTCGCTGGCTTACGGTTCAGAAAGTATGGTAACTAATATTGAAAATTTTTTTGAAGGTAATAGATTTTGATTAAAATCTAATATGGAAAATCATTTACTAAAGCTAAACTAATTTTTAAAAGTGTTTATTTTTATAACCTTGACATCAAATACCCGAAGCATACACGGAACCCTTACAATTAGAATAAAAAAATTACTACTATTTTGTTGGCGATTTTTATTTAAACATGTTTTATTGAATTGTCAAACCAAATATATTTTATTTTGTTCTAAACAAGACAAATTATCAAAACTAGCAAAAGTATAACCCCCCCTCCCCACGCACACACCTGGGGCAAGTATTCATTTTTTAATGTAATAAGATATTATATTAAATTAGAAAGACTATCGAAACTAAATAAGAACGAATATAAATATTACTTATTTTAATGTTATTTTATTGATTTTTATATAAAATTATATATAGGAATATTTTTAATACGTTTGAGAATAACATGATTGTATTAGAAATCAGTAAAAGAAAATATCTATTTATTAAACCCAGTTTTCTTAAAATCATTTCGCAAATCATCCCCACCATATACTATGTAAATCTTTGATAATGTGGGCAGATTTGCGGCAAATCTCACTCAGCAAGACTTTAATAGAGACATTGTTAATAAATAAGAAGCTAAATAAGATTTACTAATGACTATTTCATAATCTTTGAGAATATAACTTAAATAACTAAGGAAATGTTGACGTCAGTGATGACGTCGTTTTGGTTACACACAGAAAGATACATAATCCCCATTATAATAAGATCTTTTAAATTCCTTTATGTTTTTTCATAACATAATCTTAAATATACATCGAGACAGATATATTGATGTGTAATATATACTTAAGTAATGGACAATACCTATGTTTTAGTTTGGTTTGGTTTGTTTTATGGCATATCAACCTTTGTGGGTCATTTAATACCGACAAAGTTTTGAAATAAATTCATTCTTAATGGATACTCAATTTATTTTTATAAACACATTTCCTATGTTTTAGCCCCATAAATGGGATTTTCTCATATATTTCCTGTCATAAATAACCCTGAACATCTGGTTATGCCAGCCCACAAAAAGAGTTTTTCAATATCAAATGAAACAGTCAAACACTTATTTGTACTTCTAAAAACATTATAGTTTAGTTACGATATTGCAGTGATATAATTGTAAAACAATTAAATCACTGCAATATCATAACCATCACCCCACTCCAACCCGTCCTTCGGGTCGGAGGTCCAGTGTGCTTTGGCTACTGGATCGGTGTGTTGAATTAATAGAATCGATCCCAGGGGGCTATCCCCCCAGGCAATACCTGCCCCCTTGATTTAAAGGGACAGGGCTGGGTTTATTGCCCAGCGCCTGATGCGCCCCCTTGAGTGGGGAATTCCGATCGGATCGACGCAATCTTTCCACCTGCCACCCATGAGTCTCGGCTTGTGGGTGGTCCAACGTAAATAGGGCATTTGTGCCTGACCTGGTACAAGTGGGGTACGAGGAAAATATCCACTGCAATACCATAACTAAACGATTTGAATTCATGGGTAATCGTCTGAAGATGACTTATTTTAAGCTAATTTAAAAAAGACCCATCTGAATAGAGCCCGATGTTACAGTGGCCTGAGTGTTGTGTTTATACATAATAAAGATGAGGACAACAGCCCGAAATGTCAAAATTATTCATATTAAGCCTCATCTCAAGGACCGCTTTAGCTCGGTAGAGCGCCCGACTAGGAATGACACGGTTCCTGGTTCGAAACCACCCCTTGCCAACTCAGCGTATGAGTAGCACAAGGATTTGTGAGGTAAATTGAGGAGATAATGGTAGGCGTGGTACTTCAGACGCCAGAGATATCCTACGTCTAGCGCTAGTGAAAAGGGGATAGACTCCCTCGCTGTATGGTTGATACCGACTTTAGACCACCCCAACGACTTTACTTTTACTTTATAAGTATATAAACTTGTTTGCACTAAATTTCACGCTGAATGCCGTTTCCCACGAAGTCTTAGTTTGTTCGACAAATGTGCGTTTCGTCTTTCATATATTCTTTGTGTCTGTCGTCGTTTTTCTCATTACACACCTCATCAAAGATCAGGTGAAATGTCATGACTTACAAACACGTCGTCCTTTTATCTATCTAACCCATAGATGGGACCCTAACAGGTATTACTAATCCAGGTCAGAGTGGATCTTAGTGATCAAGGGGTACTCTACATTCTCCAGATCTTCAGAATTGGAACTTCCCAATCAGATAGGTTAACGTCATACCCAGGACATTAGAATCATCAGCCATCTCCTTCTAGCACATACATGATGAAACGGGTTGGGGCTTGTCATAAGAGCAATAGGGTTGGGACAATCATATAGGTGCTAGGGCTTGACATGAGTGAGAGTGAGTAACCACGAGTAAATTTATGTTTATAAATTTATTTGTGTCGTAAAGAAGAAATAAAATGAAACTAACGAGACACGTGGAATTTCCAAGAAAAGAAACAAAAAATTTGAGGAGTTATTTAAGCCAGAAACGATGATTTGCAACTTTATTTCATATAAATCAATAATAATCGATATCTTATTATAATGGAGATTGTGTGTTTTTCTGTCTGTAACCGAAACTATATTCCTACTCAAGTCACAATTCTCTTAGTTATTGACATCACATTCTCCATGATTTTATTTTTATCTAAACCTCAATTATTAATAAAATTGTCTTACATTATTAATACTGTTAACTATGTCTACATACTGACAACATGCAATTATATTTATATATACAACAAAATAGCGGTTTACAGTGTAAACGGGAAGGCTAATTTGCTATTAATATTAAAAAATCGAATTTAATAAATATGTGCTTAGTATTATTGATTTCTAACTGTTTGGTTTTATTTTAACGAATATAAGCAAAAATCTCTTCAATGAATCTTAAATGAAATCCAGTAACAAGATAAAATAACTGTCATTTTATTCTTTACTTCCTCTTATAACTAAATACTTAAATTAGAAAAAATAACAATAAAAGACGAGAGTGATGGAAGAGTAAGTTTCAGTTGTTCCATTTTTTATTATACTGCCTTTGTTTAAAATCTTTTATTATACTCCCTCTGTTTCAAATCTTTTTATCTGTATTCTTATTTAGTTTCATTAGTCTTTCTAATTTAATACAATATTTTATTACATTAAAATTTAAATACTTGCACCCGGAGGGTGCATATATTTGCTAGTATTACATAATACACATTCACCACCAGTAATAAACTTCCATCAAGTATAACATCATCGGCTGGTCACGTCAGGCACCTATATGATTTTCCCAACCCTTATGGTAAGCCCCAACCCCTTTTTATCATATGGGTGCTAGAAGGCAGTGACTGAGGGTCTACATGTCCTGGGAATGACGTTAAACTCTATCTGATGGTGAGGTTCCAGTTTTGGAGTTTTGGGGAATGTAGAGCTCCCCTTCATCACCATTGCTCGTTGGTCCACTCTGACCCGGAGTGGTAGTACCTGTTAGGGTCCCATCTATGGGTTAAATAGAAAAATGTATTTTTATTTTTAAAAAATTGTATTATCTATTAAGAATTGATTTATTTCAAAACTTTATCAGCATTAAATGACCCACTGAGGTTGATATGCCGTAAAACAAAACAAAACCAAACTAGTATAACATCCCGTATTTGTCTATTGTTCTCCATGTATCCTTTGTAAGTATTCAACAGAAAATACAAGATCAATACAGTTGCTTTGATTTGGTTTATTTTGTTTTACGACATATCAACCTCTGTGGGTCATTTAATGCCGATAAAGTTTTGAAATAAATCAATTCTTAATGGATAATACAATTTTGTTTATCAACTCATGTTTTTTCTATTTAACCCATAGATGGGACCCTAACAGGTACTACCACTCCGGGACAGAGTGGACCAGGGAGCAATGGTGATGAAGGGGTGCTCCACATTCCCCAAACCTCCAGAACTGGAACCTCACCATCAGATAGAGTTTAACGTAATTCCCAGGACATGTAGACCCGCAGCCACCGCCTTCTAGCACTCATATGATAAAAAAGGGGTTGGGGCTTGCCATAAGGGCAATAGGGTTGGGAAAATCATATAGGTGCTAGGGCTTGACGTGACCAGTCGATTGATCGGAGGGGGCCTCTCCGACCGCCCGTCTAGCCCAAGTGGCCCCATTGGGGGAGTCTTACCCCTCTGCAGAGGCGCAGTCGGTGCATTCTAACGCCCCACCGACAGGGCGGATTACATTAAAAAATGAATAAATAAAAAAGGTTGCACCAAAATTTCACGTTGAATACCGTTTTTCCCACGCAGTTTTAGTTTGTTCGACAAATGTGCGTTTCGTCTTTCATTTCTTCTTCGTCTTTGTAGTTTTTTCTCTTTTCTCTCATTGCGCACCTCATCAGAGATCAGGTGAAATGTCACGACTTACAAACACGTCGTCCTTTTCGATTCAGCATGCACAGCTGGTCACATCAACCCCCCCACATCACCCCCACCGACTCGTTGGCATTGTTTTGTGACATTCTTTCTTTTCGTCATCCCCCTCCACCACCCGGGCCAAACGCACTCACACTATTTATCCAGACAAAAGCCCCTCCAGATTAAAACACATTTGTGGTGGTTAGAGTATAAAAGAACAAGAGATAATACCCTGACCACTGCCCCTTCGTAATTAACCTTATAAAGCCCCCCCCTACCTCAGTCACTGTAACAGGGATGACCAAGCTAGGGTCCTTTGGCCGTAGGGTCATTTGCTTATTCGAGCGATTTTCTTGTTTATTTATAAGAAGTTTGCTTTGTGGGGAATAGCGACTGTAACTCCCATTGTGTCTTTATAGATATATGTGAATTCTATGTTTGATTAAGTAGTTGTAATGAATTCATTGCCTTTATTATTATTATTACTAGCAAATATATGCACCCTCCGGGTGCAAGTATTTTAGTTTTAATGTAATAATATATTGTATTAAATTAGAAAGGCTAATGAAACTAAATAAGAATACAGATAAAAAGATTTGAAACAGAGGTGGGTATAATAAAAGATTTGAAACAGAGGGAGTATAATAAAAAATGGAACAACTGAAACTTACTCTTCCATCACTCTCGTCTTTCATTGTTATTTTTTCTAATTTAAGTATTTAGTTATAAGAGGAAGTAAAGAATAAAATTACAGTTATTTTATCTTGTTAATGGATTTCATTTAAAATTCATTGAAGAAATTTTTGCTTATATTCATTAAAATAAAACCAAACAGTTAGAAATCAATAATACTAAGCACATATTTATTAAATTCGATTTTTTAATATTAATATTAGCCTTCCCGTTCAAACTGTAAACCGCTATTTTGTTGTATATATAAATATAATTGCATGTTGTCAGTATGTAGACATTAACAGTATTAATAATGTAAGACAATTTTATTAATAATTGAGGTTTAGATAAAAATAAAATCATGGAGAATGTGATGTCAATAACTAAGAGAATTGTGACTTGAGTAGGAATATAGTTTCGGTTCCAGACAGAAAAACCCACAATCTCCATTATAATAAGATGTGTCTTTAAAAGCTGATGTATACATCATATTATGTGTATTTGTGTATTCGCTATATATATTGTTATTGTAAAGATTTCACGTATGCTTCGCATATTTGTGTTATAAAAAAATATAGTAAAAATACTAGGTCTCTTAAGCATGAGAAGATGGTGGATGTCCGAGTTAAAATAAACTAAAGCTTAAGAAATATTATAGACTGGGCAATTGTATCCAAATTCAAAGTGTAGGTTATACTGTAGTGTGTGTATATATATATATATATATATATATATATATATATATATACTCATTATTTTTATTGCCAGATTAAGGGAGTAAAATCGCCAATGTTAATTTTTCTGATTTGGTGATATTTTAAGTGAAGAATATGGATGATTCTTAACTCTTAACACCCTGTTGAGATTTTTCTAAGTCCAGAGCCTCATTCCTATTAGGATATATAAAACAATGGCTAAAAATGACCTTTGCATCAAAAGTTACCTATTATTTCCCTTAAATCAAAGATTTCTACATATGTTTGATATTAGATTTAAACAAAGGCTATTGTTTGGGGCTGATTAGTTAAAACGAATGGGACTTCATTGTGACTAGTCATAAGTATGTTGAATTCTTGTATATTTTATGTATGTTGGGTATTGGGGGAGTTATTTAAGTGGTGTATTATATAATTCGGAGTTTTTTGACAGGGAAGGAGACGACGGTGTGAATTTGGAGATTATCTCATTTCAGTTGTGTTTACCTTGAACATTTTAAATGATTAGAGATGGTGTTTGGTGTAAAGGGAATTCCAATAGAGCCTTCATCAGATGACGGCCCAAAGGTCAAACGAGATTTCCGGGCCTTATCGTCATTACCACTACTCAAGATACCCTCAGCAGTGTTCAATATACTGCCAGGCTTATTGGATTGTGTAGGGAAACTACTGCATAAAACTTATTTCTGGGTGAATTCTATATAGAAAATGATACTTTCTTAATTAAGTGCGAATTGTAAAAACCTCCAGTTTAGGTTTAAAAAAAAATATTTTAGTTGTTATTGTAAGGGTTTCGCGTATTCTTCATCAAACTGCATAGGACTTGTCACAATTTCAGAATTATCCAATTTTTTAAAGTTAAAACATCTCCAAATCGCTTTCTGTAAATAGGATATTACCGTCTAAATATATAAACTGATTAACTAATGTCGGAGGCTTATCATTCGGTGTGCAGGTGTCTCTGTTTTGTTTCAAACAAATGAACTTATTTTTATTTGAATTCACTTAGACGCCAATGATTCTAGCCACGTTATCTAGGCTACGCAACAATAATTTAGCTTGTACATCTGTATTTGTGAGAAGATCTAGATCATCTGCGCAATCCGCATCTGTAATAGTCTTTACAGTATATAAACGAATCTCTCTCTCTCACACCCCGCACACACACACACACACACACACACACACACACACACACACACACACACACACACACACACACACACATATATATATATATATATATATATATATAATATATATATATATATATATATATATAAGAGAGTTTCATAATTTGCTTGAAGCATTGTGTATGTATTGGTTAGGAGGTTGATTTAGAAGGCTATCACAATGCAGTTTGGAATAAATAAAAAATAATAATACGGTAACAATGGTGTTGGGTGTATTATTATTATTATTATTATTATTATTATTATTATTATTATTATTATTATAATAAAATAAATAATATTAATAAAATAATAATATTAATAAAATAAATAATAAAATAATATTATTATATATATATATATATATATATATATATATATATATATATATATGTGTGTGTGTGTGTGTGTGTGTGTGTGTGTGTTAATCGTGGAACTGATACAAGTGTATCTAGTCTTTATTGTGTGCATATATGTAATCATTGTGGGTAGCTAACGTGGTCTAATGGTTAGCAAGCTACATTTGTGAGTTTGATTCTCATTGGGCACCCCATACCTCTGGCCATTTGCCGCATCTAAGCTTAGCATAGTAAATAACTAAATGCAATCATTGTAAGATACTGATATATATCACAAATATTTTTGCTTTTTTCATACACAAAAGCAATGGGTTGCGATTCAGTCAATATTGAAACAGATCCGTTGACTGCAGATTTCTGAAAAGAAAATTAATTTGACTCTTAGTAAGTAAAGTCATCAAGGTGGCATTAAGTGGGTATCAGCCAGACAGCGACTAGACCTAGGATATTGTTTTTTAGCGTCTGGTATGGTGTGCCACACCTTCCATCAGCTCCGCACTTTACCGCACATCTCTCTGTGCTACTCATACGCTGAGTTGGCTAGGTCCAGTATCGAACTAGGAACCTTGTGATTCCCAGGTAGACGCACTACCGACTGAGATAAACCGGCCCTATCCACGTTATCAATCAAAGCTGCTTGATGTGGCACACATACTCAATTACTAAATTTAGTTTTCTCAAGATTACGAGCGTTGTGTACTCAATGAGGATACAAAAATCTCTAGACTAACATTACTGAGTCAACTTCTCCATCACTCTATGTCAGTTTTCTTAAGCTGCCTGGTCCGAGGTCAAGGGTCAGCTTTTGGTAAATGGCTAGTGGGGTTCTAGTGTTGCAGTCGGTCTGAAATTAAACAAACATCACCCCAAATGTAAATATGGTTTTAATGCCTATGACACTTTTAAAATGACCTGACAGTGGGGAGGGTTATGAATGTCAGAGGGAAACACTTCACATGACATTCGTTGTTTAAAACAATGTATCGATCTATTAATAACGGTAATTCAGTGCCTTTTTTAACCGAAACTACGTCACTGCTTATGTCACAGTCATTTTATCTTTAATCTATGAAAAATCAATTAAGATTCAAATTTTCACGAAAATGTTGATACTTATTCACCTTTAGATGATTATATGTTTAAAATATTTTTTCCTAAAATATATGAGGGAACATTTTTTTTTTTAACTAGATCGACTAGATAAATTTATTAGAATTCATAAAATGAAATTGACCCCCCCCGCCCCAATTTCATTTTATGAAATCCGAACTAAATATTTTACTCGTACGATTTTAAAAAAATATTTCTATAAAGATAAGAATCTGAATAATTAAATCTGAAATTTTCTGAAAACATTTGGAGGCCGTTAAACAAAACAAATCTCTCAGTGGAGTGAAGTGAATATGCTTTTTAAGCAAGTAATCCATTTTTCTAAAAATATCAAACGATGTACTTTATTTAATACTCTCTGGCAATATCTTTCAAAAATGTATTTCTACACCGCCCGGTGTGTGCTATTTTGTTGTTGCTGTTTTTTACTAGTTATTTTAATTACCTTAAAATAAGTCATCTTCAGACGATTAGCCATGAATTCAAACGCACTTTCGGGGCTTAGACATTTACTGCTCCCTCAAGGGTGCTCTAAACAAAATAAATGCCACCAGACTTAGAACAAAATTGGGATTAGATATAGAAATAGATAGAGAATGAGATTTAAGCTCCAAAACTGCGTTTGAATTCAGAGGTAATTGTCTGAAGAGGACTTATTTTAAGGTAATAAAAATAATAAACAAAACGCATAAAAAAGAGTTCGAGGTTACAGTGGCCTGAGCGTTGTGTTTCTACCCAATAAAGATGAGGACAACAGGTCGATATATCATAATTATTCATATCAAGCCTTATCTCATATATACACATAAAAATGACGCGTGTTTTGTAGAAACTTTCTGCGTTAGAAAAGTCCCTATTTGCAGCTGTTTGTTTTATGTTTGATATGAAAAGTGAGAAGTTTTATTTTCTATGTAATTTTGTTGAGAACTTCTAATCGTTTGTTCTGAATTCAAATCCGTGTAGCAGATGTGGCCTATCATTAAAAGGGACCAAATCATAGGTTGTATTCAATCAACAAGGACATCAATATTTCGTTTATTATTTTGTGAGTGATGACAACCTACCTGTAATCAGATTGCAATCAACAGATCGATTTTGGCAAAGAGTTTTTCTTTTCTAGACATCTGTAATTCATTTCTCTGAATGTTTCAGATGAGGCTTGAAGATTAGTATTATCTGCGTTATTCGGACTATTGTCCCCATCATCATTGTTATTTGTACAACGTTTCGGCCGATATGCCCTCCGGCCTTCTTCAGGTATTTCTTGTCGGACTCGGGAACCTTCTCGGACTCGGGAACCTTCTTTTCGAACTTGGGAACTTTCTTGTCGTATTCGGGAGCCATCACGGAACTTTGAACCTAACCCTTTATTTATTCCACGGGGGTATCCTGTTCTCATTCCGCTAACCATAGCTGGGGTAGGAGTTGTGTGTTAATTATTTTTTCTAACTGCCTCTACTCAGGATTGAACTCGGTATCCAGAGATAATCAATAATTGTTACCAAGGAAAAGCAATGGGTTGCGATTCAGTCAATATTGAAACAGATCCGTTGAATGCAGATTTCTGAAGAGAAAATGAATTAATAGTAAGTACAGTCATCGGGGTGGCATTAAGTGGGTATCAGCCAGACAGCGACTAGACCTAGGAGATTGTTTTTTGGCGTGTGATGTGGTGCATCACACCTTCCATCAGCTCCGCACTTTACCGCACATCTCTCTGTGCTACTCATACGCTGAGTTGGCTAGGTCCAATCATAACAGTGTAGCACTGAACATACGCGACTGGAAGATGTGTAGTCTTATCAGAAACTATTAGTAGAATCTATTTAAAAACTACCACCAATCAGAAATATTTCCTATATATTCGCATATACATACATATATATATATACATACATATGCGTGTGTAATGTAGTTATAAGGGCACACGCACACACACACACACACACACACACACACACACATATATATATATATATATATATATATATACATGCGTCTAAAAATAAACCTTTGAGAAAGAGAAAGGTACATCGAAATAGCACGAACACGAATAACATTACAAACAAAACACTCCTCATTTTTATTTAGTTCTTTCCTTTTTTCTATGCTTCTAAGACAACCTCAAAGAGGTTCTTCACAACACATATCAACAAAGATCAACCGTACATGGAACTGATAGTAGGTGTGGCGCTCCACCTCAGATGAAAAAAACAATCTCCTTGGTCTAGCGCTAGTGAAAATGGGATAGACTTCCTCGGTGTCTGGCTGATACCTACTTTAGGCCACGCCGATGACTTTACTTACTTAAAGTCAAATTAATTCATTTCCTATTCAGAAATGTGCGTTCAATGGATCTCTTTCAATATTCGTAGGAAATAGACACGTTGATCAGAGTTCAAATCCTCGACAAGGCTGTTGGCATTTCCCATAGCGCTAATACCACTGGGAAAGGTATGAATCTTTATATATATATATATATATATATATATATATATATATATATAAAATGTACTCTCCCGTCGATTTTCGACGTATGAGGGTTCATACATATAATGAACTCCCACACAGGGATTTTGTTTATAGTGGTGAAGGCTTGTGTTGGACCATCCACACTTTTTGGCACAGTCGATAGGAAAGAATTGGTGCATCAAGGGTTGGCACAAACCCAATCAACGACCGACCTCAGGAATTTTGAATTCAGAGTTATCCCTCTCCTACACTAGTTACCCACCCACGGTTGGGTATATATATATATATATATATATATATATATATATATATATATATGTGTGTGTGAGGAACTGACATTTACCAAGCGCCGTTGACATTCTACCTTCGCTATCCTTAGATATATATATGCTCTATCAATGATATTGAGCACTTTTACTCATGAATGTATTACCAATATTAATATATCTGACACACGAAACTAATTATCATTAAACACAGCCGAAAATCCCTATTACTTGAGAAAGAAACACGGATAAAGAAAATCATACAAGACACATTCAAAGTAATGATGAGCTAGTAGGAACACTCATATAAGCAACATTCGCGGAATCAATAAATCACAAATTGCGCAAGAAAGACGAATATTAATGTTGGCAAATATTATCTATATTTCACACCATGTCCAGCAAACTTAACCACCTTTTCCATGCTGCACCACACATCCGTATATAAGGGAAAATTTAACTGTGTTAATCTTTTGTAATTTTGAAAATAAAGGGTATTAAACTATAGACATAGATGCAAACATAAATATTAAGCCACAGACTGATATATATATATATATATATATATATATATATATATATATATATATATATATACCAAACTTATTGGTAAATCCTCGCGGTGAGAAAAAAAAACAGCAAATAGTTTGATGGTACCAAACACCAACCGGAAGAAAAAAAAAATTGTAAAAAAGAAAAGACCAAGATAATCGTACCAACAAAAATAATCTATTAGTACAATATTTTGGCAAAAAGAAAAAACAATTTATATGCATATATATATATATATATATATATATTCATACACAACCGCCAGGAGACTAAAGCTAATAAGTAAAAAGTGCTCAATACCTAAATAGAGCAAATAATAAAGATAGATCTAATGATTCAGACGAACCTACTAAAAGTTTCGCTTAATGCTCTTCAGGGCTAAGATCTGACTCAGATCTTAGCCCTGAAGAGCATTAAGCGAAACTTTTAGTAGGTTCATCTGACTCATTAGATTTATCCTTTATATATATATATATATATATATATATATATATATATATATATATTAGAAGTAAATACACAGCGATGTGTTTATGATATGGCTTTTTTTTGCCGACAATTTTTGGGAGAATATGTGTTTAATTGAAGTCGTACCTAATTTTGAAAGTTAATTAATTAATAAATAATTAATTAGGCAGGCATACCTATTTAAATGTAAGGCTAAACAAATCGAGAAAAATCAATCTCTGTATGTACATTTCGGCCTATTAGGCATCATCAGCAGAGCTATAGATAGGAAGCCCGCCTTGTGCGTGATTCGAAACCCCTCTGTCAAGCTGACAGGCAAGCATCTTAACCATATATATATATATATATATATATATATATATATATATATATATATATATATATATAAAGCATTCCTGTCTTTTTCATTAACAATCTATAAAAATTCTACATTCAGTCGTTTCTATCAAGTCAATCTGCCCCAGTCGTTCTGTATTAAAACACATTTTTGCCGCCACGTCTGTTGGCAATAAGATCTCTATGAGGATAAATACCGGAGATAATAATTCTATTTCTTTCATAAAAGTTTCAAATTTCCTTCATGAATTCTCATCAAATATATACTTCAAATAACTTAGCCAATGGACATCAAAACAGTTTTCTTATATCTGCTAAAGAGACAGTAAACAATCAATAACGGTATGACAATTTCCCCTTTAACAGAGCGACGTTCCGAGAATACTACACAAAATTAACCAACCTTCCTGTTATATACCTCTCTTTTACTTCTTATTCTTGTCGACTTTTCTTCTGGCCGGATCTGGTATATCTTTTAAGGTCTGGTCTTCTTGGGATTCCGGGTCTCTGTTGGGGATCATTTCTTATCAGAAGCCTTGTGCTATTGTTAGCTTTTAGTAATAACAACAAGACTTCGATTTACGATGATGTTACTTTATTCGTAGTTTCCCCAGACCAGACAACTGCGCAGTGAGCTCACATCTTGCTAGCTTCGCTTCTAACTCCTAACTCTCTAACTGACTAACTGAGTTGCTTACACCTTAAACCGGAAGGGGCTTCTATTGCCTTCTGATTCTCACGATCATCCCCAGAACGCAAGGTCAGAGTGAGGTCAAACGTTGTCACTCACTCTCAAGGCCATCAGCTGTACTGATCGCCATAAGGATTTCTATACTACCTTAAAAAGATATTAGGGATCCATAATTATGTAACATTCCCATCATGCCCTCACATCTTATCCACCCTTCCCATCCTTGCACCACATAATAATATATAAAGGATAGTTTATTAGTGTTAATCTTTTGTTATTCAGCAAATAGAGGATATTAAACTATGCACATTATGTTAGCACCTTATTAAGTCACAAATTGATACCTTTAACATTTCTTAAATGAAGAACTGAATTTTCAAAGTTTCTGCGACAATTCAACTAACTGGTCAATGTCAGAAATACAAAGAACATCAAACATAATGAAAAGATAAAAAAGAAGGAAGGAAAGTATATATATATATATATATATATATATATATATATATATATATATATATATATATATATATATATGTAATATATCAAGAAAATTGAAAAAAAAAAAAACACAGGTAATCCTTGTTCACCGTGTGTGTTTTTTCAAAGACAGGATGTGAAGAGAGGAAATAAATCCGACGGTATGTAATATATCAAGAAAATTGAAAAAAACACAGGTAATTTTATAATTTGTAATATATCAAGAAAATTGAAAAAAACACAGGTAATTTTTTTCAATTTTCACAGGTAATTTTTTTCAATTTACACAGGTAATTTTATAATTTGTAATATATCAAGAAAATTGAAAAAAACACAGGTAATTTTTTTCAATTTTCTTGATATATTACATACCGTCGGATTTATTTCCTCTCTTCACATCCTGTCTTTGAAAAAACACACACGGTGAACAAGGATTACCTGTGTTTTTTTCAATTTTCTTGATATATTACATACCGTCGGATTTATTTCCTCTCTTCACATATATATATATATATATATATATATATTATATATATATATATATATAGAGAGAGAGAGAGAGAGAGAGAGAGAAGATGCTGGGATGTAATTGCTTTATAGAAAAGTGGCATTTGAAAAGATTTTTTGTATTTATTGAAAATTTTAATTTTCTCATTGATAGGTTGATAGATAAATATATATGAAGATATGAATAGTGAAACAGAGTGGGATATATATATATATTAATATATATATATATATATATATATATATATATATATATATATAGAGAGAGAGAGAGAGAGGAGAGAGAGTAAAAGAGTGAGATAGATCTATACATAGATACGTAGATAAAAATACTGAGAGATGAAAATACAGAGAGAGGAGAGGAGAGAGAGAGAGAGAGAGAGAGAGAGAGAGAAGAGAGAGAGAGAGAGAGAGAGAAAAGAGAGAGAGATAGATAGATAGATAGATAGATAGAGAGAGAGAGAGAGAGAGAGAGAGAGAGATAGAGAGAGAGAGACCGATTTCATATAATCGCTCTATATAAAGTTTGTATTAAAAAAAAGATTTTTGTATTTATCGAAAATACTGGTGAAAATAAAGATGAAACACTGAGAGAGAGAGAGAGAGAGAGAGAGAGAGAGAGAGAGAGAGAGAGAGAGAGAGAGAGAGAGAGAGAGAGAATTATTCGAAGATGTTTGGGCATAATTGCATTATAGAAAGTGTCTGTTTAAAAAAAAAGATTTTTCTATTTATTAAAACTATGAATTAAAACTATGATAAAAAGAAGGAATGAAAGTAGAGAGAGAGAGAGAGAGAGAGAGAGAGAGAGAGAGAGAGAGAGAGAGAGAGAGAGAGAGAGAGAGAATTAAATGAAGATCCTTATATTGTTTACATATTGAAGTATTTAGCAATAGCTCTCTAGTAATAATGTTCTCCCAACTGTGCTGCACTCTGCTCACCAACAATCAATATCTATCTCGAAATGCCTCGTCCACCCGTCGCAAGAGCCAAAATGCTACTGCCAGTTGTTTTCATACGTAATCGTTTGACATGCACGCCCGATCTCGAGAGAATTTGCATACGTGCAATCCCATTCTCGCTGGTTCGAGATCGCCCATCGTTAAATATAGTGCTTACAGCAGCCATATTTCTTTCCCGCGATGACCCTGCAAGCCAGACTCGTCCGCGCACGCTTTAAGTTTCGAGGTATGTTATTTTCATTACATCCACAAGCTCTTAATTTCAACATATCAAACGTTGTAATAAATTATCATAATGTGGTATATCCACAGGTCCTGGCGTGGTAAATGCATTTCATTTATCGCTAATACCCTTGGGAAACGTATGAATACTACTCTCCCTCCAGCTATGGATAAATAGTAGGGCAGACTGGACTCTTTAACCTTAGTTAGGCAACCAGTCTAGGAGAAGGAAAACTCTGAATTCAAACCTGTTAAACTCCGCTTAAAAATTGACCTTGTGTCACATCCTGCTCGTGCGGAGGGGTTGGTAAATATATATATCCACAGGTCCTGCTACATATTGAACGTAAAGTGTACATTTACTGAAATATCAATACATGAGTGCTTTTTCCACTTTTAAAAATAATATATTTTTCTTTATAAAAAATATTTTTTAATTAATAATTTAATTATCGATTCAATAAGTAGAAAAAAATTATTTAATAATTAGTTGAATTTCTTGATATCTTTAAATTCCGTTTCAGTAAGAAAGAAAGGTAAGAAAAATGACATTCTATACAGAAAAGAATATAATAAGAAAGAGTAGAAAAAAGGGATATCGCCGAACAGCTTCTTTTTACATATTGAACTATTTAGCAATAGCTCCTTAAAGTAAACTTATCAAACCTTAAATTATCATACTTTGGTATATCCACAGATAGCACTAGTTCTTATGAATACCTTGTCTTTCATTTTTATTATAAAGATAGAAAGGGAAGAAAAAGAATATCCTACACAGAAAAATATAATAAGAAAGAAAGAAAGAAAGAAAGAAAGCAGGGGAAAGATTGATAGAGAGTCTGAGCTCACAGAATTGATAACGCAAATATTCTTCAATTGAATAATGAACATTTTTAAAGAAGGAAAGAAAGAAAAAAAGAGCGAGAGAGTTAAATCAGGATTTGTATACTTTTTACATATTGAAATATTTTTACAATAGCTCTTAAGTAAACATCAAACGTGGTAATAATTGAATTATCATTTTAATTGCTAGGTAGAATTAACAAGTCCAGTGTGATCTCTTTGTTTCTCTCTTGCGAGCTTTCGTCAGACATCGTGTTGGAAACCTTCCGTCTAGCAAAGACGATGGCGTAGAGTCCACTTCTTTTATCTACAGCTATGTGAGTGGCTGAACAGACCAATTTTTGAATGGCAGTCTCTGGTGCAGTGATTGCAAATAAAAGGTGATGCTTTCTGGAAATGCTGTTGTCTCTCCTTCCTTTTAACTCTCTTTTCTGTGGCGGCTTCTTTCCTCTCCTTTTCACTCCTTTTCGTTCCTTGTTTGACGAGGATGCGTCAGGTCGTACGGTCTTCTGCACAAGCCACCCATATGTTTATGTCGATGTAGCATGTCTTCTTGCAGACATCTTTAAAGCGTAGGCGTGGTCTCCCTACTGGTCGGGTGCCCTCTACTAGTTCACCGTACAATAGGTCTTTGGGGATGCGGACTTTGTCCATCCTCCTGACATGACCAAGCCAAGGCGTCTATCACAGATGATGGCGGGCATGCTGTTTATGTTTGCTCGTTCCAGCATGTCTGTGTTGGGCACTTTGTCCTGCCAGCGAATGCGTAGAATGCGGCGTAGGCATCTGAGGTGGAAGCTGTCCAATTTCTTTCTTTCGTCAGACATAATTAACAGGAAAAACCGACGATTCCATTGTCATTATTTTGGTACAATATGACACTTACATTGTAATGTTGCATACACATATACATATACACATGTTGGGTACATACACAAGTGTTCTTTTACTGGAGAGAGGGGGAGAGATAGACACAGTTAGATAGAGAGATGCATAACTTACTTCTTTGGCCATTTGTGATCTCTAGTCGTTCTCTATGACTTCTATTTCTCGGTTCTTGCTGGTTGGTCGTCCTTGATTCATTTCTTCTTCTAGGTCAGTCTTGTTTCCAAGACATTCATCAACCATAAAACCATATTATTTATTTAAACCTTTATTTACTTAACTAACATCTTCCTCTAACTAAACACAGCGCGTATGTGCAAGTGAGCTCCAGCTAAGGCAGGCCTTATCTGCCTGACGTCTAAGCTGAAACTAAGACCCAACCAGGTCCCACGTGACTTCACGTACTTCGCGGACTTTCTGTAATATTCCATGGAAATTCCCGCCCGTGATATGAAAAGGGGCCATCCCTTCAGAAATACAGGGGGTTGACAATAATCTATGCATAGATTATGTAACAGTAACGGTTATCGTCTAATTCAATATTTCGCACACATAGAAGAATCGACCTTCATAAGAGTGACCTTCATCAGAGTGAACAAGGTCGATTCTTCTATGTGTGCGAAATATTTTCACACACATAAACTGACCGAAACACATGTGTAAGTGATATCGATTAATGTGATATCGATTAAATTCATTTTATCCATCTACATTTCTTTTCTTTACTCATTTTTCCTCATATTGTCGGATTCAATTCCTTCTCCATTTTCACACACACACACACACACACACACACACACACACACACATATATATATATATATATATATATATATAATATATATATATATATTGCATATAAATTGTTTTTTCTTTTGGCCAAAATATTGTACCAATAGATTATTTTTTTGTTGGTACGATTATCTTGGTCTTTTTCCAAAAATTTTTTTCTCCCCGGTTGATGTTTGGTAGTATATTTTTTTTACAATCAAACTATTTACTGGTTTTTTTCTCACCGCGAGGATTTACCAATAACTTTGGTATATTAAATTATATATATATATATATATATATATATATATATATATATATACATATATATATATGTGTGTTTGTGTGTGTGTGTGTGTGTGTGTGTGTGTGTGTGTGTGTGTCTTTATGTATATTTGTAAAACTGAAGATTTTTATCGTGATCAAACAACCAATGTTACGCTTATATTTATGGTATTGCCGATTTGTGTTTTTTTCTTTCATTTTCCTGAATTCTATAAAACGTGTTTTATTGACCGGATGTTTTTGCCCGATTGACATTTTTTTGTATGATGTGATGAACTCACAAAATAATAACTTTGCTTCAATAAAGCCAACAACAAAAGCCAATTCGTCGCCTTTGACTATTTGTTGCTTTGTTGATGGTGTTCTTTTTGACAATTCTCATTGGTTTAAAGCCAATATATTATATATATATATATATAATATATATATATATATATATATGAAATGGTCAAACAATGTGTTTGGAAATGGCGAAGACCGACAATTTTTTTGGAGATTATGCGCTTAATTAAAGAAATACCTAATTTTTTTAATTAATTAATTAATTATGATTAAATGAATTAGGCGTGCATATCGGTTTAAACGTGAAGCGTAAACAAATCGAGAAAAAGGCTGAAATGTACATACAGAGATCGACTTTTTCTCGATTTGTTTACGTTTTACATTTAAACCGATATGCACGCCTAATTTATTTAATTATAATTAATTATTTAACAAATTAGGTATGACTTTCATTAAGCACATAATTTCCCAACACACACGCACACACACGCACACACACACATATATATATATATATATATATATATATATATATATATATATATATATATATATATATATAAACATACACACATACCAACCTACTAGCAGTCGAAAAAGAGAGAAATAAAAAATAACTTTTATGCATACAGGTTGATTGCAAAGTCACTCAATTCCTCATTTTTAAAGTCTTATAATCTATTTCTGAATCATTTTTCACAAGCAATGAATAGAAGATGAACGCGCATAACATGGATTTGTATTCGAAATTATATATAGCCACAAGCATTCGCCTCCAGCCTCACAAATCCGCTCGGGAATTGCATTAACTTAACTTCCCAGGAACTCTTGTGAAATGGCAGACATACATTCTCATATTTGTCCTCCATGTACTTCCAAAGAATGTTGTTTTCGTAGAGCAGACTTGCTCCTTCAACCAACCCCAAAGAAAAAGTTGCTGGGTGTTAAGTCAGGGCGTCTGGTCGGCAATTCATACGGACAATGTCTACCCATCAATCTCCCAGGAAAATGTTGTTTCAGTCATTCAATAGCAAAATGTGGAGAAGCACAAAACAACAGATTAAATAGCCATATATTAAATAATTTAGAAAAATGTATATACTTATTCTATTCCCACTAAAAAAAATAGAATGCTCATTTCAGAAGAGTATATTCTTCGGTCTTGCAACAAATCCCTTTTGAGTTGTGGTTAACAATCTCTACATACAGATACTTACTCTTAAATAAATCTAAAAAAATCAAATATTGTCCAAACATTCCAAATCTTCATCTTTCGATCCTACTTCGGACATTATCAAAATAATAAGAAGAGAAAATGGATGTTTGGTTTGGTTTGTTTAGTTTTACTCCATATCAACCTCAGTTGATTAATGCCGATAAAGTTTTGAAATAAATCAATTCTTAATGGATAATACAACTTTTTTTATAAATACATTTTTCTATTTAACCCATAGATGGGACCCTAACAGGTACCACCACTCCGGGTCAGAGTGGAACAGGGAGAAATGGTGATGAAGGGGAGCTCCACATTCCCCAAACCTCCAAAACTGGACCTCACCATCAGATATTTAACGTCATTCTCAGGACATGTAGACCCGCAGCCACCGCCTTCTAGCACTCATATGATAAAAAGGGGTTGGGGCTTGCCATAAGGGCAATAGGGTTGGGAAAATCATATAGGTGCTAGGGCTTGACGTGACCAGCCGATTGATCAGAGGGGGCCTCTCCGACCGCCCGTCTAGCCCAAGATAGGGCCAAAGTGGAGTATTGCATGTCATGAACTGCTCATCCACCTGGGTTTTATCCTTAAGCATCACGGGTTGCCACCCACGGCAAACAGGTGGTCCCATTGGGGGAGTCTTACCCCTCTGCAGAGGTGCAGTCGGTGCATTCTAACGCCCCAGCCGACAGGGCGGAAAATGGATGTTAATATTTTCAATAGATTATGTCGAGTAAAGAATGTCGCTTGAATTTTTCCTCGTCTGATACGTCATCATCACGAACAAATCCGATAATGCCGCGTAGAAAAGTATTCAAAAGTTTTTAAGATAAGATAAAACAAATAAAAACGAAACCAATGGAAATGTGCAATTCTTATTTTCATATTGTTCTAAGATTCTACGTATCAAACCACCGAAATGTACAATCATTTAATCCAGACATATGCTCTCTTGATCGTTAAATAGAATTTTGTTTTCCGAATTCCATGTCCAAATTTTATTCGATATGCCACCACCCTATAGATAGGGCTTAGAATACGATAACTTTATCCCCTGCAGAGGTGTTGCTTGGTTTGATGGTTGGATTTTACGGCATGTCAGCAATTGTTGGGTTATTTTATGCCGAAGAAGTTTTCTTTTATTCATTCTTGATGGTATTCAATTTTTTAAAAACTCAATTTTTAAAAAACACTTATTTCTATTCAACCCATAGATGGGGCCCTATCTGGTAATACCACTCTGGGTCAGAGTGGACCTGGGAGTAATGGCAATGAAGTGGTACTCCATGTTCCCCAGAGTTCGAAAATTGGAACTTCAGCATTAGATGCAGTTTAACGTCATACTGAGTAAAAGCCGAGTTGTAAGATAACCCCAAAGAAGGGGTGCCCAGAGGATTATACTAAGGTGAATCTGATGTTAAGGTCCTAATGGTAAAGGTCCAGATCTAGGGAATGTGGTATGTACACCTTCATTGGTATTAGACCCAGGCCCTGTCTGACCCTGAAAGGTAGGTCTGTTAAAAATATTTCTCTTCTATAAATACTCTTAAGGAACTAGTACAAACTGTAATTATGAACGTTCTATGAACAGGATTCTCCAATACCCAAGCATAAAATAACCCTAGACGAAGTGACATGCTGTTAAAATCAGTCAATCGACCAATCAAATTTCCAGCGCATAGGACATTCAGTGTCCATGTAATTTTCTCAGTTAATCTAAATCTATATATATGTAAAATGCAGTTTTTTGTGTATGTATGTCCGGAAAATACGAAACTACGAAAATAAAGCAATTACCGACTGTGCGAATTAGTTATCACCGGGTCTTGCTTTTTGTGCAAAAATCTGATTTATATTTGAAGATATTAAAAAATCAATATATATATATATATATATATATATATATATATATATATATATATATATATATAGAGAGAGAGAGAGAGAGAGAGCATTGAAATTCTACTCTATAATGTCCAGCATTTGTAAATCTCAAAAGTAAACAAATCAATACACCAAGGTCCCCTGTCTCTGCCCAGGCGACACTGGGTAGCCGCTTCTCATCTTACATAATTAAATAACGCTTCAATACTTAGATAATGTACACTGTTATATTTATAATTATGTTATAATTATAAATTCGTCTGTCATTTTTACAATGAGATAAAAAATCAACAAAGTTTAATGATATCCTTCCTACCCTTTGGTGGCAACACAATGTCAGGCCTCAGCGTTATCATCTGATGAAGCCTATGTTGCCCGAACAGCTGCTGTTTTTGTATGTTTGCAGCCTATGTATCAAAAAAGGACAGCCATGTTCATTGTCATCAATTATTATTTTCACATCAGCCTGACCTTTCATGATCTTTCACTGATTTCTAAGTGACAGCAAGACTATTCAGGTCTCCAGGAATCTTCTGAGTATTCTAGCAATCTTAACTTTGTTAAGAATTTTGTCTCGATTTCCCCCCTAATATCCAATTTCTAGTTTTTCTTCTTCAAACCTTTTGTGGACCATTGAAAGCGCACCAACTTGAAGCGGTATAACCATCAACCTCATGTTCTGCAGATGTTTCAGTTCTCTGTAAAATTCACTTATTATTATTATTATTATTATTATTATTATTATTAGTAGTAGTAGTAGTAGTAGTTGTAGTAGTTGTACAAAAAACACTCTCAGGGCGATGTAAAAATAGATTTTTGAAACATATTGCCTGAGGGGTGTGGAGTAAAAAATTCAACGTCAGCGAGTTTGACCCTAGGTAAGTAAAATCATCAAATTCATTAAAGGATTAAAAAATAAAACAATTTGAAATGTAAACTTTAAATATGTATTAAAATAAAACAAACTATATATAGATATATAATACCAGTCATGTATTTATTAAAACTTGTTTTAAAAAACCATGAGGACTGTCTAATGTTGCATGTTCAAATTTTCAGTGTATTTATTCGGTTATGACGATTTTGTGTAATGTGACGTAAGCAGTGACGTAATTTTTGTTACTGACAAAAACCGGAAGCGAATCTCCACTATTATTATTATTATTATTATTATTATTATTATTATTAGTAGTAGTAGTAGTAGTAGTAGTATTCAATTTTGGAGGCACGTGTTGCATAATTTTTTTTCTAGGAAATACATTTGATTAGTGAAGTTCAAATCCAAGACGAGGTTGTTGCGAAGAAGAAGAACGGATATATAACACTATTACCCTCAGGGAAAATGTAAGGATAATTGTCCTTAGCACGAATCAGCTATCAGTAAACTATACAGCAAACTTGGGTCTTTAATCTTGGTAAATCAGTCGTCAGAGAGAACATCTCTGAATTAAAACATGTGGTCTCTGTTCGGAGAATCTCTACACGTTCATTAAACTTCTCCCCACGGCAAAAAGTATGTCTGCTT
>CM042141.1:59129653-59134653 GCA_023376005.1 Doryteuthis pealeii | reverse complement strand
ATTGACCGAATTAAAATAATTAAGTTATCTTAAACAACTAGTTTTACAATTGTATGTTATGAGTTTAGAATTAGGTAAACAGAAGAGAATTGAATAAAAATTAGTTTGGAAATATTTTAGGAAAAATAGAAAGAATGGTTTAAATTCCATGGGAAAATATGTACGCCATCGGAATGTACCAAAATCATTCGATATTGCATCATTACAAATCACCTGATATTTGATGAATATTTTAGCTTAATGATCACGTAGACAATGACAAAAAGAAAATTATAAAAAAGCCCATAGAGCTGAAAAACACGAGACAGTGGGAGCTTACGCTCTTCCCAACTCGACAGAGTTGGAGCTGATGCTCCTAACTCGACAGTAGGAGCGAAAGTTCTCCCCAAACATCGACACAATGGGGAGAAGTCGTTGCCCGAAGACACAAAATGATATATCAGGTTGGTCTCGTATTTTCGTTTCCAATTTTCTCTCTCTCTCGCTCAACAACAACAAATTTCAATCACAAGTTTTAATCACAGACAAAATTGCTACAATGTTGACACAACCAATCGCTCAAATATAAACAATACATGTCACACTTGTCACACACAACTATGTACAGACACATACAGTCTGCAACACCTCTGAAAGAACAATTGAATATACCAATTGTAAATTAATGTATATAAAGTTTGTTTCCTTTATCAATTTTGTCTTCTTTTGTTTTCTATGGAAACTACATTTCCGTAGTCTTATACATTTAAATTGTGGGGATTAAAATTCGGATCTTCAACTCCTCAACTAAACACTCACCAAACAATCACGGTCCCTACACTCCTTAGCAGAGGTGCAGTCGGTATATTGTTCATAAAATGTCAGCAATATAATCAGTGCGTCCGAATAATGAGTGAAATTAGTAACAAAGAATGAGAGCTGGTCGAAATCGCCAGAGATGTCGCAAAGAAAGAGAAACAATGATTGAAAGAAATATAATGATAGAGAAAAGAGGAGAACACAAAGATGTTGAACGAATTCTAATAAGAAACCTTTTCATTTAAGGATAAACTCTCTGATTAAGATTATCAGTCACATCTTAATCCATCTGACCCAAAGTTAAATAGCAGATTTCTTTATCGTCTTTAAGAAGAAAATGAAGAAAATGGTGGACCCGGCCGATCATATTACAAAATTATCTCTCTCATGATTCCATTTCCACAAACCGAAACGAATATTTCCTTAGCACCAATTATTATCTGCTTGATTTTTCTGTCATTCTTTTGTGGATTTTTTATTTTTCTATTTCTTTATTTTTTTTCTAATTTGTTTCCTAATTGCTGCTGTTTTAAACAATTTTTCCTTCACTTCCCCATTTATTAATCCCTTCCACCTCAAATATTTTTTATCTTCCCTAGTCGACTACTTTCGAGTGATACACAATAGTTTTATTAACATATTTACTCATATTTACTTGGCCCTTTCTGAATGGAAAAAAATTAGGGGTCATGTAATCCCCTTTTTTTTCTGTACAATCAGAAAATATCTTAATCTTTCTGTCTAGCCATGTCCCCATTCAAATGAGTCAATTAGTGGATCCTGATCCATACCTTTATTGCTGTATATTTTGTGTCGGCAATTGTCTTATTATTTTCTTTCGAAAACAATGAATACAATTCATTGAAAAAAAAAAAAAGAAAACAGAAGGAATATAGCATATATCTTAATACAATGGAGATTCAGTGTATCTGTCTGTAACTGAAACTACGTTACTTCGCACGTCACAATACACTCAGGAACTGTGTACCTTTATCAATGAGTATTTAATTCATAATGAAAATCCTTAATACATAGAATAAATTTTTATCTATTAACGATGTCTCTATGAAAATCTGAGGTAGATTTGCCTCAAAACAATCTATGGTATTAGTGCGTTTAAAATCCTGCAACATGTTTTATATATTTAAAATAAAGGTTTACATCATATATGGTGGTGTTAATTTGCATACTGGTTTGAACAAATCGGATTTAATAAATAATTCCTTGGCATTATTGAACTCTGATATTATTGTTTTATTCTCCAAAATATTAAAATTATTCATATGAATGATTTTATATAGAAACCAATTAAAATATAATTAACATAAATGAAATATCTTTATGTGTTCTTATTTAATTTCGTTAGTGTCTCCAATTTAATATATTTTCTTACATTAAAACTTAAATACTTAAGCTTGGAGGACGTATATTTAAATCCACTCTAACATTTATCTTCCAAGTCGTCTACTTTTGAGTGATACTGAAGAGTTTTATTAAAATATTTATTAATATTTACTTGGCCTTTTCTGATTAGAAATATTATGAGTTATGTAATCCATCTTTTTCTATACAATCACAAAATAACTTAATTTTTCTATCTAGCCATCTCTCCGTTCAAATAACTTTATAACTTTATTGCGGTATATTTTGTGTCGACAATTGCTTCATTTTCTCTTGAAAACAATGAATATGTCTATTTTTGAGATGGGGTTCGATTTGAATAATTTTGATTTTTCGGACTATATTGTGGTATGTATAAACACTACGTCCAGACCGCTGTATCATCGAGCCTTATTCATATACATGTGCTTGAACTCAGAGTTATCGTCTAATGATGACTTTAGTCTAAAGTAAAGTGGTAACACCTGAACAAGACCAGAGGATACAGGTCCACTAAGATTGAGTTTTAAAAAAAATATGATTGAAATTGTTGTGAGGTTTTAAGGGGTCAAATAAGAACAAAACGACGGGTAACAAATGTAGAAAAATGTATTAACAGAAAGTAGACAAATACTATAGAGAGATGTGGAAATTACGTCCGACGTACAGAGTTATTGGCATACTCGCATTGGCTTACTGCTAAGCCACAATTATCCCTGTGACTTATAGTAACCTGTCGGCGCATTCCATTAGTCTTATAGGGTGTATCACCTATAACAGAAATAGAGTTTTAAAAAAATTAAAACTGAATACCCATCAGGAGTGAATAAAAAAAAGTTCTTCGGCATAAAATAACCCAGCAAGGGTTGACATGCCGTAAAATCCAATCCACCAACCAACATGCTAAATATAAAAGGTGTGAGACTATTTTTCCTTGGAATTAGAAACATGAATTCAAATATATTGTAACTTTCCGATTTCCGTATATTTGGCAATGTGGTAAAGACAAAAACAAAAGAAAGACAAAACAATTGAAAAACAAACAAACAAACAAAAAAGAAGGAAGTTAAAATGCAACTAAATGAAAATGACTTTATCATTAATGTCCTTTTCTTTTGACTCACGCCTCAGATCAAAAAACGCATTTTGTTATCAAAACTCGCCAACAGCTGTGGTGTCTATTGTTATCATATTCAGACCGGACTCAGCACTTTGGTAAACAAAGTGTTTACTCATGTCTGTAAATGCTCATTAGAAGAAAAAGACACGGGCTTAAGAAGAAGCGGGGGAAGAAGATGGGTGGCAGAGGAAGGGGAGGTAGAAAAGAAAATGAAGATTCATGGCCGAATGACAAGGACGAGAGTCAAGGCGACAGGGTGACAGAGAATTAATGGTGGCCAAGACATTCGGACGGATTAGTTGATCTCCTTATCTGAATCCAAAAGGAGAGGCGTTTTGAAAGGATAACCATCAAGACCCCCTGCAGTGTGTGGAGTTTTTCACCCATCCAACTGTACTCACCCCAAAGTACTCTCTGCGGTGATATCGGTCTGGATCCGTATGGAACTTCTTTCGTGAATCGAGGCTATCATTGTCCATCTGCAGAACGGAGTTGCGGTCATTCAAATTGCCAATTCCTTTGTGCCTTTTATTGGTCACTGACCATTTGCAATGGTTGAATAATGGGATCGAAATGGTCGCTGACCTAAGAGACTTCTTATGGTCATTTATCAGGATTACCAGTCCCAATCTTTTAATTGTCTTCGGCGAGGAAAACAATTCAAATAATGGAAAGAAACGAAAAGAAGAATTTAAAAAGAAAGAAAGGTTAGGAAAGCGAAAATAATTATAGAAAAGGTTGGCAGTTTGATTCAGGTTTAGAGGGAAAATATCAGAGAGAAATTGATTCCAGATGTCTCGAAAATAACCGATCAGTGTTATCACTTGCCTTCCAGAAAAGCATATTTATGCATACCTTCAGCGGTAGAGCATCCACCAAAGAATCACAAGGTTCCATTCGATACCGGACTCACGAACCCTGTGCATGATTCGCAGAACTGATGGTAAGTGTGGCTGTTTAAATCAAAATAATAATAATAATAATAATAATAATAATAATAATAATGTCCCCGTGTAGTGATAATGTAACCAAGCGAGTACCCAATACTATTAGTAGTTTGGTAATTTACCAAATGTAGTTCTTTTAACAATAAATATTATTAATTAATTATTCTTATTTGGGTATATAGATAATTTTTTTCATATTACATTTCCATCTGGATAATTATTCCGCTGAAATAATAGGTGTGGCGTTACTTTCGTATTTGCCTGGAGAGTTATCTTCCCGTTTAGTTCGCTGGTTCCCGCTAGGGCCTTTGATATTTAAGCGGCTGATCTGAACGTCTTTCCTCTTTTTCCTGTTGCTCGACCTACGAGACACCACTATGGGTTAGACTCTGGTCTACCCCCTTCTTGTTGGGACTTTGGTCCCCCTTACATTACTGTAAGATTCATACAGCATGGACTATTCCTAGTCTCATGTCTTTTTTCCATTCATGAATGTGTCATTATCTCTACTTTTGTATGTATGTTTATGTACACCTCTATGTATTATGTACCCTGTTTAATTCTTGTGCTGTGTATATAAAATGTTTTGTCTATCAACCCTTGTCGGAGTTTTATCTTCAAGCATTATCACTTTGAATCTTACATAGGTACCAGCTACTTTATAAATATCACATTTTTTCTCAAGGGACCCGTTTTTGGCATACATATCCAGTACCAAAACTTTGTCCCCACTGTCTAAACTTGTGATTGTTGCA
>CM042141.1:59072153-59122153 GCA_023376005.1 Doryteuthis pealeii | reverse complement strand
CTGTGCCTCGTTATTAATGATATATTTATTTTTTTTTCTGTTTACAATGTTGCTTTGATAAAGACCGCATATGGTTGAAACAGATTTCTGTCAGCAAAACTTTAAACATCTTGTTTTTTCAACAAAACTTTCTACACACACACACACACACACACATATATATATATATATATATATATATATATATATATATATTAATGTGATATCGCTACAAAGTAGTCAGACTTTCTATTATTCTAGTAACAGTTATTTTCTATTTGTTTTATTTTTTTATTTGGAAGTAGAGAATAGGTGTCCACAATTGAAAATCAAAATTCAAAGGCCCATCTTCATTGCGAACTTGAACACTTAACCCTGCCCGCGAAAGGGAAATAGTTTATTCGGCCCACCTTTTTCTACTTCTCTCCCAGCGTCTAAAGATGTCAATTCTGCTGGTTTCAAGTCCATCTATCAAAGTGTTCTGATTCATTAAGCTTATCTTATTCTAGCACCAACCAACCCCAAATTTGGCACCTGGTGAAGATAAAACTCACTTCTCTTGCGATGTTGCTCTAGATTGACTTGCTAATCATTACTCCAAGGCAAAACTTGTAATACGTCTTCAATGTTTCTTCTTAATTATCAGAGTAACAGAAAGATCGTAAGGAATTTGGTCAAAGAACGGTGAGCATTTTGAAAATGATACTAGTAGATAGTGAAAGTCGTAGGCTCGGTGTTAATCCAAAAAGCCTGTGACTGGAATGTTTCTTAGAGTTTAAAGATAAATCAACGTGAAAAATTATTAAAGTCTTGCAATCCTTCATTTCATTACTGGCGTTATCCACCGCTTCCATAGAATGGCGGTATCACCCTGTGCAAAATTGGTTTCAACAGCTGGGCATGACACAGGGAAAGACAGGAGTAGGCAAGGGGAGAGAGAGAGAGAGAGAGAGAGAGAGAGAGAGAGAGAGAGAGAGAGAGAGAGAGAGAGAGAGAAAGGTGGAGGGAGAATGTGTGTGTTACATACAGATACACATACAAGTGAGTAAGTACAGGCACAGTAAGGGACTGCGTATTTGCATGTACATTTACTAACGCCAAGAGCAAACGTGCACCCACATTAGGGGATATTATTAAGCAAACACACACACACTTAGTGATTTGCAGACACTAATAATCAATATTAAGCTTTATCGAGATAAGGTGCATCCGATTAATAGTTAATTAAGATCAAGTGATTAAATACAAAGCAGCACAACTCATTTACAAAGATGTACAGCTAAGTTGCACCCGGCTACCTAATAAACGGATTGAGTACTCCCAAGCGGCCAAGTATATTGATATCAGGAAATTCCCATTTTCAAAGTAGCTTATGTAGATGAAGCGGAGGTAAGATGTCTGACTGACACAAATCGGTCGAATTTGGATCCCTAACTGAAACAGTCCAGCATGTCTAGCTTACTAATGATATGTGATACATCGAAACAAGACTGTATATGGATGACTACATACACATATATATATATATATATATATATATGTATATATATATATATATATATATATACGTGTTGTGTTGTGTGGTGTGTGTGTGTGTGTGTAAATTGAAAATGGAAGTGAATCCGACAGTACGTTGAAAAGAGAAATAAAGGAAAAAAAGGATTGAATGAATAAAATAGGATTATTTTAATTAATTTAACTTACACGTATTTCGGTCAGGAGTTTATCCATGTGTACATTATTCTATCTATTATTATTCTTAATAACAAAAGGAAATAAAATTATAATAATATAAAAAATATAAAAACATGAATGCGCACTTGCTTATATGTATGTATATCATGTGATTTCAAAAATCGTTCTGTTTTTGAACATTTCGAAAATTCTCCGCGTTCCAACGAATTTCATTTAAAAAAATAAGGATTTACTCTGAGGAAGGTCGATGTTTCTTTGTGTGCTGAACATTTCTATGTTTTTTCTATTATTATTATTTTATTTCATTTTGTTATTTAAAAATAATAGATAGAATTCAATTAATATTTCGTCTCTTTTTAAAAATCTGTTATTTCTATATATATATATATAATATATATATATATATATATATATAATTATATTTTTACTTGAAGGCAATTACAATGCATGTATCGCATAAAATTCGATACTTTTTCTTATAGAAAATGAACTTGACAAGTGTAATCCCGCAAAGGATCGCCCGGTGTGTAGAATATCGTACAGACTATTTCGACTTTATTAAGTCTCATCAGCGATATATACTAACGACTTCCCTCCGACAGAAATCGAAACCGGGACCTCAGTAGGCATAGTTAAACACCATATCGCCTCGACCACAGTACACAGCTAACAATCCCTGCGAAATTAACCTTGTCAAATGATAGTTATATATATATATATATATATATATATATTATATATATATATATATAAGGAGAGAGAGGAGAGAGAGAGAGAGACAGACAGAACAGACAGACCAGACAGACAGACAGATAGATAGATATATACAGAGAGAGATCAGAGAGAGAGAGAGAGAGAGAGAGATAGAGACTGATAGTCACAAGGAAAGAGATTTAGATTCTCAAGTAAGGGAAAGATAGAAGCAGATAATGGGAGACAGTTGAGTGAAGGAAGCGTGAGTGATAGAACGGTTGATGTTTTGTATATCATTTGCTAATAGATTTAAGGAAGCCAAAACAAATTTTAAAATTAGTGTTTATATATGTGAATTTAAAGAGGCTATATAGACACGGTAGGAAACTATTTGTAGAACCCAAAGGAAGGACTCTTTGCTGGTGTTCGACCTGCAGACTACACGATCAGCCTGCGATGTGAACTTTGCATTTTCGTAACTAATCCTATAAGAAAGATTAAAATGCCAATCGTCTACAGATATCGACTGGCATTCATCTTGAAACTTTATTTACCGATTCGCCGTAAGAAAAACGTTGTGCCTAAAGCAAAAAAAAACTGTAGATAACGTGATCTATTCTATTTATTTGAACAACATGGCTACGAATAACCTACGGACTTGCTGAAAGCTAAAAGCTGATTGTAATTTGAATATAACATTCTTGTCGGTATCCTTCATGGTTAGGTTATTCAAGTGAATGCCAAAAGTTTCATGTTATAATTCTGATGTTCCAGTGTCTATATATCTATTTATATAGGTGTTAGTGACTCCCACATTTTACAAAGAGACGATATAAAAACAAATGTAAGTTAAATTTATCTAAATATAAATCATGAAAATTGTAATCATCTTCATTTTCAATGGCTGTAATACAACGGAAAGAAACATTTTCAATTCCACATTTAAATAAATCTGGGATTTTCCTCCCCAAAAATATGAAAAAACATTCTTTGTTTCTGAATGTTCTGGCATTTATGAAAAGTTTAATTATGAAACAAGAGAAAATCTGTTGGTTCTAAATCTGGTGAGTATGGAGGAGTGAAATAATCGTCCATCACAATGATATTATCTTTTCTTGGGTTTATTTGTCAGAAATCGTTGAAAATAAATCTGATTACAATTTTTATGATGATCTTTAAATAAATTCAAATTACTTTTATATTTATATCCTCTCTAGTAAAATATAGATACTTTCCAAACTCACTAATATATAGCAACATTGGAAATGAAGGTGATTAAATGTTTGATGATAATATTTAAATAAATAAAACAGCATTATTTGGTTTGATTTGTTTTGTTTTACGGCATATGAACTTCGGTGGGTCATTTAATGCCGACAAAGTTGTGAAATAAATTCATTCTTAATGCATAATACAATTTTGTTTATAAACTCATGTTTTTCTATTCAACCTTACAGGTACTACGACTCCGGGTCAGAGTGGACCAGGGAGCAATAGTGATGAAGGGGTGCTCCACATTCCTCAAACCTCCAAAACTGGAACTTCACCATCAGATAGAGTTTAACGTCATTCGCAGGACATGTAGACCCTCAGTCACTGCCTTCTAGCACCCATATGATAAAAATTGGTTGGGGCTTGCCATGAGAGCAGTAGGGTTGGGAAAATCATGTAGGTACTAGGGCTTAACGTGACCAGCCGATTGACCATTGGTGAAGTCTTACCCCTCTGCGGAGGTGCAGTCGGTGCATTCTAACGCCCCAGCCGACAGGGCGGCAGCATTATGTGAAAATATTGATGGAACTGCTCATAGAATTCAGGAAAATTGTGGAAATGAGACAGTATCTAACAAGACTGCACAAAATTCGATCTCATGGTTTAAGGGTGGTGACCTAAAAATCATTAAATGACAATCATTTTTCAATTATAATAATTTAAAACACAAGATAAACAGACTCCGACCAAATGTAAGAAATCTGGAAGTACCAAAAAATTCAAAATAAATCCTTTAGCTTCGTCTTTTCAAAGATTATTTATAAGTCAGTTATGCACATTTTGAAATTAATAGTTGCGAAATGGTCGAATTTCGTTTGAGAATCTATTTATATTCGTGCTCCTTAATTGTAAGACCTTTATCATCTTGCAACACCCATGAGACCATCCAAATTGTCCCAGATGAAATTTTAATCCTGATTATCTGGTGTTGGTTATCCGTCGGATTTTCAATCCTTATGAATATCGTCACCTCAGCTAAATATTGGGCCAATCCATTTTTATTAGAAAGAAGAATGAAAGGGAAGAAAAATGACATGCTACACAGAACAATATAATAAGGAAAGAAAAAAAGAAAAAAAGAAATGTGTAGGGGAGAGAGAGAGAGAGAGAGAGAAGAGAGAGAGAGAGAGAGAGGAGAGAGAGAGGGGGGTAGAGCGAACGAAACGATAATGCGAATATGCTTCAATTGAACATAAAAAAAGGATGAAGGAGGAAAGAAAGAAAAAAGTGAAAAGTTAAATCAAGATTATCATACTTTTTACATATTGAACTATTTTGTAATAGTTCTTAAGTACATAGATTAACAGTTGTTTAAATCATCATATTGTGCTATATCTACAGGTACTGCTAGTGTATAAAGATTCGACATAATGTTACAAATTAGTATATATATATATATATATATATATATATATATTAAATTTTTACTTGAAGGCACTTACAACGCATGTATCGCATAAAATTCGATACTTTTTCTTATAGAAAATAAACTTGACAAGTGTAATCCCAACAAAGGATGGTTCGATGTGTAGAATACCGTACAGACTGTTTCGACTTTATTAAGTCTCATCAGCGGTATATACTAACGATTTCCTCCGACAGAAATCGAAACCGGGACCTCAGCAGACACAGTGAAACACTAGTGAAACACCTTATCGCCTCGGCCACAGTACACAGCTGACCATCCTAGCGAAATTAAGCTTGTCAAGTGATACTCACGCCTCTACCACAATAGGTAAGGGGGCGTTATTGAGAGAATAATAACAACAAACAGACCGTTTGCCCTTCGGCGAAGTGAATAAGATTTTTGGATGTTTGTTTATTTAGAAACGTTGCGGATAAAGTATATATTAAATTTTTACTTGAAGGCACTTACAACGCATGTATCGCATAAAATTCGATACTTTTTCTTATAGAAAATAAACTTGACAAGTGTAATCCCAAGGATGGTCAGCTGTGTACTGTGGCCGAGGCGATAAGGTGTTTCACTAGTGTTTCACTGTGTCTGCTGAGGTCCCGGTTTCGATGTCTGTCGGAGGGAAATCGTTAGTATATACCGCTGATGAGACTTAATAAAGTCGAAACAGTCTGTACGGTATTCTACACATCGAACCATCCTTTGTTGGGATTACACTTGTCAAGTTTATTTTCTATAAGAAAAAGTATCGAATTTTATGCGATACATGCGTTGTAAGTGCCTTCAAGTAAAAATTTAATATATTTTATCCGCAACGTTTCTAAATAAACAAACATCCAAAAATCTTATTCACTTCGCCGAAGGGCAAACGGTCTGTTTGTTGTTATTATTCTCTCAATAACGCCCCCTTACCTATTGTGGTAGAGGCGTGAGTATCACTTGACAAGCTTAATTTCGCTAGGATGGTCAGCTGTGTACTGTGGCCGAGGCGATAAGGTGTTTCACTAGTGTTTCACTGTGTCTGCTGAGGTCCCGGTTTCGATTTCTGTCGGAGGGAAATCGTTAGTATATACCGCTGATGAGACTTAATAAAGTCGAAACAGTCTGTACGGTATTCTACACATCGAACCATCCTTTGTTGGGATTACACTTGTCAAGTTTATTTTCTATAAGAAAAAGTATCGAATTTTATGCGATACATGCGTTGTAAGTGCCTTCAAGTAAAAATTTAATATATACTTTATCCGCAACGTTTCTAAATAAACAAACATCCAAAAATCTTATATATATATATATATATATATATATATATATACTTAAATGATATGGATCACTCTTTACTGATAATTATAGGAAAATATTAATGCAAGATCAGACGCAAAAAATATCCGTGCTCTAGTGCTAGTAAAAAAAAGAAGGGACTCCCTTATTGTCCCACACATTCCGACAATAGGTGGTCTCACCAACCTTTTTATATTATCCACACACAAATAAACATACACATATATCAGAGAGTAAAATATGGAAATTTATTCGACAATGTATAGAAATTAGAAAAACAAACTGAAACGTTTAAACGTCGACGTCAACATCAAAAAATTCATCTTTTTTTGAAACATTGTTTTTCTAATATATATATATATATATATATATATATATATATATATATATATATATATTTCACACACACACCACACACACACACACACACACACACATACACTCATCATGTAGTTAATAATAATACACACTCATGCATACACACACACGCACACACATACACTCTCATATTTTCCCCTTTGCATAATCGAGTTGAGTCGTTACGGCCTGAATTTTTTTAAATCCAGGAATACAAAATAAATTTAATAATATTATAATAATAATGTAATAATTACTAATAAATTCACACACACACACTATATTGTTAATATAAGAATATATATATATATATTATATATATATATATATATATATATATATATATATATATATATATATATATATATATATATATATAAACTTAATGAATCAGATATACCTACTAAAGTTTCGCTTAGTTTTCAGAGTCTGATCTTAGCCCTGAAGAGCTCTAAGCGAAACTTTTAGTAGGTATATCTGACTCATCAGGTTTATCTTTATTATTTGCTCTATTTAGGTATTGAGCACTCTTTACTTATTAGCTTTAGTATATCCTGGCAGTTTTTATATGAATATATATTTTTCATATATATATATATATACATATAAATTGTTTTTTCTTTTGACCAAGTATTATAGTATCAACTGATTATTTTCGGTTGGTACGACTATCTTGGTCTTTTCTTTTTTTTTTTTTTAATTTTTTAATTCTCCCCAGGTAATGTTTGCTAGTATATTTTTACAATCAAACTATTTGCCGTATTTTTTCTTACCGCAAGGGTTTACCAACAAGTTTAGTATATATATATATATATATATATATATATATATATATATATATATATATATATATATAAATGTTGTTCTGGTTCCAACGGGAGAAAATGTTTATATTTTATAAAAAAAAAAAAGAAGAAAGTCTGCAAATGTATCGTTCTCAGAAAAAATGTCTTATTCTTTTTATTTCACATACCCAACACGTGTTTCAGATATTCTGGTATCTTCTTCAGGCTTTGATCAATACATATATTGATATACATATATATATATACACATATACACATATATATATACATAGGTTGTGCGTGTTTCTGTAATTTTTCTGTTATATATATATATATATATATTATATATATATATATATATATATATATATATAAAGGGTGATTGATAAGTTCATACCCCAAACTACCTGGAAATGAGTCATACCGTCCTTACTAAATTCACTTATAGCTCAACACGTTGAATGGCTACACAGAAAATCTGAAGATTATAATTAACTTTCTGTTCGAGAAACTTGAGCGTCACACATTGTTGAGAAAATCGACACTATCGCTTCTCATTCATTGAGCTTTCCACTTTCAAACTCCGCGAATCCTTATTTGTGTCGCTAGAATGTCTTTTTAGATCTTCTTAGGTGATAAGTCTTTGATAGAGAGCGAGAAGATGACTGTACAATGGCAATACTGTCCATTCTCTCAACAATCTTTGAATCTCAGGTTTCAGATTCTCTGAAGATTAATGATTTGCAATCTAATCTTATATTCTTCAATGAATGCCGAGAGTTATTGCCTTGACCTCAAGAACACACATACACACACACACACATTTATATATACATATATATTTGCGTTAAGGTAGCATGGACATCAACACACACACACACATACACACACACACACATTTGTATATATGTACATATAATTTTATATATGCATGTATAGTATGCATACATATACATATATAAGAACACATATGTATATGTATGCAAATCTATATGCATGTATATATGCATATATATATAAGCATATATATGTATATATGTCCATATATATGTATATATGTGCATATATATAAATATGTATATATGTATATATATATGCGCATATATAATTTAATATACCAAACTTTTTGGTAAATCCTCGCGGTGAGAAAAAACCCAGCAAATAGTTTGATTGTAAAAATATACTACCAAACATCAACAGGGAAGAACATTTTTTTTGGAAAAATGAAAAGACCAAGATAATCGTACCAACAAAAAATAATCTATTAGTACAATATTTTGGCCAAAAGAAAAAACAATTTATATGCATATATATATATATAAGATATATATATATATATTCATATAAAACCGCCAGGAGACCAAAGCTAAAAAGTAAAAAGTGCTCAATACCTAAGTAGAGCAAAAATACAAAAAAACAAAAATACTCAAAACAAGTCACAGGGTGATACGTTTCGTCTGTATTCACAGACGTCCTACAAATGACTGAGGACGTCTGTGAATACAGACGAAACGTATCACCCTGTGACTTGTTTTGAGTTGTTCATTTCTTGGCCATTTTCCTTCTATCTACAGCATATCGTCGGATCCTAAACCCATCCACCCTTCCTTCATATATATATATATACACATATATATATATATATACATATATATATTGAAAAAACACACACGGCGAACAAGGATATATATATAATAATATATATATATATATTATATATATATATATATATATATGGTTGTTTGTGTGTGTGTGTGTGTGTATGTGTGTGTGTGTGTGTGTGTATTTTTCTTTTTACTCCTATAGCTCTGGTGGTATGAAGAAAACAACACATAATACAGTTTCCAAATAAATATATATACGAGCTGATTACTGGAAAAAAAATCTAAGAAAACGGAATGACCAAAACGTCCGTACTGTCTGAAAACTCTCATCGGTATCGTAATGATGTGGCCAAAAGAAGAAAAAACACACCGTTCGAGTAGTTCAAGTTTTATATGTAAAATGTTCTCAATACACCAAGTAGAGCAAAATTATAAAGATCTGAAAGAGTCAGAAACTATATGCCAAGGCTTTACCTAAACGGGGCATCAGGATAATATATATGTACGTGATTAGGTGTGTGTGTGTGTTGTGTGGTGTGTGTTCATAATCGGTTTGATTTTTTCGGAGATTATTTGTAACTCAGCGAAAGAAATAATTCCCTGTGAAATCAGTCAGGTGAAGTAGAAATTTTGAGCCACAGAAGTTGGTTTAATAACAAAACATTTACGGCAACTGGAGAAGGAATTGTCACAAAGCTGATCAGAATATGTTGATTATATTTCGAGAGAGTCTTTGGATGAAGACGAAGTGGTAACAAGGCGTGCAGCTGAGACATAAAAAAAATCAAAGGAAATAGAATCATGGAATGAGATTCGTTCGCATCAACATTATTTGTCTGAGAAAGACATAAACAAAACAAGAAACAAACAAAAAAAAAAATGATGCTATAAAACTAATGAGGAAATTCAAATTCTGTACGATTAGTTCTGTTATAGAGTAAGGTCACGTGAGTATTAGGAGAAGAATCCGTCGTCTAAGTACTTCAGGTGAATTCTGCACAGAGTAATCTCTGTGTTCTTAAATAGTGGTTTAGAACCATCGCCACTGTTAAGGTACGGGGGAGATGGGTCATTCCATTATATCGTTCTATCTTGAAGCAATATAGCTTTCCATTCCTTATTCTTTTTACTATAAGTGATTATGGACAATTTTATTTTCTCAGAAAAAACATTTTACGTTAAAACTCTCCTGAGTTCAATAAAATATAAATCTATAAAATAAATTTTTCAAACTATTTATCCATTTTATAGAAACAGATAAATAGTTCCTAATTAAGTCAGACAATAATATCTAAATAAATCATCACCCTCCAATTTTTCTGAAATTTTGTACAAGAGTGGACTATGTTCTTTGGTTCTGAGCAAATATCAAACTATCTTTTTGGTGCAAATAATGTTTGATATATATGAAATGATAATAGAAAAAATTATTGTCCTAGACGCAGTGCCACATTGGGATATATATCTTGCTATGAAAATGGCCTGGATGATTTGACATGGAATTTCCCATTAAACAAGATAATCAACCAACCTAAAAATTATTCACTAACAAATCATAGATACAAAAAATGAAGTTATTTCTTCTGATTTATTAATACTGTTAATGAAAATCATTTTTTTTCTAATCTATTAATTCTAAAGTTATTAAATTCAAACTTTTAACACCCCCCCCCCCCATTGGGCCACCTGTTGGCTGTGAGTAGAAACTTAGTGGGTGAGTAGTCCATGACATGCAACATATAACGAATAAAATAACGAATCCTTTTTTGATATTCCGAATACTGAAATAAATGCTTCATGATCTTCAAAACAACGTTAAAGTCCTTGTTAAGATTCACTGATGTGCTATTTTGTTTTATTATTGTTTATTTATACACAAATAACAGTCCTCATCAAACTATTTAGCCATTTTAGAGAAATAGATAAAGAAAGAGTACACAATTATTGAGACAATAATGTCTAGGAACCAGGACGAACATTTTTTGGTATACCAAATAGAGAAATAAAATGCTTAATAATCTTCAAAACGAATTGAATTGTTAAGATTCATTGTTGTATTATTTTGTTTTCGTGTTGTTCTTTACCCAACCCGTTCATTTCGGGTAGGATTTGACACAAGGTCATAGGTATGGAGCATCCTGTAATAGGTTTTCAGGGTAAATGCAATCGTCGACCCTGAAATATTATTGATAAGTTGTAAACTACCCTGAGAAATTTCAATTTGGGTAATTTTAACTGTATTTTGGTACGAGAAATCCTGCGACCCCCAAATATTTTGTTTTGTTACGGTAACAGATAATTATAGACAAGAAAGACCTGTAGCTATACGACAGTATGATAATTTAATTATTACAACGTTTGATATGTTTATTTAAGAGCTATTGAAAATACTTCAATATGTAAAAAGTATAATAATCTTGATTTAACTCTTTCTCACATATTTTTCTTTATTCTTTCCTTCTTTTCCTCATGTTCGATTGAAACAGATTAGTTTTATTGCTCCTTCTATCTTTCCTCTACACTCTTTCGTTCTTTCTTTATTCTTATATTATTTCTTTTCCTCCCTTTCTTCCTTTATAATAAAAAAGAAGACTTCGGTGGATAAGCAACCGCATATAATCAGGATTTACATTTTTCATCTTGGATGATTTGAACGGTCTCATTTTTAACCAGAGGGTGTTGCAAGATGATAACGCTCGGAAGATTAAGGAACTAGAGTATAATTATACTATATATAGAGTTCATGCAGATTATGTTGACGTCTTTTCAATGGTCCATTCGAGTTTAGATAGAAAGAATTATGCAAAATCTTTTTTTTTTTTTTTTTTTTTTTTAGTTTTCTGCAAGATTTTTCATTAGTTTTTTTTGTGCACAACACGGCAATACAACAGGGAACTAAATACTCCATGACAGATGGCACATCAGGAATCTCCGGGGATGGACTCGTTTCGAAATCATGACGAGTTTACTGACATGGAAGGGAATTTCCTTTTAAGTAAACGCATAAAACACAACCGGAAATTGAATAAGACAGGAAGCGTCACTTCTTATATATCATTTTTTAGAACTCGCTTCACATGTGATTTTAATCTTTTAACCGAACGGGGGTGGGGGGAGGTTGTTGTTTATCGCATTTTACAGGTCAGTAAGATGACCGATTTAAAACAATTGTTTTGTAAATTTAACAATGGTCTCACGTAATCTGTTATGAACCACATAGTATATGGAAGATTCCTTTAACTATTTCTAAGCATTTTTTCGAGTTTCACAAAAAGCAAACACTTCCAAAAAATTAACTATACAGGTTATTTGATTTGTTGGATTTTATGGCATGCCAACCCTTGTTGGATTATTTTATGCTGAAGATTTTTTGTTCTATTCATGTTTGATGGATATTCATTTTTTTAATCTCACCTTTTTATAACTCATTTTTTAAACTCAATTCTTTTTAATCTCGCCTTCTTATAACTCATTTTTAAAAACTCAATTCTTTTTAATCTCACCATTTATACTCATTTTTTTAAAACTCATTCTTTTTAATCTCACCTTTTTATAACTCATTTTTTTAAAACTCAATTCTTTTTAATCTCACCTTTTTATAACTCATTTTTTTAAAACTCATTCTTTTTAATCTCACTTTTTATAACTCATTTTTTTAAAACTCAATTCTTTTTAATCTCACCTTTTTATAACTCATTTTTTAAAACTCAATTCTTTTTTAATCTCACCTTTTTATACTCATTTTTAAAAACTCAATTCTTTTTAATCTCACCTTTTTATAACTCATTTTTTTAACTCAATTCTTTTTAATCTCACCTTTTTATAACTCATTTTTTTCAAACTCAATTCTTTGTAATAAACCTATAGACGATGCCACATGCAATCTTTTATGATCCATATAGTATATGCTTAATGAGTTTTAAAGAAATATACTATTTAAAAATATTTGGTCTATTAACATTTTCAAACGGGTGATGTATAATATCTAAATTCATTTGCCGATATAAAGAGGATGGGGAATTGTAAAATATACAAATAAAAAGTGAGAAATACAGCAAGGTAAATATTCTATCTTAAAGTTTATTGGCATTTAAAAAAATTCATATCATTTTTTAGAACTCGCTTCACATGTGATTTCAATCTTTTAACCGAACGGGGGGGTGGCTTGTTGTTTATCGCATTTTACAGGTCAGTAAGATGACCGATTTAAAACTATTGTTTTATGAATTTAACAATGGTCTCACGTAATCTGTTATGAACCATATAGTATCTCGAAGATTTTTAAAAGTTCAATAGAAAGAATAAACGTTTATTTTAATCAGTGGTGGTGGTGGGGGGGGGTGTAATATATTTACACTGATTTGCCGCTAAAAAAGATAGGAGCATTGTAAAATATCTATATTAGTCTACAAAAAAATAAAAAAGCAAGAAACACTAGAAAAAAATCTAAGTTTGTCAGGAATTCCGCCTGACGCCGGCAAGGTAAAACATGACGTAAATTAGAGCAGGTGTCTTATAAAGAACCAAATATTTTGTGAGCATTATTTCGTGATCTACAAAAGGCCAACTTTTCCAAAAGATTAACTATCCAACTATACAGGTTGTTTGGTTTGGGGTTTTTGTTGGATTTTATGGCATGTCAAATCTTGTTGGATTATTTTATACCGAAAATTCATGCTTGATGGGATTTCAAAATGTTCTTTTTAAACTCATTTTTAAAACAATTTTTTTGTATTTAACCCATAGACAGAACTAAAAAAGGTGCTACCACTCCGTTCCAAAGTTGAGCTGGGAGTCATTGAAATGAAGAGATAATCCACTCCCCAGACATCAAAAATTGAAATTTCATCATTAGATATAATTTAATGTCATACACAGGACACTATACAGAAAATGTTAAAACATGTATTTACCCAACACTTTCGTTACGGACTGGATTTGACACAAGACTGGACTCTTTAAACTTGGCTAGGTAAACAGTCTTGGAGAAGGAAAACTCTGAATTCAAACCTATTAAACTCCATTTAAGAAATTGACCCTGTGTCACATCCTGCTCGTGTGGAGGGACTGGTCAATATTCAGTGACAATTTTTGTCATACGCAACAGTCTCTTCTACAAGGCATCAATTCCTTTACAATATCAAATCTTCAGGACAACCATTGTCCAAGAATTATATGCCCTTCCCTCAAAAGCTTTTGTTTATATTTCTTTTCTGTCAAATCTTCACTGAATTTGTTTCTATACTTTGTGTCCAGATGATGAAAGCTTACAAGTTCTTTCACTTGAGGCGATTCAGTGAGAAAATACGAGGCCAATTCTGTCATTGAAATCTTATTGAATTGAAGGAAATATCACTTGTTACAAAACAAAAAGATCAAAATATCTCTGGCACCAACAATAACAATGGTAATGCTAATAAGAAGTTTGAAGAAAAGGAAAACTTTCATTGCAACTAAACAGCAAAACTATATCTATTCCTCTCTTTAGTGAAACAATCAAAGATCTATCTCTGTCATTATCACTATTATAACATAATCTACATTACTTATTCCTCTCTTTATATCTATAATAATAATAATAATAATAATAATAGAAAACAATCCCTGGCAGACGTAAAAATCCAAAGAGGTATCTTCCAAGGAGACTCGTTATCACCACTACTCTTTATTATAGCAATGATGCCGCTCAGTCATATACTTAAAAAATGTACAGGGGGATACAAATTCTCTAACTCACAAAAAAAGATAAACCACCTTATGTACATGGATGACATAAAAAATTTTGCAAAAAAGGAAAAAGAATTGGAGAACCTAATACAAATTATTAGAATATATAGCCAGGATATAGGGATGGAATTTGGAATTGAAAAATGTGCTATGCTAGTAATAAAACGGGGTGAAAGAAAACTAATGCATGGAATACAACTGCCAAATCAGGAAACTATAAAATCACTTGATGAAAATGGAAGCTACAAATACTCAGGAATTTTAGAAGCGGACGATATTATGCAAACAGAAATGAAAGGAAAAGTTAAAAAAAGAATATCTCAGAGAACTAGAAAACTTCTAGAAACCAAACTCAACTGCAGAAATCTGATTAAAGAAATTAATACCTGGGCTGTCCCCATTATAAGATACTCAGGACCATTCTTAAAACGTACAAAAGAAGAACTCAGACAGATTGACCAAAGGACGAGAAAATTAATGACCATGCACAAGGCTCTTCACCCTAGAGATGATAGAGATGTGTCAAGAAGGAAGGGGGAAGAGGTCTTGCTAACATAGAGGACTGCGTAGAAACCACTATACAACAACTTGAGGATTACACAAGAAAGAGCAAAGACAAACTACTTATGGCGGCCAACAATAGTAGAAGTGACAGATGGACAAACAGAAAAACAACAAAGACTAGAAAACAAAAATGGGAAGAAAAACAATTATACGGACGCTTCAAACGACAAATCGAAGAGGTTGCACATGGAAAGACTTGGACTTGGTTAAGAAAGGGAAACCTCAAAAGAAAAACGGAATCATTAATAATTGCTGCACAAAATAATGCCATAAGGACAAACTATATAAAAGCGAAAATTGATAAGACCCAACAAAACAGTAAACGTAGACTTTGTGGTAATAGAGATGAGACTGTAAACCATATACTCTGCGAATGTAACAAACTAGCACAACGAGAATATAAAACTAGACACGACTGGGTTGGGAAGGTGATCCACTGGGAATTATGCAAAAAAATTAATTTTGACCATACAACAAAAAGGTATATGCATAAACCAGAATCTGTTCTTGAGAACGAAACACATAAAATTCTCTGGGACTTTGAAATAAAAACGGATCACCTTATCCCAGCAAGAAGACCAGACCTAGTGTTGAAAAAAAAAAGAAAGAACTTGTCAACTGGTGGATTTTGCAGTTCCAGCAGATCACCGGGTAAAACTAAAGGAAAATGAAAAAAATGGACAAATATCTGGACCATGCCAGAGAACTGAAAAAGTTATGGAATATGAAAGTGAAAGTGATACCAATTGTAGTTGGTGCACTTGGAACGGTCCCAAAAGTTTGGAAATCAGAGGAAGAATTGAAACCATTCAGAACTCTGCACTGCTGCAATCTGCCAGAATACACAGAAGAGTCCTGGAGACATGAGGAGACTTGCTGTCACTCAGACTCCAGTGAATGACAATCAGCTAACACTGATGTGAAAACTCAAAAGGAAGTAATAATAATAATGACTAGCAGGACCTGTGGATATACCATAGTATGATAATTTAATTATCACAATGTGTCATATGTTTACTTAAGAGCTGAAACAACGTAATATATGTTTAGTGACTGCCGAAAAAGAATTTAAAAATTAATACCTACATTGGACACACTCCAACTATCCTTTCCTCTTGCCTTACAGATCACCTTTCAGACACTAACACCATAAAACAACATCTAACTACAAAACATCAATATCACTGACAAATTCACAACCTCCGATATACGGAAAATAGTCATAAACTATACTGAAATCCCCAATAAAAATAACAATAAAGACCACTTACAAATCCTAAAAGCAATTTGCCGAAAAAAATAACATACCATAAATGAGATAGCATTAAACACCGGCACCAATATTTTAAATATCTTTAACAAATAACACTAACCATAGCACCCCCATCTATAATAAACCCTTCCAATTGAATAAACCTCGCACTAGAAAAATAAGATAACCAAAAATATTACTAATACTACTACTGCTTACGGGCATGTCCTATTGAAAGCACCGGTTCCCGCTATATCACCGCTGTTAAGCAGTGATGAAGCTGTTCAATATTTAGATGGGTGACCATTGAAGCAACAGCAGGTACAGTAGGTAACAACATATCAAAAATGAATTAATTCGGCATTAAATGATCCGAAAGGGGTTGATGTGCCGTAAAACAACCAACCAACCAACCAACCAACCAACCAACTACTACAACTACAAATAATCCATCTGAATATGACCATAGATTTGCTTGAAAGCGCTTGGGAACGAAATATGGGTCACCTCTACCATCTGAAGCCTATTATAAGAAAAATTACACGAATTCTTGAACGTAAACTATTGAAGATCATGAAAACATATTCCGCGCTCTTCAACCACACCCAAATATATATATATATATATATATATATATATATGTGTGTGTGTGTGTGTGTGCGCGTGTGTGTGTGTGACCAACCGTTGTAACTATTATTAATACAAATAATTTACAATTATACGATATCATAATAAAATACGGAAGATTTGCACACATTTGTATGATTTCAAATACACCTATCTAATATTAATAATTCAGACAATCATATGGTTTCAAGTAATCACGTCTATTATATAATAATCATTTGTTTGCTCACAGTTAAATATGTTCAAGTAACTTATAACAATAATCCTTGGAAGAGGCTATTTTTCCAATTCCGGTAAAATAGACCAACATATCTTTAGCTTTATTTTGCCGGCCCTGTTAAAATTGACAAATCTACTTTTATGCTTATTTTACCGGCCCTGTAAATATTTTTTACTATAAATGCAAGTAATATAAAAAATACCAACACAGATTTAACACAAAAGTTTATTTGTATTTAAAAGGGTTTTGTAAAGAGGTCCAGAAGAAAGCAGCGACAACAAAGCACCGGTACACCATCATCTTCAGGCACAGTTTTCACATGCGACATCTGTGATCGAAAATGTTTTCGAAAACTGTTATAGGTGATATACCCTATTGACTAAGGAATGCGCCGACGGGTTACTATAAGTAACAGGGATAACTGTGGCTTGGCTGTAAGCCAATGCAAGCAAGCCAATAACTCTATTGTCAGACGTATTTTCCACTTATCTCTATTGTATTTGTCTACTTTCTGTTAATACATTTTTTTACATTTGTTACCCGTTGTTTTGTTCTTATTTGACCCCTTAAACCCTCACAACAAAAACATTGAATGGTTTTCGAACATGTACAGTTAGAGGAGGTGCTGTAACCTCAGGGGCATAAAAACTACATTATAGTCTTCCGAGACTGAAATGCCAATGAGAACTTGAAATGTATTTAAATATATTTAAAATATATTTGCTGGCAAAATAGCCTATTTTCTATTTTACCAGGACCGATAAACTAGTCTATTCGATAATCATTTGCAAGCAATTACATCTTCAAGTAAATATTATTAATACAAATAATTCTTAACAGTTATACAGTATCAACTGTAGGAAGCGCGTGGTGTAATGGTTAAAGTCATGGGAAATGGGCTCGTCGCACCGAGTTCAATTCCTGGACGTGTTAATTGCATTTCCACTTAGCGCTAATACCCTTGGGAAAGGTATGAATCCTACTCTCCTTCCAGCTATGGATAAATAGCAGGGCAGACTGGGTTCTTTAACCATGGCTAGGCAACCGGTCTGGGAGAAGGGAATCTCTGAATTCAAACCTGTTGAACTCCGCTTAAGAAATTGACCTTGTGTCGTATCCTGCTCATGCAGAGGAGTTGGTAAATATATATACAGTATCAACTATTCTTATGTAATACAAACAATTTGTGCACAAATCTATTTGGTCCGAATAGGTCCTACCACTCCGGTTCAAGGTAAGACTGGAAGTAATGGAAGTGAAAGGGGTACTCCCCATTGCCCGGAGCTACAGAACTTGAAGTTCACCTCTGTATGCAGTTTAGTGTCATACGCAGGACTCCCCTTTTGTAGAAGATAAAATCAACATATTCTAAGCTCCACCGACTGGGGAGGTGGTGAATATCGGCCAGGTGGAAATAGTGATGCAATTCGGAATGTAAATTAGCTGATTCTAAATTCGGACAGCTCACGTGGTATAAAGGTTAGTAAGCTGAATTCACAGGCGATTGTTAGTGAGTTCTATTCTCATTTACATACTTCTGATCTTGTGCTACATCTACGCTCATCTTAGTAAATAACTATGTAATTCTGGATTCTGTCACTTTTTTCATGTTAGTGTTATACGACATTAGCTTATTCTAGCAAGAATATGTGCCCTCCAAGTGTACGTATTTAAGTGTTAATGTAATGAAATATATCAAATCCCAAAGACTATCGAAATCATGTATAAAAAAAGATTACACTTATTTTAATTAAGTCTTAATTGGTTTCTAAATAAAATCATTCATAGGATTGATCTTAATACGTATGATAATAAAGTAATAATATTAGAGATCAATAACACCATATTATCTATTAAACACTGTTTTGTTGAAACCAGTATGGAAATTAACCACACCATATATAATGTTATCCTTTATTTCTTAGTGATATATAAGACACATTGCTGAATTTTAAAAGCACTAATAACATGGGCAGTTTTGAGGCAAATGTATCTCAGATTTTCATTGAGACATCGTTAATAAATACGATTTGTTTTATGTACTAATGATCTTGGCCATAAATTAAATAGTAATTGATAAACATAGGCAGTTTCTGAGGGAATTGTGGCGTAAGCAGTGACGTATTTTTGGTTAGACAGCCAATGAAGCTCTTTTATAATAAGATATGTAGCAGTTTCGCTTAGAAGGTGAAAAATGTGTATGATTGAATGTATAAAGTTTATCTTGATCTGACAAGAGAGAGAGAGAGAGAGAGAGAGAGAGAGAGAGAGAGAGAGAGAGAGAGAGAGAGAGTTTTTGAATAACCCAAATTGTAGCGTACGCATTGACGTATTTTTTGGTTACAGACAGACATTGAATCTCTTTTATAATAAGATATGTAGCAGTTTCGCTCAGAAGTTGAAAAATATGTATGACCGAATGTATAAAGTTTATCTTGACTGAGAGAGAGAGAGAGAGAGAGAGAGAGAGAGAGAGAGAGAGAGAGAGAGACGAAGTTTTTGAATAACCCAAATTGTGGCTTAAGCAGTGACGTATTTTTGGTTACAGACAGACCCGAATCTCTTTTATAATAAGATATGTAGCAGTTTCGCTCAGAAGTTGAAAAATACGTATGGCCGAATGTATAAAGTTTATCTTGATCTGACAAGAGAGAGAGAGAGAGAGAGAGAGAGAGAGAGAGAGAGAGAGAGAGAGGAGAGGACGATTTTGAATAAGCCAAATTGTGGAGTAAGCAGTGACGTATTTGGTTACAGACAGACACCGAATCTCTTTATAATAAGATATGCAGCAGTTTCGCTCAGAAGTTGAAAAATATGTATGACCGAATGTATAAAGTTTATCTTGATCTGACGAAGAGAGAGAGAGAGAGAGAGAGAGAGAGAGAGAGAGAGAGAGAGAGAGAGAGAGAGAGAGAGAGGGGGGGAGTTTTTGAATAACCCAAATATAAAATCATTCAATCAAAGTAAAACCAGGGAATAGTTTTATACATCTACCTACTTTTGGTCATCTCTTTCAAAATCCCATATAAAAGGATATTAAAGACTTTCTGTGTGTATAAATCAAAACTATTTAATTCCATAATCGGATAATTTGTATAATTCTCTTTGACTCTTAATCACAAACGTTGGCATCAACAACACAAACTTTGGCTCTTCTTTTCCTTTGATTCAAGCGACCTCAATATATTAATTATTAGATGCCTAAGCGGCCACAAACCACGGCCAAATTATTACGATTCTATAGCAAATATAAAAGCAGTGAATCCGAACGAAACCAAAAATAGACAAATGATGAGATGGAAATATGAATATTTATCAACAGATGAGAAAGATTATTTGATCTTTGGTTAATATTCTTCAGATATCACAGCTACACGGTAGCTTCGAATTCAAGTATATAAAATTACATTACACGTAAAATTACATAACAAATCTATTTATTACACATAAAATTACTTAACTAGTCGATGTATTACACGTAAAAATTACTAATCTATTATTAACATAAAATTACTTAACTAGTCGATGTATTACATAACTAAATTACACGTAAAATTACTTAACTAGTCGCTTAACTAGTCAATTTACACGTAAAATTACAAACTAATCTATTTATTACACATAAAATTACTTAACACGTAATTACAACTAATTATTACACATAAAATTACTTAACTAGTCGATATTACACGTAAAATTACATAACTAATCTATTTATTACACATAAAATTACTTAACTAGTCATGTATTACACGTAAAATTACAAACTAATCTATTTATTACACATAAAATTACTTAACTAGTCGATATTACACGTAAAATTACATAACTAATCTATTTATTACACGTAAAATTACACCACATAAATTACTTAATTAGTCGATGTATTACACGTAAAATTACATAACTAATCTATTTATTACACATAAAATTACTTAACTAGTCATTTATTACACGTAAAATTATTTAACTAATCTATTTATTACACGTAAATTACATAACTAATCTATTTATACACGTAAAAATCTATTACACGTAAAATTACATAACTAATCTATTTATTACACATTAAATTACTTAACTAGTCGTAAAATTACATAGCTAAATTCACAAAAAACAAAAAAAAAAAAAAAAACTTAATCATATACTAACTTTCACAAGTATTTGAAAGGTTGTGGTGGCCTCGTCTACCCTAAATATAAATTGGGAGTTACCACCTTCAGGGTATCTAGCCAGCTTGGCACCACTGAGGCCTACCAAATAGACAAGGCCCATTCTCTTGAAATCTAAAGATCAGTGACGTCACCAAGATTAGTCCGTCAAAAGAACTAACATCATACGACTAGAGTCGTGTTTTCCCAATTTTCATCGACTTTTTCTTTTAAATATTCGATTAATTAATTTTAATCTATAAATAAAATGATGCCTTTTAGATGTGTCGTTCCGTTTATATATATATTAGTAGCATTGGCTATGCTAGGCCTCCTCACATGATGCAATGCTTACTAAGCAAAGATGGGAGACCATTGTTACGCCTTTGATATTTACTGAGTGTTCCTTATTTCTAGTCTTGTATCAATCTAAAGGAAAATTATTGGCTATAAAACTTATCTCCAAGAAAATATTTCTCAAGAGAACTTACTTTACAGACTCGCATTAGAGAACACACTCTTTTATATTTAACATTGCTGTAGAAAGAATCCCTTCTCTCAGAAATACGAGGTTACCCCTGATGTTTATAGAGAACCTCAATATTTCTTCACATGGTTATTGTTGGTTCATACGGTTCAAAATCAGCTTTATAGTCTTTGACATTTAATGTAGCTCATTGGAGAATGATTGGATTGAAAAAAATATTTGTGTGTCTCCCAGATACTTTATTTGTGAGTCTTATGAAATTTGTTTTTTTTCCCCAGAAATTTCGAAGTTATATTAACTCAGTTCGTTTTCTTAATTTCTATTGTTTTTTACCTAACATTTCAGGTATACTATGACCAGTAGTGGTAATACCAGTTAACGTTCCAATCTATGGTTCAAATAGATCAGCTTAAAAATTATTTGTATTCAATAGGATTGTGTGCAAAAAATGTCTTTAGAAACAACGATACAAAAGATATAGGTGTGAACATGCAATGAGTATTATTCCCTCACATCTAGGCATGAAATAATCATATACAGGTTAAGATGGCGTTAAATCCATCAAGTGACAGTTATCTGTAGGCTGCAGGTTCAGTCCTGGTCAAGGGCGTCAGTAACATAAAATAACAATTAACTCAGCTTTACACTTGTACCAAGTCATGGTTAGCGGAATCAGAACAGTATAGCACCGTGGTTTGAATAAAGGGTTGAGTTCAAAGTTCCGTGTTCGAAGAGAAGGTTCCCGAGACCAACAAGTACCTGAAGAAGGCCGTAGGGTACATCGGTCGAAACTTTGTTCAGACAACAATAAAGATAAGGTCAATAGTCCGAAAATGCAAATAATAGATTTCAATATAAAAATGTATAATAATCTTGATTTAACTCTCACTCTTTTCATTTCTTTTAAGCTTTTTATTATGTTCGATTGAAACAGATTAGCGTATCGCTCTTTTTCTCTATCTTTCCCCTACTCATTTTTTCTTGTATTTTTTCTGTGTAGCATGACCTTTTTCTTCCCTTTAAAAAAAGAAATGGTCCATAAGTTAGTGGAGATGACGACGATCATAAAAAAAACAAGAATTCAGTGGATACTCAGGATTTACATTTTTCATTTCACCTTGTACAATTTGGACGGTCTGATTTACACACCAGAAGGTATTTCAAGATAATAACGGTCGTACAATTCAGGAACACGAGTATTAATATATATATATATATATATATATATATCATGAAAATGGGAGCGACTGATATATGTGTGTTTGTGGGGGGGTCACGCAACTTCGTCTTATTACAAAATAAAGATGAATTCCGTTGCTATGGTAACACTCAAAACAAGAGAGTAAGTCTTAACTTACGTACTGAATATAAACTCTTTACGCTTTCACTATTTCCCCACAATTTTCTTTTCTTCCAATAACTTAAATATTCTCAGCGTCATTTTGTTTACGTAGTTTCTTTTTTCCCCTTATCTTCTTCTCTCTTCTTCATCCTTTTTCTTCTCGTACTTTATTATCATCTTTCTTTCTCTCTTATTTTTCTTTCTCTTTTGTTTATCCAGTTGATTTGAGAGAATTTTCAGTCAACAGATGTTTCTGTGCTCCTCTCAACTCGACTAGCACAACAACCCGATGCCGCCGTAGACAAGACCAAGTGCCGATTCTATACGTAAACAATACCGCTGGTAACACTGCTAGTGTATATTCCTCCATCTTTATTATTTATTCAACTCTGCTTAGTTTGGCACAAGGTCACATGATAGAGGTTGTTACATGGTGGGTAGGATCATTGTAAGTAATGTTGGCGGAGTAGCAAATTGTCAGTATCGGCCGGAGAACATGCGAGTCTATCTCAATTTAGCTAGCGCTACCACCAGCGATTGTTTTTGCTGAGGTGGAGCGCCTCACCTACCGTCAGCTCTTTGGCTTTTTGGCTCAAGGAATCCAAAAATGTTATAAAAAATATCTTAGAATTAATGAAATTTGGAAATAATTACAATATACAAAAAATGTTTTTCTCTTTAAATTCTCAGACCATATCCATCTTAAGTATCAACCAATGGAACACAGAAAACTTGTACACAACATGGAAAATAGCAACTTTCTAAAAATGAATGAAAAGCTTTTTAAATAGTACTAATAGTTATAATAGTACTACATGTAAATGTAGTACTATTCTTAGAAAAAAAGGTTAGCCAGTCTGTTATTAGTTATAGGGGTGGCTGTTGTATACTCTCTTTCCTTACTTTCTTACTTCTATTCTTCTTCTGTTCATTTTCTCTATCTTACGTTCTTCTTCTAGCGTCTCTTCTAGCGTCTGGACTTCGTCTTGGGGACTTCGTGTCTGGTCTTCCATTGGGGATTTCTCTTTATCAGAAGCCCTGTGTCATTGGTAGTTTTTAGATAATAACACAAGACTTCAGGCCCTTTAGCCAACACAGTTGTAGTTCCTTGGCCTCTAATTCCAGATCTGTTAGGTAGACAGAAATGTCAAGAACCCCTCAAATGATAATTTTAATTTTTTAATTATTTCTATTGTATCTTGATATTTATTTTACTTCATATAGTACTTGTTCAATTACTGATATAAGTGGCAATATTTACTTTTTCTAGATGATTTTATATGGAATTAACCATCACTGAAATCTTCATTGTGTTTACTATATAAATATAAGTAATGAAATATCAAACTGAATTTTAAAATTGCCTCCTCTCTATATTCATTAAGTAGAAATCAATAATATATGCAAATATGTTATTATATATCAATTGTGTTATCCCAATAACTGATGGTGAATGTGACGTCATCCGATATAAATATAAGATGTGGGCATCATGAAATGCCGATATTTAGGTTTGTATATTATCAGAATATTCCAGGCAATGGTTTATACAAGGGAAATGTATCATTTCTATATTAGTTCAAATATATCCAACCATCAATATAATCCTGATCATTTCTATTGTACTCTGACAGTTATTTTGCTCCATATAGACCTTATTAAATGGCTGAATGGAAACACTGAAAATCTAAAAGTGCAGAATTTTAACTTCAGTTCTGAGCAAAAACCAAACTATATTTTTGGTACAAATATCTAATATATGAAAATAATTAAAAAATTGTTTTGATTCAATGCCACATCGGGATTTTCCCACCTATTGATCTTGCTATGAAAATATCAAGTCATTAATATCTTAAAATATGTTATTTTAAGATATGTTGATAGCATTTTTATATTCATTGGGCCAAAAAGCTTTTATAATCCAATTTCTAGGAGTAAGGAAGCTCTAGAACATATTTTAAAGATATAGATAACAAATACTGCCATCTTCGTGCATCCTCCGTCCACCCAAAAAACAAAAAAAACAAAAACAAATTGGAAAGCTAAAAACGACATAACTTGGCCAATTTTTGAATTGGAAGCTCAAATTTCAGGGACTATCGCACTTTAAGTGAACCAAATTTCAGAAAAATTGAAGGGGTGGGGGGGGTAACTCTTTTCCTTTTATATTCTGGTTGATTTGATATGGAATTACCCATTAGTATATTTTACTTATTTATAAAAGAACTGTCTCTTTAATTTGTCTGTGAGATTGGACCTCCATATGATCGATAATTTATTTATAGCGGTCCATGCTTTCTTCCAGGCCGTTGTCGTGTCAGTACTGCTGTATGGCTGGACCCTAACTAAGCGACTAGAGAATAAACTAGATGGGAGCTGCACAAGAATGCTGCAGGTGATCCTGAACAAGACGTGGAATCAGCACCCTACGAGAAAACAGCTGTACAGCCACCTACCACATATCACCCAAACCATCCGAGTAAGACGGACAAGACACTGGGACACTGCTGGAGAAGCAAGGACGAACTCATAAGCGACGTCCTCCTGTGGAAACCAGCACATGAACAAGCCAGTGTGGGCCGACCAGCAAAAACGGACGTTGATCAGCTCTGTGCGGATGCAGGATGCTCCATAGAGGACTTCCCGAGAATGATGAGTGATAGGGACGGATGGAGAAGAGATTGTCATGGATATCCGCGCTGAAAAGATGATGATTTATAAAAACTCGTAATGTGCGTTTGGTCAAAAATTGCTAGAAAATGCATTAAAGAATGTCAACGTAATTTATTAGCAGTTTAAATTAGTCAGTTAATTATGTCATAATAAGCTGTTCTCAAAGAGTTTTTTTTTTAACTCGGTAATCTTCCCTTCGAACTCTGGAGCCTTTCTCGATAAGAAACACCGGAGGGTGCATCGACCGAAAGGTTGTATACATAAGATTAAAGATGAGGACAACAGTTCAAATAATCCATATAATACAAATTATAAAGACTCATTTTTTAAATATTCGTGAAATAGTTGTTTCCGAAGTTAAACATTTGCGACATTGTAACTTTTCCTATTAAAATCACCAAACATTGAAACTCTTTATAGTTCATGTATATTTTTCTATGAATTTACAATATATATAAACAACATTGTGCTATGCCTATTTTTCTTTTTGGCGAAACGTTCTTGTTCCATCTTTTTTATCTATTTAACTCTGCCTAGCACGACACAAGGTCATATAATAGGTGTAGAACATTAACACTAAACGCAAAATGCACGATAAAGGTTTGTCAAGTTTAACATAATCATTATATATATATATATATATATATATATATATATATATATATATATATATATATATATAATATGTGTGTGTGTGTGTGTGTGTGTGTGTGTGTGCGCATCGCGCGTCCAAAGGATACCCACAAGGCAGCGGGGGTTATTTAGATTATTACGCGCCCAGGTATTTCTGTGTACTCGCGTTAATGTACTCGATGGCCATCGAGCGAGAAGCTTCCTTCACCCTTTCACATGTTTTTTTTCTCGTCCTGCTGGGTATCTAGCCACCCTCCTCTCCAAGCAAGCTTGGTGGGGGTACCGGTTTAGTCGCCGATGATCCGACTATCTATCTATCTATCTATATATATATATATATATATATATATATATATATATATAACCAACACCTACGCACGAACAGGATGTGACGCAAGGTCAATTTCTTAAGCGTAGTTTAACAGGTTTGAATTTATAATTTCTTTCTACAAGATAAGTTTCCTAACCAAGGTTAAAGAATCCAGTCTACCCTGGCTATTAACACTATGTGAAGGATTTAAACTCGGATCGACGAGTCGGTTTCCCACGACCTTAACCATTACACCACGTAACTCCGTAAATTATTTTAATAGAAGCTAATAACATCTTACTGTTTGTAACAAATAACCATCGACGTTGCATTCTGGGGAAAATAAATCTTAAATTAGAATGAAATATCTAAGTATTTTAAGTCATTTAATGTGACCTCACCTATATGGAAACGGGATATCTTGCCGATTTTGGGTTTAATGTTTTGATCTGACTTTCAGGATTTAATGCTAAACCAGGGGGTGGGTCAAAGTTCCGGACATGTATGTCTAAAAATTTGGGTATCTTTAGAAAAAAATGTTTTATATAGTAAAAAGAACCTAGTACCTATTACAAAGTATAATATTTATTATCTACTAGATATAATATAAATAATCCAAGAAGCAACTCTGGAAATAAACAGGGCTGAGAGAAAGCTTAATTGTGGAAGAATTAGGAAGATTATGTTGCGTCAATCTGGCAGATGTGGAATCTTTGCTTGGTAAAGAGTACAAACACGCACCAGTGTAAAATATACATCTCAAAGGCACATGTCATTTTGTATTCTTATATTTGTTTCAGACGTATGGTTGTTTGCTTGTTTTTATTTCATTGATAGTTTTTTTTCTTTATTCCTTGTCGTGTGACTGATTTGTTATGAATGCAACAAAAATACAAAACCATTCTATTCCTTTTTATTCTTTCTAACACTTTTTGTCCCTTTTCCTATCGTTTTTTTTTTTTATTCTTCCGTTCGTCATAACAGGCTTTATTGAACGGAAAAACAAACAAACAAATAAAAAATACCCATGACACCCGCCTTTTTCAATTACACATAAAAAACGTTCCTGTTTCTTTTTTACGTTTCTTTCCTTTCAAATCTTTCTATCATTAACCTGAATATTAAACCCTTCGTCGTCCTTAACATTATTCTTAGTCTTTCCCCGTTCCCTTATTTTTTTGTGACGCTTTCTCAAATCATTTTTCCTTTTCTAATTCCTCTCTTTTTTCCCCTTTCATTTTTTGTGTGTTTCTTTTTAGTTCTCTATCGTTTTCTCGTTTCATTTTGTTAAAAAGGTTGTTTTTTTCTTTCTTTCTTGCTTGCTTTTGCACCTCATTGAAAATGTGATATCAACAAAAGACCCGTAAAAATAGCCATCGACACTCTAATGAAGCAAGAGACATGGCATTGCACCTGCGTGTTGCCTGTGGGGAACATATGAAGATCTGACCCTTTACTCAGGTCGATTCTCTCCAAGATCCCCCGGGGGAATTCAAGGACGTTCAACGAAACCTTCAAACCATCGATTTTGAATAGAAATATGTATTGCTTGCAAAACCCGAGTGAAAGGACAACACTTATTTTAACTATCCCAAAGGGGGAACTCAGGTGGAGTCGGTCTAAGACAATACGGCTTTTGTGAGATATTAGCTGTCTATACGGCCAATGGGATAAAATATAAAATGTATTCGGTGAATAATGAATCTCTTCATACAAGCAATCGCACCTCTTGTTTGGGCCTAGTGTTTCTTGCAGATTGTTGACGGAGATGTCTTCGATTCATTCGTCTTGATATCCCTTCAAAAAATTTGACACTCAACCAAGACAAGGTGTTACAGCCTGTAAGCAATTCTTTTATTACAAACTTAAAATGGTTAATCTTAGAAATAGAAAGTTAATTATGAACTAAAGATTTACTTCCTCTTTAAAAAGATAAGTATTTTTATGCATAGTAGCAGGAGTATGTACACTCCGGGCGTATGTTTTTAAGTTCTAATCTAATGAATTATATTAAATTAGAAAGACTAACGAAATTAAATAAGAACGCATATAAAGACTACACTTATTATATATATATATATATATATATATATATATATATATATGGAAATACGGTGAGGATATGCGTATATATGGATTATATGTATTTATATATTGTTTTAATCTTCTTATTTTTCTAACATTAATATTACATATCAAATACGTCATATCTTTGTAACATTTCCTTGTCCGCCTATTCACGTTCATGCATGCGTCATCATATGATCTTCACCTTCCATTTTTGCACATATAATGATCACGTCAGTGGCTTTCGTAAACAAACGCGCATATAAAAATTAACGGTTAATAACATCATATTCACACATTCACTATACACTTAACATCTTTCATTTTGTCCCTCACATAAACATTACTTAACAGTGTCCTGAAGATGGTACAACATACCGAAATGCTTAAGTATTGTCACATAAAATTGTTTCCCCTCATCATAACATCCTGTGGTTGTGATATTTAAAAAAAATGTTCTTCTCATATATATATATATATATATATATATATATATATATATATATATATATATATATATATATATATATATATATGGTGGACTCTCCTATCGAGAACGATAGATGAGGGTCAGCAGTGAGTGATTTGATACCTCCCATGTTGTTCATGCTGTCAAGAAGGCATTTTATGTTTCCTCGAGTGTGGATCCACAAAAACTATGAATATTTTTAAAATATTTTCTTCTCATATATATATATATATATATATATATATATATATATATAATGTTTCTATATAGAACCATTCATAGGATTTATTTTAATACGTTAGAGAATAAAACAATATTAGAAATCTATAACACCAAAAAATTATTTATTAAAACTGGTATGCAAATTATTTACACCATATTCTATGTAAACATTTATTTCTTAATGATATATTACAAATATCGCAGGATTTTAAACAATTTATTGATATGGGCTTATTTCAAGCAAATCTAACTCCGCTAGACATTTATAGAGACCTTGTTAATAGATAAGGTGCTAATTAATTGTTGTGGGGTTTCAAGGGGTCAAAATAAGACAAAACGACGGGTAACAAATTTAGGAAAATGTATTAACAAAAGAGTAGACAATTACAGTACAGAGAAGTTGGAATTACGTCCGACAAATAGAGTTACGAGCTGACTCGCATTGGCTTCCTCAAACCATAATTGTTCCTATTACTTATAGTAACCGTCGGCGCATTCCACTATAGTCTATAGGGTATATCACCTATAACATTAATATTAAATTATGATTATCTAATAACCATTGGGAATATAACGTAAATAACTAAGGGAATTCTGACGTTGGTGGTGAGGTAGTTACGGTTACACACAATCTCCATTATAATAAGCTAAGTATTATATATATGTCTTTGCCTAAGATTCATATACAATTATCCCCGACTTATCAATCAGGAGCGACCCGTAGTTCATTTGGGGATATTCAAGAAATGTTCAATGAAAAGTTTAAAACAAAATAGATATATACCCCTCGCTCTGCTCTGCACTAGTCACCTACACACGGACTCACCAGTCTAGATAGACCAGCATACAGTTACATTAATCAGCTCTATTCTAGATGCCGTATCGAAGAACCATGAGAGTTAAACAATGGGGACGTGGGGGGAGATTCATAGAAATCCGTGCTGTCAACGTGACCTGAATATATATATATATAATATATATATATATATATAATATATATATATATATTGAAGAGAATATGTGCTTAATTGAAGTCGTACCTAATTTTGAAAGTTAATTAGTTAATAATTAATACCTATTCAAATGCAAGGCTAAACAACTCGAGAAAAATCAATCTCTGTATGTACATTTCGGCCTATTAGGCCTCATCAACAGAGCTATAGATAGCTGCTGATGAGGTCTAATAGGCCGAAATGTACATACAGAGATTGATTTTTCTCGATTTGTTTAGCCTTACATTTAAATAGGTATGCCCGCCTAATTAATTAATTATTAATTAATTAACTTTCAAAATTTGGTACGACTTCAATTAAGCACATATTCTCCCAAAAATCGTCGGCTAAAAAAAGCCATGTCATAAACACATCGCTTGTGTATTTACTTCTCATATATAATATATATATATATATATATATATATATATATATATATATATATATATATATATTATTCAAGAAGTTAACCCTTCTATGTGTATAACTTTATGGGTCTGATTTCAAACAATTTCCCCTATCAACACATTCTTGTAATCTTTAAGTGTTTCCATCATATAGTTTGGTTTTCCTAATAAAGGTTCACCTGTAAAAGTCTTGCCATTTTTAAATTTAACAATTTACATTCTACGTATAATTCTAATCTAAACACTTAATTCTTTTTCAATACTTTAGATCAACCGAAAGTTTATTTTTCATAACTATATAAATTACACAACTAAAATGTTCTCGACATGGCGCTAAATTTCATCTAATGGTGAACTTCCAGTTCAGGAGCTCTGGGGAATGGGGAGTGCCCCTTCATCGCCATTACTCTCAGATCCACTCTGACCCAGAGGGGTAGTACCTGTTAGGGTACCATCTACGGGCTGAATAGAAAAAAGTTTAAGAAATGTTTAAAAAGACGGAGTTAAAATAAATGAATTGAACAAAACAGCATAAAATAACCCAACAAGGATTGACATGCTGTAAAATCTAACAAACATTGACAGCTAAATTGTTTATTGGCAGAAATTACAGTCTTTATTCCATAAAGACATTCTTGTGACTTTTCTTCTCTTGTCAGTATATAATGACTTGAAAACTAATAGTGAGGGAATGATATCCTCTCAATGACGTTTATTAACATATACGTTCTCACAAAAACAAAATTTTAGTTTTATGCTTGTTCTTAATGGCGCAAATAAATTATTTAAATTATATTTCTGTACTCAAGTAAAAATAATTTGGGATTTTTTTTTCTATTAACGGAAAACTGGATTTGGTTGCTGTAAAGAAAAATAATTCCTGGAACAAGAATTGGAGATTGTTTGTAATCATGATATCATTTTTAAATAACCCAACTCACACACACACATACGCATATATAGACTTACTCAAGTACTTACTCTAAATTGTCGGTCAGCCAAACACTATCTTATCCTTTTATATTATGATAGTTTGTCTGTTGCATTATTTTGACCGCCCTGTCGGCTGGGGCGTTAGAATGTACCGACTGCACCTCTGCAGAGGGGTAAGACTCCCCCAATGGGGCCACCTGTTGGCTGTGGGTGGCGACCCGTGATGCTTAAGGATAGAGCCCAGGTGGATGAGCAGTCCATGACATGCAATACTCCACTTTGGCCCTATCTTGGGCTAGACGGGCGGTCGGAGAGGCCCCCTCCGATCAATCGGCTGGTCACGTTAAGCCCTAGCACCTATATGATTTTCCCAACCCTATTGCCCTTATGGCAAGCCCCAGCCCCTTTTTATCATATGGGTGCTAGAAGGCGGTGGATGCGGGTCTACATGTCCTGAGAATGACGTTAAACTCTATCTGATGGTGAGGTTCAAGTTTTGGAGATTTGAGGAATGTGGAACACCCCTTCATCACCATTGCTCCCTGGTCCACTCTGACCCGGAATGGTAGCACCTGTTAGGGGCCCATCTATGGGTTAAATAGAAAACTTGAGTTTATAAACAAAATTGTATTATCCATTAAAAATGAAATTATTTCAAAACTGTCAGCATTAAACATTTTTTTTTACCAATAGAAGTATTCGGCATAAAATAACCCAAGGGGTTGACATGCCGTAAAAAAAAAAGAGAAGAGAAAAATCATAAACTGGAAACTCTTTCTTTTTCATCTTTTCATTGTTTGATTGAAACAGATTAGCGCTATCGCTTCCTCGCGCTCAACATCTCTTCCTTTCTTCTTTCTTTATTACATTTTTCTGTGTAGCATGTCTTTTTTCTTCCCTTTCTTTCTTTATAACAAAGATGGAATGGTCCATTATTTAGCTGAGGTGACGACACTTATAAGAATTCGGCGGTTAAGAAACACCACATAATCAGGATTTACATTTTTGCATTTCTTCTTTGGACGGTAACATTTTCAACCAGAGGGTATTGCAAGATGACAACGGTCGTACAAATAAGGAACACGAGTGTTAATATATCGATGGGTTCTTTTCAATTCAGTCGTATTTTCATTTCAACACTTAGACGTTAATGTTTGCACTTTTTTGCTCGAGTCTTGCATTTCTAAACCATGGAGGAAAAAGGTTATCCCCTCTTCACTGGCACTAGACCAGGTAAATTTTTTGTTGAGGTCGAGCACCACGCCTAACGCCAGCTCTTCGCTTTATCACACAGATCAGATTACCCAACCTGTGCTACTTGGCGGAGACAGATATCGAAACCCGCACCTTGCAATTCCTAGGCAAGTGATTTACTGACTGAACTAAACCGTCCCAACCTTATTTGCCCTTATGGCAAGCCCCAACCCCTTTTTATCATATGGGTGCTAGAAGGCGGTGGCTGCGGGTCTACATATCCTGGGAATGACATTAAACTCTATCTGATGGTGAGGTTCAAGTTTTGGAGGTTTGGGGAATGTGGAGCACCCCTTCATCACCATTGCTCACTGGTCCACTCTGACCCGGAGTGGTAGTTACTGTTAGGGTCCCATCTATGGGTTAAATAGAAAAAATGTATTTAAAAAAAAACGTATTATCCATTAAGAATGAATTTATTTCAAAACTTTATCGGCATTAAATGACCCACTGAGGTTGATATGCCGTAAAACAAAACAAACCAAACCAAATGAACTAAACCGACCCCTTTTGCCAAACAATGAGTGAATTTCACACATATTACTGGAAGGGTTATTTTTGAAAGAATTGAACAACTCTTGTACTGAAACAAAACAAAAATAATAAGCCTAGAATATAAAAGTTATCTCTGAAAACTGCAGCAACTTTGCCCGAAAATAACAAGAACGTCATTTTTAAGCCAACGCCACCTGCGCCTTGTGAATAATAGAACAACACCTAAACACTACATAAACATGTCTGTTGTATTTTAGGCCAAAATAATTATAAAAAAGAATAGTAGATTATAAGTGAACTACGGCATACAATTTTAGAAGAAAGGAAGCATCTCTCAACGATAAGCCTCTAAAACCAGTAGAACAATTCCCCATACCTAGGTAGTATTATCTCATAGAAAGTTAATGCACGCAAAGGGAAAGCATGGTTTACTAGAAACAGCTTAACAGTTATATGGAAATTCGATCTCGCTGACAAATTAAAGCGAAAATTCTTTCAAGCCGTAGTTGTATCAGTGCTACTGTATGGCGGCATAACTTGGAACTTAACGAAGTGACTAGAGAGTTCGGCTAGAAACCACAAGGTTCCTAGTTCGATACCAGCCCTCGCCAACTCAGCGTATGAGTAGCACAAGGATATGTGCGGTAAAGTGCGGAGCTGATGGTAGGTGTGGCACTCCACCTCAGACGCAAAAACAATCTCCTTGGTCTAGCGCTAGTGCAAAGGGGATAGACTCCCTCGCTGATTGGCTGATACCGACTTTAGGCCACCTAGACGACTAATAGAATAAGCTAGACGGGGTTAAGCACAGGAATGCTGTATGTGATCTTAAACAAAACCTGAAACAGCAGCCCACAAGGAGGCAGCTGCCCGGGCACTTGCCCATTGTCATACAAACTATTCAAGTGAAACGAACAAGACGCTAGGCACTGCTAGAGAAGCAAGGACGAACTTATAAGTGACTATCACCAATGAAAACCTACAACAGGACATATCAGTGTGGGCCATCCAGCAAAGAACTATATTGACTAGTGATGCACGAATACTGGATGATGCACAGAGGACCTCCGGAGGACAATGAATGATGGCACGACGTGATGATGATGACAGCATACAAAACAGCTGTTCTGCTGGGTTCATGAGTAAAAATATATATATATATGAATAGACCTGTGAATGCTCGTTTTGGGGTTCAAAGCGTCGTTTACCGATATTAAAAATATGTTAAATGTCGGACACTGCCGAGTTCATGAATTTTATTTCTTTTGGAAGATTCCCAGTGTTAAAGAGAAGATGGAATTATGAAATTATTTAATGTAGTTTAAGAGAAAGAAGAAGAAAAAGATAACAAAACCAGAAAATATAGCTACATCCCACACTTTAAACAATGGGTTGAGGGTGGGGTAACGCATTCAGTTTTTATCGGAGGTAATTTGTAAAGTTATAAATTCCTGGCAATGCATCCGGTTACGAGATTTTATCTGGAAGGAATTATTCTGGCATTGATTAATAAACACACCCACGTTATATATATATATATACCTATGTGTGTGTGTGTGTGTGTGTGTGTGTGTGTATGTGTGTGTGTATGTATGTGTGTGTGTAAAAGAATTCAACTGACTTGTATGTTGGGATCATCAATATCTCCTGTACATCCACAATGCATGCTCATATTGATACAAACATAGATTTATACAAGGGTTTTTACAAACCCTTAGAGAGCTCAATGTATAACTTGTAAATTATATACAGAGCAATATTTATTCTTTCAAAGAAAGAAAAACTTAACAAACCATCATTTGGGTATTATAAATTTGTTTCGACCAGAACACAATATGAGCCTAGTTTCATCCGATAGCCTACTACATAAAGACTGAGAAAACCTAGAATAGTGAAAATATTTTTTTCTTTTTTTTGCTTTTTTATATACTGTAAACATTCCACTTCGAACACACACACACACACACACACACACACACACACACACACACACACACACACACCCACCACACACACTATACTATATATATTATATATATATATATATGGAATAAGTATATTTGGGCAGCATCTTTTCATTCAAACAATTTCTTTCAATTTTCTAACATTTTTCTGTCATCTTGAAAGGCGTTAATCAGCTGTCCAAATGAGTTATTATTAGTTAACCTTCACTTCTTTCTTTTTTTTAAACCATTATCAAGGCTGTTTATATTTGAGAAAACTATTGTGACGCTAAATAACGGTGGCTGTTTATATTAATAAGTCATTCGTACAGCTGATTAACGACTTTCAAGTTTATCAGAAACTTGCAAAAAAACAAAAACAAAAAAAAAAAACAAAGAAAAACCTTGAAAACTAAGGATTCCATTATTTTCAACAATAGCTCAGTCGGTAGAGCGTTCGGCTAGAAGCCACAGGTTCCTAGTTCGATACCGGTTCTCGCCAACTCAGCGTATGAGTAACACAGGGATCTGTTGGGTAAAGTAAGGAGCTGATGGTAGGTGTGGTGCTCCACCTCAGACGCTAAAATAACCTCCTAGGTCTAGCGCAAGTGAAAACGGGATAGACTCCCTCGCTGATTGCCTGATACCGACTTTAGGCCGCCCCGACGACTTTACTTTACTACACACACACACACACACATATATATATATATATATATATATACATATATATCAAGCCCTGTGCCGGATGTGACAGAAGATCAATTTCTTAAGCGGTGTTTAACAAGTTTGTTTTCAGAGTTTTCTTTTTCCTAGAATGGTTACCTGACCAAGTTTAAAGAATCTATTGTGCCTCACTAATTACCCATAGCTAGAGGGAGGATAGTTGGATTCATACCGTTCCCAAGGATATTCAAATTGAAAGAAACCTGAATTCCAAGATTAAAGAAATGTGCTTACAGTCAAAGAAAAAATACAAACAATTTCAAAAAAGGCATATTGTAACCTTTTAACACAAAACTGCATATGATAAGGTAAGGAAAAACCGAAACGTTTTAACGTTGACTAATTTTACATCTGTTAATAAATCCATCTTCTAGAATACTTTGTTTTTGCTCTCTTAGTTGCATTTCTGTATATCGTTGGATTTATTTCCATATTTTTCCACACACACACACACCACACACGTATATATATATATATATATATATATATATATAATATATATATATATATATATATATATATATATATATGGGAGTAAATATGGAAAATAAATCCGACAATATTAAGAAATTTGAAAAAACAAGTGTTCCGAAAATAGGATGAATTTATTTATTGATGTTTAAACATTTCATCTCCTGTCATCTATAAAACATCCATCAATTTCTTCACTCCAATATTCATCCTGTTGAAGGTTTAAAGAAACCGAAATGTTTAAACATCGATAAATAAATTTCATCCTATTTTCGGAACACTTGTTTTTTCAAATTTCTTAATATATATATATATATATATATATATATATATATATATATATATATATATATAAGGGTATACATACAGTATCTGGAAATCTCATAGGCGAAAAAATGTCTGTTACCAGGCGCTGTTAATACATATGCTTTATCACGGATATTGAACACCTTTTATTTATAAATATAGCAATTTATAATGTTAATATTAATATGTTGTGGAGATGTGTGGTGCGATTGTTACCGTTGTAAGAAATGGACACGAACCGAGTTCAAATCCTGGTCAAAGCTATTTGCATTTCACATAGCGCTATTTTTCTTATAGCGAGTATGTTTCTGTAGTCGATTGCATACATATTTTTGCCAAAATTACACAAAATAAATACCGCACAACTCAATACCGTACAATAAAAAGGTATTTCTGTATTTGTTTAAGAATACAGACTATTCTCTATATCTTTCCAAATGTTAAATTTGAACACCAACCAGTTCTTACTGACATTGGTCACATTTCTCTTCTTTAAACTGCATCTAATACTGAAGTTCCAATTTTGGATCTCTGTGAAATCGGGAGAATCCCTTCATCACCATTACTCTCAGGTCCACTCTGACCCGGAGTGGTAGTACCTGTTAGGGTCCCATCATTGGATTGAATAGAAAAAAAATGAATCTAAAATTTTTTTTAAGAAAATTGAATTTAAATTTAAAAAAATGAGTCAACATTAATAATAAAGCAAAACAGATTTGGACTGAAATAACCCAACAGTGGTTGATATGTCGTAAAACCAATCAACATGTTCTCCTTATTGACGGTGGACACATTTCTTTTATTTTTGTTAAATATTAATTTCCCGACTGCCGGTAAGAGAAACGCGCTTTGAAATAGTTTATATCAAGAATCGGTACTAATGCATAATAACAAGAGAAAATATAATTAGACTACGTATAAAAAGCATTACATTTCACATAAATACTCGAAAGGATTAGGGTAAGGTTTTGGATTTGCTTTAGGGTTAATGTTAGTGTCAATGTTTGGGTTAGGATTAGATTACTTTGGGAATTTCCGTAATCTTATTCTATTTATACGTAAAATGCGATTTTAATGTTATCTCTTGTGCGCTATTTTGCTTCAGAATCTTTCGGAGATTAAATGATCGTGTTACAGTGAGTATGAAAGGAAGCTGGTTAATTCAGATTGTTTATGCGGTGGGGATGCCTGGAAAAATCCGGGATTGATGTTGGTGCGATTTAATGTTTCTTTAATTTCACCAGATGAATATTCTCCCAATTTGTCGAGATTTTATGAAGCTCTCATTGCTACCAAGATAAAAATGTAGGCGGCAAAGTCTTTTCAAATAAATAAAGCAAATAAAACACAAGAAGAAAGGAAACCACTTCCTTAATTCTATAAAGATCGTCAGGAAAGTTTATATAGCCCTTCCTAAAGGTTATAATAACCGGCCACTTAGGAGACGATGGATGGGCATCTAGGCAAGTAACGCACAAATGTTACCTATATCATAAAAGGACGACAATCAAGAAGAACAGAATTGGCATTTGTAAGAAATTTATTAGCATGTTTCTTGGCATGAAATATTTAAAAAGGGGGGTAGGAAGGGGTGGAGGGGGAAGAAGGAGGCGGGGGAGGAAGGGGAGGCGGGGGAGGAGTAGGAGGAGTGGAATGACAAAATGACTTAGGAGAAAAGAAGAAAAAAGAGATTGTGTTTTATCACAGAGAGCTGATAACTAATTTTCAAGTGGGGGTCACATGCCAACCAACATAGACTGTATCTATTTACAGTTCCGGCTTGAGTAAACGATAGTCTTCTCTTCTTCTTCTTCTTCTTCTTCTTCTTCTTCTCTTCTTCTTCTTCTTCTTCTTCTTCTTCTTCTTCTTCTTCTTCTTCTTCTTCTTTCTTCTTCTCTTCTTCTTCTTCTTCTTCTTCTTCTTCTCAACCTTATTCTTCTTCTTTTCTCTTCTTTCTTCTTCTTCTTCTTCTCAACCTTATTCTTCTTCTTCTTCTTCTTCTTCCTCTTCTTCTTCTTTTCTCTTTTCTTCTTCTTCTTCTTCTTCTTCTTCTTCTTCTTCTTCAACCTTATTCTTCTTCATTCTTCTTTATTCTTTCTTTCTTTCTTCTTCTTTTTTAACTCCTCTTCCTTTCTTCTTTTAATCCTCCTTTCTTCTTCTTTTTCTTCTTCTTCTTTTTCTTCTTCTTCTCTTCCTTTTTCTTCTCTTTAACTCCTCCTTTCTTCTTCTTCTTCTCTTCTTCTTCTTCTTCTTCTTCTCTTCTTCTTCTAACTCCTCCTCCTTTTTCTTCTTCTGACTTATTTTAACCCTTCTTCTTCTTCTAGTTTCTTTTTGTAATTTAATACATTCCGACAAATCACACGACAGCATTTAATGTGTTGTGATCTTTGTTGATGGAGGTATCGTTATTTTATTGGAGAGGATAAACCTTTTCGTTGTTGATGATGAAATGGTCACAGACAACGGATGTTTGTCCCTCGACTTTCTACCACGACAGTTTTCTACTTGCTCTCCTATGATAAAAATATACAAATCTTCACACGGCTTTTCTTTGTGCCCGATGAATATACGACATGACTGAGTCTCAGTCGGAATAATTTAAGCAGTCTTAAATTTCCAGTTACGATTTGGTTTGTTTGGTTTGTTTTGTTTTACGGCATATCAACCTCAGTGGGTCATTTAATGCCGAGAAAGTTGTGAAATAAATTCATTCTCAATGCATAATACAATTTTGTTTATCAACTCATGTTTTTCTATTCAACCCATAGATGGGACCCTTACAGGTACTACCACTCCGGATCAGACTGGACCTGGGAGCAATGGGGATGAAGGGGTGCTCCACATTCTCCCAAACCCCCAAAACTGGAACCTCACCATCAGATAGAGTTTAACGTCATTCCCAGGACATGTAGACCCTCAGTCACCGCCTTCTAGCACCCATATGATAAAAAGGGTCGGGGCTTGCCATAAGGGCAATAAGGTTGGGAAAATCATATAGGTGCTAGGGCTTGACGTGACCAGCCGATTGATCGGAGGGGGCCTCTCCGACCGCCCGTCTAGCCCAAGATAGGGCCAAAGTGGAGTATTGCAATCCAGTTACGAATAATTGAACATATTGAAAACACATACCTAAAAAAAAAATTGATTTTGCAAGTTTTGCAAGCTACTCTCGTAGTTCTGTTACTACTGAATAGTGAGTTCGATCCTCGCTGGATTCCTACTACTTGTGACCTTGTGACCTTGGGTAAATAAGTTTGGTATCGATGCATACATTAAGTAATTGACAGATAAAAATTTATAGGTTTCGCATAGATTATATATAATATATATCCCTGGGTTTGAGCACTTTGCATGGGATTTCGCTGACGACCGCCAACTAAAGCGTAAACGCAACGCTCTTCTATAAAAAGGATGGAGCGCTCTATGACGGCCTTTACATACATACAGATGTGCGTATTAAAACAGTTAAAATACCCTTCGCATTCTGTGAGTGACGATAGCCAAGCGGCTAAGCTGTCCGACTGCTGATGAAACGATCGGATTTCTACCTATATATATATATATATTAATATATATATATATATATATATATATATTTCCTTCACATTGATATATTAGAAAGGTACTACCACTCCGGGTTAGAGTGGACCTGGGAGTAATGGAGATGAAGCGGTTCTCCACATTCTCCAGAACTCTAGATTTGGATTTTCATCATAATTTATATAGATGGCTTGTCTTGTTTCGTTTCACAATTTTTTAACAACGATCACACAGTCAGTTAATATCTATCTATCTATCTATCTATCAAAGTCAGTTAATATCTATCTATCTATCTATCTATCTATATATATATATATATATATATATTATATATATATATATATATATATATAATATATCAGTCAGTTCATATCTATCTATCTATCTATCTATCTATCTATCTATCTCAGTTCATATCTCTCTATCTCTGTATCTCTGTATCTCTCTCTCTATCTATCTATCTATATATCACAGTCAGTTCATATCTATCTATCTTTCTATCTTTCTATCTATCTCAGTCTGTTCATATCTATCTATCTATCTATCTATCTATCTATCACGGTCAGTACATATCTATCTATCTATCTATCTATCTATCTATATTATATCTCAGTCAGTCCCATATCTATCTATCTATCTATCTATCTCAGTCTGTTCATATCTATCTATCTATCTATCTATCTATCTAATCGTAGTCTGTTCATATCTATCTATCTATCTATCTATCTATCTATCTAATCGTCATCTATCTATCTATCTATCTATCTATCTATCGTATCTGTCTCATATCTGTCTATCTCTTTATTTTAATCTTTTATTCTACTTATATTACTGCTTATGATATTTTTTTTTATAAAGAGAGTGTAATTCACATTGCTCTTAAAAGTCAAACTGTCACCAAACAATATTTTTGTAACCCTTTCATCTTACTCTTGATGCTGAGCGATACAGTCAGGAGTCAGAAGCAGATTCACCATGACAACACCCATCTCTATATTTTTTTCTAATTTTCCTACAATTCTGGCAAAATTTAAAAAAAAGGATTTTCCAACTGCCGCACTCTCCATATTACGCAAAATACCATTCATCTTTCCCGGGAGGTTCTCAGCATCCAGTATCCGCACAGGGCTGGTCTTTGGTGGACGCGTCAAGGAGACATCTCGTTTATTATTTAGTAATTTCTACAATAGAATTTTGTGAGTTCCTTCCATTCCTAATTTAACATTGCTTAACTTTTAAGAGGTTGTAACCATTGGGGAAATACACGCACGCACACACAAACACACACACACACACACACACATACATATATATATATATATATATATATATATATATATATATATATGACTTATATATGAAAATGGTGACTTACCGGTGAAATTGGTCACAATAGTTAGTTGATGCAACTTTCACAATGATAAGACAGCGATATAACAAATATGAAGGGCTCAATACGTAAGTAGAGCAAATATATTATTATAATGGTATACACAGGAAAAATCTACTCGAGTTTCACTATAAGGATATTCAGGGTTAAATCCACTGATTAATTCAGTGGATTTAACCCTGAAGATCATTATGGTGAAACTCGAGTAGGTTATTCCTATGTAAGCGTTTGTCTATAAAAGATGAGACCCATTTCACGGGCCTGCATTGTACCAACTGATATTAATCGAAAACTTGAATAATTCAACGGATGTATGACGATTCAGACGATGAAACTCGAGTAGGTTACTTTTATCCATTTTATATATATATATATATATATATATATATATGTGTGTGTGTGTGTGTGTGTGTGTTTATGCATGTATGTACTTATATACATGTATCAGTTTTCATATGTACTAATACTTGTACATGCTGTGTGAATAGAATTAACAAGAAGTAGAAATATAATTGATTACGATTGTATAACCCTAAAAAATTCAAATCGTTCTTGTCTTTTTATCAAATTTGCTTAACATTTCTGTTCTTTAACAATTTCATTTGTTCATTGACGATTTATCTAAATATGAACTGAAATAATGACATTTAAAAAAAACGAAACAACAAGAAACAAAAAAAAAAAAAGCAAATTTCAAAAGTCTCTGTGAAACACAATTTAATTTCCATCATGAAACTTGATGCTTTGCAACGGATCTGCCAGCCTCTTAGATTTATGTTCAATAAATCTTAAGTTACCAAGTTAAAAATGACAAAATAATTAGTTTAAAAAGATTTTAATGATTGCATCGAGTTTTGTTCTTTTCGTTTTTGTATTTTTTAATTTTTTTTTGTATTTCCAGATAGATTTAATATCGTGTTTCGCGGCAAAAAACACTATTTGTTCAAATGATTCTTGCTTTCTCTTTTTATAAAGAAGTAAATTAGATCTGGTTTTTATTTAGAAGAAATCAGTTTGCAATAAAAAGTGTTTGTTCTGCTGATCAACCATCACCTAGAAACACGATGTTGACAAAAAGGTTCAATTCCTCATTTTTCATATATGATTAGTTAAATTTGCATTGAAAAGTATAGCAAATATCTCTAATCGAAGAAATTTCCTCTTTTTCTCTCCAAAAATGTAGATAAGCCGATCATGCCAAGCCCTAAGAACTATATGATTTTCCCAAACCTATTGCCCTTATGGCAAACCCTGACTTCTTTTTATCATATGGATGCTAATAGGTGGTGTCTGAAAAAGGTGACATGAAAAGAATTGCGTTGAAGTGATGATTTTTAGACATCTAGACTGGAGTCTAAGCAGTTATAAACGAATCAATGCCAATTTAAAAAAATGTTATATATATATATATATATATATATATATATATATATATATATATATATATATATATATATTCATATTCATGTCAGGGGTATGACGTTAAACTCTATCTGATGGTGAAGTTCTAATTCTGGAGCTCTGGGGAATGTGGAGTATCCCTTCACCACAATTGCTCCCAGGTCCACTCTGATCCGGAGCGATAGTACCTTTTTAGGGTCCCATTTGTGGGTTTAATAGAAAAATTAGTTTTAAAAAAAAGTACTTTTAAAAAATGACATAAAAATACCATCAAGAAAGAATAAAACCAAACGCCTTTGGCTTGAAATAACCCAATAAGAGTTGACTGCCATAAAATCCAACTAAACAACGATTCTTCATCGGTTATACTGTTAAGATTTCTGGACAATCAAGCAAATCAGTCACCCTGCTAAACATCGGAATCTTCATGAAAGAAAATTAATTTTCAAGATTTTTCAAGGTAAAATAATTACATAACTCGTACATCAATACACTTGTCCCTTAATCTTCAGATCATTATCATCTCACAACGACAACCTCTGGTTAAAAATCAGACCGTCCAAATCATCCAAGATAAAATGCAGAAATCTAAATCCTGAGTATCTGGTGTCGCTTATCCGCAGAATTCAATCGGCAGGTCAAGTCAAATCCCAGTAACTATATGATTGTCTGAAACCTATTGCTCGTATTGCAAACACCAAATCCTTTTTTAATAATATATGTGCTAGAAGGCGGTGACTGAGGATATAAATGTACTTGGTATGACGTTAAACCCTATCTGATTGTGAATTCCCAATTCTGGATCTTTGGGGAGTGAGGAGTAGCCCTTCATCACCATTACTCCCAGGTCCACTCTGACCGGAGTGCTATTACCTGTTAGGGTCTAATCTATGGATTCAATAGTAAAAATGAGTTTTTTAAAAGTATTTTTTTAAATTGAGTTAAAAAAAATGATACCCAGAAAGGAAAAGAAATAAAACAAAACGTTATCGGCATGAAATAACCTAACAAGGGTTGACATGTCATAAAATCCAACCAACGATTCTTCATCTGTTTTGCTGTCACAATTTCTGGGCATTCAAATTCGTCAACGTGGTCCTCCTAAACTTCTGAATATTGGCTGTAAAATAGTCTCACCCACCCGGAGTGTGATTGATTGATATGATTCTGTAGAAACGACCACCTCATCACAAAGTTTTGGTGATAGTCGATATTATAGATGCATTCACCAAACTTTCAACTGTTTTAGCATTTCTGCTAATGGAAGGCCTGGCTGGACACTTAACACATTCAACTGATGTTCTTCCTTTCTTGAAGTGCTAATGCCAGTCAAAGACACCGGCAGACACCCTTACATTATGTCCGTTAGAATTGCAAAGTGTTTGCAAATATCTTTGTACAGAATTTAGCAAAGTGTAATGCATATCCGTTATTTACTCTGACATGAAAAAGGTGACATGCCGAAAAAATTGCGTTGAAGTGGTGATTTTTAGACATCTAGACTGGCGTCTAAGCAGTTATAAACGACTCACTGCCAATTTAAAAGAAATTTATATATATATATATATATATATAATATAATATAATATAATATAATATAATATAATAAAATAAATATATAAGGTTTTACATATCTATTTATTAGGTGACAAAGGAACATTCACGACAATATTGGTTTCATGCGAGGCAATCATCAGGCGATGAAACCAATATGGTCGTGAATGTTTCTTTGTCACCTAATAAATAGATATGTAAAACCTTTATATATTTATTTTATTATATTATATAACAGCTCTATTTTATATTGAGCACTCTACCAATAATACTGGCTTTGGTACGCCATTCCAGCAAAAGCTGAAACAGTGACCATCCCACACTAAGTATATATATATTATATATATATATATATATATATATATATATATATATATTATATATATATATATATATATATATGCTCTATTTCTTTTTATTTTTGAGATGAGGCTTGATATTTAGTATTATTTAGATTATTCGAACTATTGTTCTCATTGTTATCTGTACAATCTGTACAACGTTTCAGCCGATGTGACCTCCGAAGAAAGCCGGAGGGCACATCGACCGAAACGTTGTACAGATAACAAAGATGAGGATAATAATCCAAATAATATAATGCTCTATCACCGATATTGTATATATATATATATATATATTATATATATATATATATATTGTGTGTGTGTGTGTGTGTATGTATTAATTGTTTTTTCTAGTATTAGAGAATTGAAATTAAAGTGCTCGATTATGGGTGTAAGATCTGCGTATATTTATTTATCATAGTGTACAATACATTTAATGTACGATTGATACCATTGGTCTCAAAGCAGTGGGTTAACCACTAATAGGTGCGTTGTTTTGAAACCAATCGCGCCATCAATGTATACTACACTATATATATATATATATATATATATATATATATATATATATATATATATATATATAAGATTGGAGGGTTGAAGTAAAATCCGAAGTATGAAGTGAGGTAAAAGGAAAAGTGAACAAAAACAATGACTCAAAGAAGTCCAAGTAGGAGAGAAATATTTCGTCCTTCTGACCCGAAGAACATCCTCAATCTAACTTCATCCAAAGAAAAATACGTACATTTGTGTTTATAGAAGAAAAAGTGAGTTAGTGGTGGAATATAAAGTTAAACCTAATGAGTCGGATATACCTACTAAGAGTTTCGATTAGTGCTCTTCGGGGCTAAGATCTGACTCTTAACTTTATCATTTGCTCCACTTAGGTATTGAGCACACTTTACTTTTAGCTTTAGCGTATCATGGCGGTTTATGTATATATATATATATATATATATATATATATATATGATGTAGGTAGAAGGATGGTGAACAAGAAATGAAAACTCAAAACAAATCAGAGTTGAAACGTTTCGTCCGAATTTATACGGACACCTTCAATCGAATGATTTTTATTGAAAGCAACATTTTTGTGCGAGTATAAGTGACGGAAGTGAAGGGAGGGGGTTAGGGGTAGGCATGAATGAAGTGAGTGTAGTATACAGGAAGTGGAGAGAGGATGGGAGTGGATGTGCACAGATATATATATATATATATATATATATATATATATATATATATAAATTGTTTTTTTGCCAAGTATTGTAGTATCAACCGATTATTTTTGGTTGGTACGACTAATCTTGTTTTTTTCTTTTTTGCAATTTTTTCCCCAGGTAATGATTGGTAGCATATTTTTACAATCAAACTATTTGCCGGGGTTTTTCTTACCGTGTTTATATAAGAGAGAGGGACAATTTAAGTAGATCATTCTTTTCCTTACAGAACTGTGATTATTGCTGGGTATATATTGTCATGTCACCCCAACGAATCATTACTCCTACTGTAATATTTTTACTATCACCAGGATATTGTCAAGTGGTTTTAGTAATGTTTGAGATGAAACCGAGTGTTGTGTTGTTGAATAGCCACATTAGAAGTGAATATTTTTATAGCTTTATTGACATTTGTGGAGAGGTCCGTGAGCAGTGTCGATGTTAGTGTGATTAAGTGATGGTTGAATCGTGAGAATATTAAATCTTCAGCGTTTATCATCCATAAAGACAATCCAAACTGAAACGTCCCGAGACATGGGGTCTGGAAAATGCTTCTCACCAATACTTTTGACTCGACAGAAGATTATCAAGCCTAGCAGAACCTTGGGATATACCACAGTATAATTTAATTATTACAACGTTTGATATGTTTGAGAAATGTTCTACCTTCCACAGATTTCGATTCTTCATTTTAAATAAAAAGCCTGCGTTTTCAAATGTAGTTTTTTTCCAAGTAAGCAAACCCCTCAACTCCGAAAATTGGCGCAACACAATCTTTTCCACTCCCATTTGACCTAGACTATACTAAACTACGTAAATAGATTAACGGAGTTCCCTACGTCGTTATCAACCGAACAGCGAGGGTGTCTATCTCCTTGTCGCTAGTGCTAGACCAAGAAGATTATTTCTGCTGATGTGGAGCGCCACACCTACCATCAGCTTCCCACTTTACCGCATATATCAAATTACTCACTCTGTGCTACTCACACGCTGAGTTGGCGGGGACTGGTAGCGAACTCGAAACCTTGCGATTCTTTGGCCGATGCTCTACCAACTGAGCTTAACCAACTTCAAATATTATTAAATATCTATAATGTTTGTTTTTTTTTTGTTTGTTTTTTTTATTTATTTCGTATCTATCCGAAACGAATGTATCTTTTTAATTTCCAGATCGGTAGTTTCAAAAGAGGTTTATCTTTAAAAGCCGTTGAAGGATGGACCTGAAAGTCGACACAAGAAGAGAAAAAAAAAATTATTCAGATGGAAAAAATTGAAATAGACTAAACTATTCCTTTATGAACCAAAAATGCCCAACCCTCCATGTAAATTTGGTAGTTGCACAAGAAATGCATTCTTTAAATGATGGTATATTCATTCCTGATAAATAAAAGAATGTTCTTTTTTTTTGTTTTTCGTTTCCACCAAACTGCGTTACAAAATCTACAAACAATCAGACAGGCGTAAAGAGCGAGAGATTCAAAGTTGGTTATCAACCATAACCCGACACCATTTATTAATCTAAGCTCAGTTGAAATAACAAACACGATGCCATAGCAAAACGGCACGCGCTTCTTCGATTCAAATCAAATCAACGCATTGGGTTTATTTCTTTCATTGCTAGGTAACTAGAGATGTGTAAAAATCTGGAATATATTAATCTTTTTCTTGTGATTAGATGTCCGAGGAGAGAATGAACAAATCCTGATTTGATCGAGTTTATATGTATTTACCTAGCCTCCCCTCGTTAGGTTAATATAATAATAATAATAATAATAATAATAATAATAATAATAATAATAATAATAATACAAACCCAGCATTGTTAGTATCCTCTAAAATACTGAGAAGAGTCCTGGAATTCTGTGGGGTCTAGTTGTCACTCAAACCTCAATGAAAGACCATCTGTTTACACTGGAGTGAAAAACTCATAAAGGAGCGAATAATAATAATAATAATAATAATAATAATAATTAATAATGATGACCTGGACCTTGCCAGAGAACTGAAAAAATTATGGAATATGAAAGACAAAGTGATACCAATTGTAGTTGGTGCCCTTGGAACGGTCGCAAAGGGATTGGAAAAGGGATTGGAAAATCTGGACATCAGAGGAAAGATTGAGACCATCCAGAATACTGCACTGCTGTAATCTGCCAGATTACTTAGAAGAGTCCTGGAGACCTGAGGAGACTTGCTGTCACTCAGACTCCAGTGAAAGATCATCAGCTAACGCTGATGTGAAAACTCAAAAGGAATGAATAATAATAAGACCAGTAAATATATCACAGTTTGATAACTTAATTAGTACAACGTTTGATATATTTACTTAAGAGCTATTGATAATATTTCAATATGTAAAAAATATGATAATCTTGATTTAACTCACTCTTTTTTTTAACCTCCTCTTTCTGCCTTTCCCCACCTCTCTTTCTTTCTTTCTTTCTTTCTTGGTCGATTTGGACGGTCTCATTTGGAAACCATATGAACAGATTGGGTGAAAAAATGGTAAATATAAGGATTTGGCGATTAAGAGATAATTTATATTTATATTTGTGCATTACATCTTGAACGATTCGGTCGCTCTCATTTTTAACCAGAGGGTAGTTTAAGATGATAACGGACGGAAGATTTAGGAACAATCGTATTAATATATAGATAATAATAATGAAATAGAAAAATACCCGGACCTTACGAGAGAATTGAAAAAGTTGCGGAATATGAGGTGATACCAATTATTGTTGGTGCACTTGTCACGGCCCCCAAACATTTAGTAAACAGACTAGAGGAATTCGAAATCAGAGGAAGGATTGAGATCACCCAGACAACATTGGTGAACTCGGCTAGAATTTTCTATGACGATAACCATTACAAAGAGCGCCTCTTTGCTGAACTTTATAACAAATGCTATTGACTCTCGCAGAGGTGTGATGTTTAAATTTCTGATTTCATTCTTTACATGGAGTTTCACTCTTGTAGCCCTTTGGTAAACTGATAAATACATATTTCATAAAAATCTATTTATTGAACTACATTTACTAAATATTTATATGTAATTTGTCAAAAAAGACTTAACCTAACACAATGGTTAGCGAGATTATTTCTTGGTCAATTCAATATTATATATATATATATATATATATATATATATATCCACAGACACGTGTTTCGAGGTATCACCTCTCATCAGTGTGGTTATACCG
>CM042141.1:59054653-59069653 GCA_023376005.1 Doryteuthis pealeii | reverse complement strand
GTGTCGATAAATGTAACACAAACACACGCGAAGAATTCGGAGGAATTGGAATTACCAAACATACAACAAAATAAGCAGAATCTAGTGAAAAGTTAATAGCTAAATTACGGGGCTCCGTGCTTTCAGAAATATTCTGATGAAGGGATTTTTCATCCCTAAATATTAAGAAAATAAATCAAAGGTAAATGAACAACATCATAGTTACCTCGTTCTTCTTTTTGCATTGTGAATGCCTTCAAAACTGACTGCTAAACCAATATGCACACAATGCTTCAAGGAAATTATAAAACTCTTAATCTTAAGACGAAGGGATTTTTTCATCCCGAAATATTAAGAAAATAAATCAAAAGTAATTGAAGAACATCATAGTTACCTCGTATTTCTTTACAATTGCATTATGATATCCTTCAAAACCAACCGCCAAACCAATATAAACGCAATGCTTCGAGCAAATTGTAAAACTCTTATTACAACATAGAAAACCTTAGACACGAAATAAATTCTGGTATTCCCACGCTAATCACGAAACGGTCATGAGACTTTTACAACATAGTTCCAACTGACGTCATTCTAAAACACCCATCAACTTTTGAACAACAAAAAATATATTTCTCTTTTTATCATAGTGTCATGAAGAAGGTTTTAAATGTCGGCATGAACATAATAAATTCATCTTTATTAAAACATTCTGTTTTTTCCTATTTCCATATATTGTCTGATTCATACTCATATTTTACCCATATATATATATATATATATATATATATATATATATATATATATATATTGTTCTACTGACTTAAGAGGCTTGCCGTCAAGTGTGGAGATGTCTCCTTGCTTTTTGAAGCTCATGAACTCAGTTTTATCAGAGTTCACATAAAGGCCGACGTTCTTTGCTGCCTGCTCTAGGCTGTGTAGAACAATTCACATACCTAGGTAGTAATATCTCATCCACAGAAAGCGATGTTAACACTCGAATAGGAAAGGCATGGTTGGCCACCAACAAATTATCAGTCATATGGAAATCCGATCTCCCCGACAAGCTAAAGAGACGTTTCTTCCAGGCTGTGGTTGTGTCGGTACTGCTATATGGCTGTACCACCTGGACCCAAACAAAGCGACTTGAAAATAAGCTAGATGGGAGCTGCACCAGAATGCTACGGGCGGTCCTGAATAAGTCGTGGAAGCAGCACCCCACAAAAAAGCAACTGTATGGCCACCTGCCCCCCATCTCACAAACCATACGAGTAAGACGGGCTAGGCATGCGGGGCACTGCTGGAGAAGCAAGGACGAGCTAGTAAGCGACGTACTACTGTGGAAGCCAACAAATCGGCATGCTAATGTGGGCCGCCCAGCCAGGACCTACATTGACCAACTATGTATGGATGCTGGCCGCAGCGCAGAGGAGCTACCAGAGTGATAGGGAAGGTTGGCGAGAGATCGTCATGGATATCCGTGCAAACTGCGCGACATGATGATGATGATATATATATATATATATATGGCAGTCTGGCCAAGGAATCATGTATACGCCAGCTTCTGATTTTACTTGTTGTCGGGAGTTTTTGTTTAGTATGTGTATAGTTTTGGATGCTAGACTGACTGTCTTTATGCCTATATTGTTAAAATTTTTGGTGATGTTGCTGTTGGTGTGGTTATTAGGTACAATTATGTATCAGTGTGGGGAGTCGGACTGGGTGGGGTTCTGGAATTGGTTTCTAGTGTGGATTTTGAGAGCTTTGGCCCTAGCGTGTTGTTCAAAGGATGTGGGATATTGGAGGTTTGGGAAGGTGGTCATTATGTGGGTGAATTCATCATCGAAATGTTCAAACAGCGAGGGAGTCTATTCCTTTTCACTAGCACTAGACCAAGGAGATTATTTTAGCATCTGAGGTGGAGAGCCATACCTATCATCAGTTCCTCACTTTACTTCACAGATCACTGTGCTACTCATTCGATGAGTTGGATATTGCCGGTATCGAAACAAGAACCTTGTGATTCCTAGCCGAACACACACACACACACACACTCTCTCTCTCTCTCTCTCTCTCTCTCTCTCTATATATATATATATATATATATATATATATATATATATATAAGATTTTTGGATGTTTGTTTTTTAGAAGCATTGTTGAACAAAGTATATATTATTATTTATATTTTTGCTTGAAGGCAATTACAATGCGTATATCGTATAAAATTCGATAATTATAGAAAATAACCATGACAAGTGAATTTCGCAAATGATCATGCGATGCTAGAACATCGTACAGTCTGTTTCAACTTTATTAAGTCTCATCAGCGATGTATACTAACGATTTCCCTCCGACGGAAATCGAAACCGGTAGTCCAGCAGGCAAAGTCAGACGAAATTAACCTGTCAATGATACTAGCACGCCTCTACCATATGAGGTACGCGGACGTTGAGTAAATAACAACAAACCAAACCCATACCCCGGTGAAGGAAATAAGATTTTTGGATGTTTGTTTTTTAGAAGCATTGTTGAATAAAGTATATATTATTATTTATATTTTTGCTTGAAGGCAATTACAATGCGTATATCGTATAAGATTCGATAATTATAGAAAAATTGTACGATGTTAAACACGTTCCAAAAGTAAGATAAGCCGATAAGATGTCACGAACACATTAGAAATCTTGTCCATCATGTCCGCTCATGTAAAGCCAATACAGTGGGATAAGTTTTAAAAAAATATTTTACAATTCAGCATATTTTTCTATTTCATTTATCTGTTTCAAAAAGTGACACCTGGTCTGTCAAAGGAAATATCTAACCTTTCATAAGATCTTATCTTTGTTGTTATCAACTGCAGCGCCTACCCCAGAGTAATGACTGAAATTTTAGTCACCAAAGTGAACATTAGTGTCAAAGATTCCTTCATCATAGAACGATCTTTCGATAATAATAATCGCAGAAATTCAGATAAACTATAGATAAAAAGATGAAAAATGGAATATGAACTTCGACACAGACAAACATTGAAAAACATTTTTTTTAAAGTCACGTCAAACGAAACAGTGTAAACATTAGATGTGGGGGAGGGTGATATATTTTGGCATGATTATCATGTTGAAGACAATCAGAGCATAAGACAAAAAAATGCTGGATAATAAATGATTGAATGAGATAAGAGAAGAGAAGAAAAAAAAAGAGGTCGTAAAAATATAAGTAGATTAATGCAGGTGTCTTCGGCTAGCTAGAGACATAGCTGTGTGGTGATCAATTTTCACGATCTATTTTATACACACATACACGCACACACACACACACACACACACACACACACACACACACACATACATACACACACATACGCACACGTGTATGTCTGAAGATCAATTTTCACGATCTACTTTACACATACACACACACACACACACACACACACACACACACATATAATATATATATATATATATTATATATATATTTTGTATGTTGTTTTGTGCGTGTGTGTAATGTATATCTATAAAAATGATCATCACACAACATATATATATATATATATATATATATATATATATAATATAAAAGTAATTGGTAATTTGCTTGAAGCATTGTTAAGTATGTTATTAATAAAATTCGAAGGCAATACAATGCGTAAAAAATAAAGACAAAAAGATGTTTATATGTCTAATCGATTTCAAAGCGAAGCTTTATCGTCAGAGACTGATTTCAGAAATCAGTCTCTGACGATAAAGCTTCGCTTTGAAATCGATTAGACATATAAACATCTTTTGTCTTATTTTTTACGCATTGTATTGCCTTCGAATTTTATTATTTATATATATTATATATATATATATATTATATTATAATATATATATATGAGAAGTAAACAAACAGACGATGTTTATGATACGGCCATTTTCAGCCGACAATATTTGGGAGAATATGTGCTTAATTGAAGTCGAACCTAATTTTTTGAAAGTTAATTCATTAAGAATTAATTAGGCGGGACTTACCTATTTAAATGTAAGGCTAAACAAATCGAGAAAAATCAATCTCTGTATTTACATTTCGGCCCATTAGGCCTCATCAGCAGAGCTATAGATACGAAGACCGCCCCGTGTGTGATTCGAAACCTGTCTGTCAAATTGACAAGCAAGCGTCTTACCTCCACACCAAACGGACTTAGCAAGATTTCTTCGTTTTGTTAAGTTGTAGGTGTTTATATTCCTCTTAAGTGACCTCTACACGAACTTACGAGAAGTAAACAAACAGACGACGTTTGTGATATGGCTATTTTCAGCCGAACGAAGAAATCTTGCTAAGTCCGTTTGGGCATTACAAATTTCTTCCAACCGGTAACTCCAGAAAAGAGCCAAGTCCCTATATCATGCAACGGAAAATAGAATATACAATCTATCTATCTCTCTATCTCTCTCTATATATATATCTATATCTATATCTCTCTCTCTATATATATATCTTTCTCTATATATATGAAGTAAAGGAAAAGTGTATATATAATATATATATATATATATATATATATATATATATATATATATATATATATTTCATGCTAGAGTTAATATTGAAATTGCAGAAAGTTTTTTGATACATTGTATCCAGGTATTACATATTTTTCTATGTGTCACTAAATCCAAACTGTTTTCTCTTTTTATTTAGTAGATTTGTAATACCTTTGTATTTGATTGTTTTATTTTTGTTATTTTTATCAACATATAAGGTTTTATGTGGGTGTGCCTAAAGAGAAGGTAATATACCGGTTTTGTAAAAAGAGAGAAAAGGAAAAAAAAAAAGAAGCTTTTTTTTACATCCCAGTGTATTTTCATCATTATTATGTAAAGGCCCTCTGAATAAACTGGTCTAATTTATTGAGTTACCGGTCGAAATATATTTGTAATAATCAAATGACGGTTTGTTTGGTTTTTATTTCTCATTGAAAGTATATATATATATATATATATATATATATAAAGGGTCATCCACAGACACGTGTTTCGACTTATCAAGTCTCCTCAGTGTGGCTAGACATTTTGTAAGCTACCTACAGCCGGAATTGAAATCCGATCGGTTGGGTGTCAGTCCGGCACCGTAACCATTAGGCTGTCTTCACTTACAGAATGGGAAGGGGATTTTAACTGTTTTAAATACACACATCGCTTTGCGTGTAAAGACCGTCACAAAGTGCTCCATTCTTTAGAAGAGCGTTGCGTTTACGCTTGAGTTGGCGGCCGTCAGTAAGATCCCCCCCAGAGTGCTCAACCCTAGGGGATGGGGAGCATATAAAGGGTCATCCACAGACACGTGTTTCGACTTATCAAGTCTCCTCAGTGTGGCTAGACTTTTATTATATATATATAATATAATGTGGCTAGACATCTTATTATATATATATATATATATATATATATATATATATATAATAAGATAAATATATAAAGGTTTTACATATCTATTTATTAGGTGACAAAGGAACATTCACAACCATATTGGTTTCATGCGATGCAATCATCAGGTGAAGATGTTTCAAATGTAGGATTTTCCTTACATTGGAAACATCTTCACCTGAAGATTGCATCGCATGAAACCAATATGGTTGTGAATGTTCCTTTGTCACCTAATAAATAGATATGTAAAACCTTTGTATATTTATCTTATTATATTATATAATAGCTCTATTTTATATTGAGCACTCTACCAATAATACTGTCTTTGGTACACCATTCCAGCAAAAGCTGAAACAGTGACCATCTCACATTATATATATATATATATATATATATATATATATAGAGAGAGAGAGAGAGAGAGAGAGAGCGAGAGAGAGAGAGGAGGGGTGAGGGGTGAGTGTGTGCTAACGCCAAAACAGATTGCATCCTGTGAATGAACCTTGTTCTCAAAATGCAAATTCCTTTGTGCAGTAAAAGACCACTGCCGCCAATATAATGCACAAGGCGGTAGAGGTCGATGATTTTTCAAAGATTTTATCTGTCCGATGAAGCAAACATAGAAATTCAGAGTTTAAAATATGCACATTGTTTCGGGAAAACACGCACACACACACTTGTATAGATTATATACGCATTAAAATAAATGCGTAATAACACGCCTATTTATCAATATATATATATATATATATATATATATATATATATATATATATATATATATGAGAGGTATCCAAAACTTGGTAGTGAGGGATGATTCTATATGTGATTTCTAAGATACACTGTATTATTATTGTATGATCCAGTATGTATAAATAGACTGAATCTTTAAATCACTAAAAGAGAGCTCAATGTATAATAAACTTTTGAGATTATATACAGAGCAATATTTATCTTAGAAAGAAAAGAAAAAACTCAACACCGTAATTCCATAATAAATTTATTTCGACCAAAATTGGGGCCTATATAAATCTAAGTTGATTTAATATAGCTTCCCAAAATTTAGTCTCATCAGATGGTTGATCAACGTAATTTGAATTGCATAATTGAAAAATTTTACTTCTCAAAAAAAAATTGAAAAAATAAAAAATATTTATTTAACATTGTAAGACTGTCACCATGGCAACAGGAAATCAAATCAGAAAAAAGAGATACTTTTCAAGGTCTGGTTTCTTAGGGGGATGGTAGTCAGACAAAATTAAACTATGTATTAAACTATTGAATGAGTCTGTATAGAGTAAGGATAAAACAAGAAATATATAAAATATAAAATATAAAATATATTAAGAAGTATATAATAAATAAATAAATAATAAATATATATATATATATATATATATATATATATATATATATTATATATATATCATAAAAATTTAGAAATATTTTTTGCGCAACTAAGTTGTCCTCAAGTGTTTTTTGGTTTCCACCATTAAATTAATATAGGTGAATGCTACACAATTAGAAGAATGTCGCTGCGATATTAAAAAAACATGGAAACAACCCTCCAAGAAAGAAACCATACGGTCACGCAGACCATACGAATTAGACGAACAAGACATGCTGGGCACTGTTGGAAAACGGAAACGAGCGCTTGAGTACGCTAGTGTGTGCCGTCCAGCAAAGACCAACTCTGTACGGATAGAGGATGCCGGTCAGATGACCTTCCCAGAGCAATGAGTGGAAGGGACGGTTGGCAAGAGATTGTAACGGATACCCTGCTACCTTTGTGACATGGTGATGATTTATATATATATATATATATATATATATATATATATTAAAAAGTGATTGTGTGGTGTGTGTGTGTGTGTGTGTGTGTGTGTGTGAGTTGGATGCACTCAAGATTTTTAATTGCAGTCGATTTTATGTTTTTATAAACATTATAGGTTTGCAATGTGGATAACTGATCCTTACGGTGATGATTCTTGTCGGACGAGTTTTTGTTCATCCTTTCTAACTGTCTGGGTGGCTTTCTAATGTCAGGGTGGAATTGGTGAAATGGTTTCTTCATTTCAACATATCCCTGTACCATCTTCAGGTGGGAAACTAATGTTTCCGTTGTCGAGCAGTATCTTTCTAGTCTTTCTAGGTTCCGTTTAAACGACTGATGGTCTCACAAGTTCATTTGAGGACAGACTATTTCAAGTTTATATAAGATGATATATATATATATATATATATATATATATATATATATATATATATATATATGGGAGTAAAATAAGGAAATAATCATATGTCGAATGAATATTAAAAAAGAAAAAGTATTTAGAGTTAATATATACAATAGCTTTCATCTCTTTATATATCAGGAGAGAGAGAGAGAGACAGGGAGCTTAGACTAAAATGCTAAAGACTATAATGCTAAATCTCTACTAAGTATTTTGTTATTTCTTTACTTATATATTTGCTCTGTGACTCTAACATTAAGAGCACACATTGAGCTCTCAAACTGCGTCAGTTTTTTAAATAAAAACTCTTGTGTCGTAAGGAAGATTTCTTCTCTGGACTTTTGGATTATATATATATATATATATATATATATATATATATATATAATATGTGAGAGAGAGAAGAGAGATATTGTATATCCAGGAGTGATATTAACATTTATATCCAGCAACTGGCAAGACAAACGAAATAGTTTTTTTTCTCTTTTAATTTTCCTTGGTAAACCTTTTTGGTTGCTGTGTTCTTTCCATTAGCGTGCCCATCCATCAAAAATGTCCCAGAAATGTTTACTTATGTCCAGGAACGTGTTTCTACTTTTGTTAGACATGATAGGGTGCGCATTACTGACTTGAGTTAGGGCGTGTCGATTCCTTCTTACAAATTTTCCACCACCACAGAGTTTTTTTTTGGCCCGCGAATTATTGTTGCACCGAAAAGACCCTTCTATGGAACATCGGAGTCTCTCTCTCTCTCTCTCTCTCTCTCTCTCGCCCTCTTTCTCTCTCTTTCTCAACATACATATATCTATGTACATTTTTATGTATGTATATATGTTTTTATGCGTGTATAAATGTATGTTGTAAGTGAAGGTGGTCTAAAGGTTACCGGTTTGTAGAATGGAATCGGTGAACCGAGTTCAAACTCCAACTGGGATAGTTCCCCCCCCCTTCCCACTAATGGCCTAGCGAAAAGCCTGAATCCCCCTCTATCCCCAGCTATAGAGCCATTTAGCCTTGTAAAAAGCAATCCATCTTGGGTGCGGAGTTCAGAGGTGATGCCACCATCTTTGTCGTGAAAGGTTGTTAATGAAGGGGAATTACTCGACATAGTACCAAGAAAATCTAATGGGCTATACAAAACACCCCTCCCTATGCATGTAAGTATGTCAATTGTATAAATTGATACTGACTGGGAAATTAAGAAAATACACACGTTCTCTAAATTTCAAACGTTCAAGGAACTATATTTTAAAGACTAGCACGAATATGGGCCTTCCAGGCGTAAGTATTTACGTATTAATGTAATGAAATAATTTAGAAAAACTAACGAAATTAAATAAGAACACATATAAAAGATTACGTTTATTCTCAGTATATTTTAATTGGTTTCTATATAAAATTATTGGACCATAGGCACCCCTTTTTGATCTCGATTAATTTGCATACTAATTGAAAAAAGCGGGTTTAATAATAATTACTTGGTGTTATCGATCTCTAATTCTATTGTTTTATTATCCAGCGTATTAAAATTAATCCTCTAAATGATTCGGTCCATAGTTTCTTTAGGCACCCATTTTTGATCTCGATTAAGAAAGGGCATGTTTTTCATTTACACCGTCATATCCGGTTGTTTTAAACAGATGATTTTTTTTTTTTTTTAAATTATAAAACTAACCCCTAACCCTAACCACTAAACCTAACCCTAACCCCTAACAAACAACCGGATATTGACGGTGTAAATGAAAAACATGTCCTTTCTTAATCGAGATCAAAAGGGGTCCCTAAAGGTAATATGGTCCGAATCATTTATAGGATTGATTTTAATACGCTGGATAATAAAATAATAGAATTCGAGATGAATAACACCGAGTAATTATTTATTAAATCCATTTTTTTTCAATTAGTATGCAAATTAACCACGCCGTATATTATGTATATATTTATTTCCTAGTGATATATAAGACACATTGCAGTATTTTAAACGCACAAATTACATGGGTGAATCTCTCAGATTTTCATAGTCATCTTAATAAATACGATCTATTCTATTCAATGTATTATAATTTTGTCTATGACTATAAAAGAAATACTATTAAATATTATAAGATAAGTTCATACAGACCGAGAACAGCGAGAAAATAATACGCCCTCTAACTTTTAAATGTTTAAGTAACTATATTTTAAAGATGCTGTCAGACTCAAAACCGGCAGTTAGAGATGGCAAAGACTATCTCCAGGGTAACGATTCGTGTTTGGAAGTTGTGGTCTTCCCCGACTTTTAATAAATGACTCTTTAAAAGGATTTGCATTATTTTCGGAATGTTGTCCTCATATTTATTGTTATATGCACAACTTTTTGGCCAATGGGTCACCGGCCTTCTTCAGGGTTTCTTGTCGAACTCGAGAACTTTCTTGAACTATTTGGACACACGGCGCAAATGATATAAGGGTTGAGTTATACAGTTCTAAATGACAACCATCCGTAGATTGTAGGTTCAATCCTGGTCAATAAAAACACTTAAGAATACTTAACAGAGCTTAACACTTGTACCTAGTCACAGTTAAAGGAATAGGAAGAGTCAAACCTGGTGGATTGAATAAAGGGCCAGTTGAAGTTCCGTGAAGGCTTTCGATTAAGACAAGAAGGTTCCTGAATTTGACAAGAAACACCAGAAGAAGGCCGGAATGCACATCAGCCGAAACGTTGTGTATATAAGAATAAACATTAGAAACATTCGATTACGACAAGAAGGTTTCCGAATTTGAAGAGAAGGTTCCCGAATTTGACAAGAAACACCAGAAGAAGGCCGGAATGCACATCAGCCGAAACGTTGTGTATATAACAATAAAGATGAGAACAACACTAAAAAAATACAGATCATCAAGCTTCATCTAAAAAAAAACTTTAAAAAAAGCAGACAAATAGCCTTTAAATGGATTTCTCTTGCAGTAGTGAATGGTAACTTCAGATAGTGTTTTTGTAATCTCTAGCTACCGGTTTCGTGTCTTGCCGGAGTCATAGTTACTAATAAATATCAATGTAAATTAAGATTTAGGAAAGTGTGCTGGTTTGCAAGTTCAGCCACAGCTTATTAGAGTGCACCCCTTATCTGTTTAGAGGTAGCATTGTAAACATATCAAAACCGATCGGCTCTATCGGCTGTAGAATACACTGGCTGCACTTGAAAGGTAAAATCCCTCAATGGGGCCACCTTTTGGCCGTGGGCGGCAACCCCAGATGCTTAAAGATGGAATCCTGATGTATGAGCAGTCCATGACATGTAACATTCCCCTTTCGCTGTGGCTAGAAAGGTTGGTCACGTCAACCCCTAGCACCTATATGATTGTCCCGTTCCTATTGCCCTTATGTCAATTTCCAACCTTTTTATCTTATATGTGTAACAGTTTTGACCACTAGTTACTGTTAATTACATTAAGCCCGAAACATTCTAGTAGGGTTTGTTTACATCCGCCCAGCCTCACGCTGAACGGGCCCTGAGACTATCGAAGGTTGCTTGTAATTCACGGAATAAATACATCTACATAAAACGTATAACTGTGTCAGTACACTTATTTCATGGTAGCAGTGGTGTTCCTTATTACCTCGTGCACTTGATAAACCCACACGCGCTACAAAAAAACTTACGGTGGCTGAAGGTCTTAATATCTAGGTATGACGTTAAAATCTATCTGATGATGAAGTTCCAATTCAGAGCTCTGGGGAATGTGGAGTACCCTTTTATCACCATTACTCCCAGGCCCACTCTGACCTAGGGTATTAGTAGCTCTTAGGGTCCCATTTAAATAAATTGAGTTTAAAAAATGGAGTTTGCGTAAACATTATTTTTTAAAATATCATCAAGAATGAACAAATCGTCTTTGGCATAAATAACCGAACAACGGTTGACCTGCTGTAAAATCCAACCAAATCACTAACATCAATGCTGTTGTCTTTAAGGCGTCACGAGTGTTTGTATGCGACCTTTTTGTGTGTGTGTGGGGGTGCGTTTGTTTATTTCTTCGTCCAAAGTTTGAACACTGAATTTCTTAATAGATTGTTTACGTTTACTCCATGAAGCCGATAAAATCTTTGAAAAGTCATAGAGCTCTACCATCTTGTGCATGATAATGGCGACAGCGATCTATTACATCGCTCATGAATTTGCATTTTGAGAAGAGGGAAGAAGAAGAAGTCCATTAACTTCCCTCTGTCTCTACAATCTGTTAAAGTATGTAATACAACTCTCATCGTCTCACTGCATATTAAATTACGTCTGCTACGTGTATAAAGTTAGTAATTTAGTTATTTGTTGAACTCTTGCCCTTTGCTTATCGGCCATAATGATTGGGTCAATAGTAATGACCTTAACATTTAATGTCTTATGCACACTAAGCTCACCAGAAAGATACACAGCAACATTTCTAACGACATTCTTTTACCTGTACTTGCAGGAAGCAAACAGTGAAATACTATAATTAACAAATAAAAACTTCCGATAAAAAATAAATAACAATAATTCATCTAAGAACGGAAATCACCAATTCTAAGATTTATTGCATATTTAATACATTCACTGTAGAATTTATACGCAAAGTAATTACAGCCACAGACACACACTCGCACACACACAGACAGACACAACACACACACACACACGCACACGCACGCACACACGGGCTTTGTATTGAAATAACTAGCAGTAAATTCTAGTTTGTAGTGCTGCCAGAAAATTGTGTTTTATTTTCCAAAGTGTCCACATTCACGTTGTATTAGTCTCATGAATTTGAAAATCTGGTAGATTTTTGTGCAAAAGCTACAAAAAATGCTTTTCCGTACATGTCGAGTCAATGCGTATTAAATTCGACCAACTGGTACCAAAAATGGAATCGGATCATGGTGTCCAATAATATTTGTTATAAATATTATTGACAACTTTCGGAAGTCCTGCTTGATCCTATTCTAGAAGCGGCTACCCAGTGTCAACTGGCCACAGGGGTGGGGGACTGGTGTTTTGATTTGTTTACTTTGAGATTTACAAATGCTGTACATTTTAAAGTATAATGTAAATGCTATTTCTATTTCAATTTTTAAATATCTTAACATATAAATCAAATCTTCATAATTTTTGCACAAAAGCATGAAATGGTGATATTTTATGTAGATTAACATTTACTTCGTCATTAATTGTTTTATTTTCATAGTTTTATCCGGACAGATATACACATCAACTGTCCATTATATATATATATATATATATATATATATATATATATATATATATATATATATATAGAGACATGTGCTTAATTGAAGTCATGTCTAATTTTGAAAGTTAATTAGTTAATAATTAATGAATTTAGGCAGGCATATATGTTCAAATGTAAGGCTAAACAAATCGAGAAAATGTTTAGCCTTACATTTGAACATATATGCCGCCTAAATTCATTAATTATTAACTAATTAACTTTCAAAATTAGGTATGGCTTCAATTAAGCACATATTCTCCAAAAATTGTCGGCTTAAAGCCATATAAAAAAAAAAAAACACATTTTTTTGTTTACTTAACATCATATATATATATATATATATATATATATATATATATATATATATATATAATTAATAATCATTCAGAGATCATAGTCGTTTTTTGTAATCATTATAGTCATTGAGTCGACGGTGGATGTGTTGCGTCATTGCTGGTTGGATTTAACGGCACGGCAACCCTTGGGTTATTTTATGCCGAAGGCGTTATTTTTTATTTGTTCCTGTTAGTCATTCAATTTTTATTTCAAACTTAATTTTTTACACATTTTTAAAAAACTTATTTTCTTCTATTTAACCCATAGATGGGACCCAATCACCCGGGTCAGGGTGGACCTGATCCTAATAGTTATGAATGTGTAATCTACACTCCCCAGAGCTCCAGAATTGGAACTTCACCAGTAGATGCAGGCCCCTGTCACCGTTTTCTAGCACATCTATTTATCTATACATATACAAAGGGCAGTTTGTGTGGATGTATGTCCGGAGGAAGCTATTAAAATGAAATACAAATGAAACGACAAAGGAAATATATATACACATTGACTATCACTAGACCTTGCTTTTTGTGCAAAAATAATGAAGATTCAAGTTATATTCGTAAAGATAATTAAAAAATGAAATGTAAACGATAACTTGAGAATAGACTTATTGATTTGGGTAGAAATTCTATTTTTACATATTTTCTTGCGGGGTCTGTATAATCCCCCCCCCCCCCGTGAATTTAGTTGAAATTCACATATTTTGGTTTGGAACTTTATGGTTATCCTTATAAAAGAATTGTGTGAGAAACATATCAGTTGTCATTGTCATGTTTCATGAAAAGTGTATTTTGTCAGCGAAATTGTTTTTGCTGAAATGGAAATATATTGTTGACATATCTTGAGTGTCATTCCGTTTCGAGTAGAGAGAATTGTATCTCGATTCAGAGTTTAGTTTTAACTTCGTTCTTTTTTCTTTTTAATATTTTCTCTATTAACAGATGCAATTGTAGTTAGTTGGTTAGTTACAGAAATTAATGGTGGATATTTTATATAACAGTGTTGAGAATGTATGCATTTTAATAGTGCCTGTGGATATACCACATTATAATAATTTGATTATTAAAACGTTTGATATGTTTAGTTAAGAGCTATCGCGAAATAGTTCGATATTTAAAAAAGTATAATAATCTTGATTAATTCTCTCACTCTTTTTTTCTTTATTTCTCTTCATAATTTTCGATGGAAACAATAGCATTATCGCTTCCGTGTGCTCTCCCCCTGTCTATTTTCCCCTTACTTCTTCTTTCTTTTATTTATACAATTATAACTACAATTCACTGCTGGTTATTTCAATATTCAAAATGTATGATAATCTTGATTTAACTCTCTCTTATTTTTTCTTTCTTTTCCTATTTTCATATTTTTATGTTCGATTGAATCAGATTAGCGTTATCGCTTCCACGCCCCCAGCCTCAGCTTTCCCATATTCCCTTTTTTTCTTTCTGATTATGTTTCTTTTTGTGCAGCTTGTTCTTTTCCCCCATTTCTTTATAATAAAAACGAAATAGATCAATTATTTAGCTGAGGTGAATAAAGCAACATCAGATAATCAGGATTTACATTTTTACATTCCATCTTGGACCATTTGGACGGTCTCATTTTTACTAGAGGATGTTACAAGATGATAACAGTCGTACAATTAAGATTGGTCGGTTGTTTGGTTTTACGGCATATCAACCGTTTTCGGGTAAAATAAAATCATTTTGGTATCAGGTTGCTTACTGCACCTGCTATTTGTTAAATAGTCACCCATCTAATTATCGAACAGGTTTATTTTTGCTTAACTTCGG
>CM042141.1:59029653-59049653 GCA_023376005.1 Doryteuthis pealeii | reverse complement strand
AGAAAATTTTTTAAATTCTTTTTATCTTACATACGCGACACGTGTTTCTGATCTGTTGTCTTCTTCAGCATTAAGTTATTAATTTGCCAGAATATGTCCAATATTTGATAGGTTGTGTGTGTTTCTGCAATTTTTCTATTATATATTATTTTTTTCATTATAATATTTATCATAATATATATATATATATATATATATATATATATATATATAATATATATATATATATATATATAGTTTATTTAATGCATGTGTGTGTGCATGAGAGCGTGAGTATGTATACATACGTATGTGAAATACGAATATGTGAGTCTATAAGTTAACACCTTCCTGGTTTATTACAAAAAAATCATTTGTTGAAGATAAATTCATTGAATACGATACGAATTCTAAAATGTCAGACAAACGATATCACCAGAGATATAAACTAGAATCGTATAAAACTCAGAATTTATTTGAATTCCTCAACAGAAATATAAACCTAAGAAATTTGTAGTCTTGTTTTTCTAAAAACAATATTTATACGCATGAAAACTCTTGATTTTGAATTAGATAGTATATCCCAATTGATTTGCCGATATTTCTTTCGCATAGCTGTTTATAGAAATGTTTAAATGGTTAAATACGATCTACAAATATGATAAGAGATGGTTGTGTGCATGTTTAGTTCATCTTCTCTGATCCAAGGGAAAATAAAGATAGTTAATCTCTATAAACAAAGGTTAAGAGACAATATGTTATTCTAATACGTTGAACACCAAATTATTTACTGATATATCGAACAAAGTATATGGAAGTGCGTGGTGTAATGGTTAAAGTCATGGTAAATGGACTCGTCGCCCCGAGTTCAAATCCTGGACGTGTTAATTGCATTTCACTTAGCGCTAATACCTTTGGGAAAGGTATGAATCCTACTCTCCCTCCAGCTATGGGTAAATAGTAGGGCAGTCTGGGCTCTTTAACCTTGGTTTGGCAACCGGTCTAGGAGAAGGAAAACTCTGAATTCAAACGTGTTAAACTCCGCTTAAGAAATTGACTTTGTGTCGCATCCTGCTCGTGCGGAGGGGTTGGTAAATATACATATCGAACAAAGTAAAATATATACATAAAGTCAAGTTGTGAAAAATCTAAAAATGCTTTCCCAGCAAGGCAGATTTTACACTGAAATGTTCAATAAAGAATATCCACACGACCGTTATTATCTTGCAACACCCTCTGGTTAAAAATGAGACCGTCCAAATCATTTAAGCTGAAATACAAAAATGTAAATCCTGATTATCTGCTGTCACTTAATCGCGGAATTCCTATTTTTATGAGTGTCGTCACCTCAGCTAAACTATTCCGTTTTTTTATTATAAAGAAAGCGAAGGAAAAGGACATGCCATACAGTAAAATATACCAAGAAAAAAAAGGAAGCTCCCCCCCTAAAAAAAAAAGAGTAGGGGAAAGATAAAGATAGAGAGAGAAGCGATAACGTTAATCTGTTTTTATCAAAAAGGGGGAAAAGAAAAAAAGTGAGAGTGAGTTAAATCAAAATTATTATACTTATTTTTACATATTGAACCATTTTACAATATCTCTTAAGTAAACATAACAAATGTTGTAATAATTAATCATAATGTTGTATATCCACAGGTCCTGCTAGTATAAATAATGTAATAAAAACCTAAAGCGATTTACAGAGATAATTCGTGGTAATTGCGTTCAGCCCAACAAAATAAAGATAAAAATACGCTTGGAAAAATATGATATTAAATATCTTCAAGACACAAAGGCACAATTTAAAGAAAATAAGGATTTAACGCTGAAGAGGAAATGGTGTCCATATCTTTTCGGCCATTAAGAAATCTAACGTAAATATATTCGCCATTTTGAAGATATGGATCACGTGGGTTATTCACTTATAGGTTCAGCTTTCACGTTTATCTGATAAAGTCGAGTATCCATTCTTTCTTGATTGCACAGTTTCCTTCTTTGTGCAAGATTTCTTTTTTTTCCATTTTTTTTCATCGTTTTATTTTATTTTTCTGTTCGTGATTTCCTCGATTTCTTTCCTTCACCATCTATCTATCTATCTATCTATCTATCTATCTATCTATCTATCTATCTATCTATCTATCTATTTTGATTCTTGTTCTTCCAATCAATCTTTTTTTCTTTTCTTTCTATCCATCATTTTTCTTTTTCTTTCTTTCCTTGTATAATATTTCCTTCATTTTCAAAATAGTCTATCTCTGAAATTTGGCATCACGAGACGTTTGTGTAAAATGTGGAATAAATTATTTATATTTATATTTATATAATATATTTCTAAAGGTTGGTATTGTATCGTGGTCGTAAAATAAGTAAGGTCGACACACATATAGACAGTATGAAGTAGTTTATTACTGAGAATATGGTATACGGTTGAGTACACAGATTAATGCAATAAACAGTTGATCGTTAACTTACCCTCCTCAGTATAAAGAGAGTACTGTTCAAATAGTCTTAGGTCAGTTCATATAGTGGGAGGTTCGAGCTACTCCAAAACAATGTGGTAAGAATTAGCACATCAAACTGAATATTTGGAACCATTTAGTTTTCGATAGAACAGCCCATATTTCATCTTCGACAATAGGTTGGTTCATAATGTATTTCTTGTTGTTAGTACCATGTAATATATCAGAATGTGTTGCCTATTGTATTAATAATAGCCGATTAAAGTGTTCGGTTTTGAAATGTCATTTTAACATAGAATTCTTTGTTTATTTCAGGTGAATCTTTGCATATATAATAATTAATGTGTGCTCAAAAATAAAATTTAATATATTTTCAGATAGAAAGTATTTTGGAAAAATAGGATCCTTCAAAGATGAACATGCCTAAACATGACCTTCGCCTTCTTATGTTGCATGAGTTCAAGCTTGCGCACAATGCCTCCGAAACTGCTGCCAATATCAACAAAGCATGGGGAGATGAATCCACAAGTGATTGGACAGTACGAAGCTGGTTCCATAAATTCCGCAGTGGAGATGAGAGTCTTGAAAATGAAGAAGGTAGAGGACGGACATGCAGTCTTGACAATGAACAATTGCAGGCAGTTGTTGAGCAAAATCCATGACAAAGTGTCAGAGATGTCTCAGAAAACTTGGTGTCAGCATTACAACAGTTTCACGCCATTTACAGGGTATTGGAAAGGTGAAAACCTCATGAGCTCAATGAGCACCAAAACTTAGGTGGTTTGAAGTGTGCTCGATGCTCTGTTTGCGTAACACCAATGACCCCTTTCTTGACCGAATAGTCACTTGTGACGAAAAGTGGATCCTTTACGATAACCGTAAATGATCAGGTCAATGGCTTGATCGTGATGAATCCCCCAAGCACTTCCCAAAGTCAAAGTTGCACCAGCAAAAGATTATGGTAACCGTCTGGTGGTCTGCAATAGGTGTTATCCACTACGACTTTTTGAAAACCAATCAGACCATTACTACAGAGATTTACTGCAATCAACTCGCTGATATGCACGCTTGCTTGAAAAAAAGAAGACCTACATTAGTGAATCGAAGTAGTCCAATTCTCCTCAACGATACCGCGTGGCCACATGTTGCAAGATTGACTGTACAGAAACTCATAGACTTGGGATACGAGACCTTACCACATCCTCCATATTCTCCCGATCTTTCACCTACTGATTACCATTAGGCACTTAAGCACATTTTTAAATGGTAAAACTTTTCGATATAAAGAAGAGGTGGAATAATCATTTAAAGATTTTGTTGCATCACAGCCAATAACTTTTTACCAAAGCGGAATAAATGACCTCGTAGATCGATGGCAGAGATGCATAGCTACCCAAGACTCGTATTTTGACTAATTTTAACATTTCTACTGTTAATGTTTCAACAATAAATGTATGTATTTGAAATCGGCCATTATTTTTGTAACAACCTAATCCATTAGAAGTACGTTGCCACAAAACTCTATTTCCTGAAAGCTGCTATGAAGCAGACGTTGTCTTACTGGTACCCAGATGACCAAATATTTGAAGGGACAACAATAACAAAGAGAATGAGTCACACCCGACGCTAAAACACATATCTATTTCTCCTTTTACCGTTATTGATGTTATTTAATATATATATATAATATATTATATATATATATATATAATATATATATATATATATGTATGTATATCAGCAATTAATATATCAATAAGTAAATTATGTATCTATAATATAATTAATCTTCAATCGTCAATTTCTTAATAATTTTACATATATTAATTTTAAGCTTCGAAAGAGTCCAGTAAAAATAATTTTGTTCTGAAGAAGGCTTTCCTTAAAAAATCTTTTTTTCTCAAAAAGAAATCTAAAAATTATTTTTTTAATAAATTCTTATCTAAGAATTCAGGGACAGCCTTCACATGCGACATCTGTGGTCGAGAATGTTTTTGGGACTTCACAATCACAAGTAGCGCTGTAATTTCAGGGGCACACCAACTACATAGCAATATCAATGATCTAAGTAATATATATTATATATATATATAATATATATATATATATATATATTATATATATATATATATATATATATATGTAGAATTAAACAAAAGACACATCTCCTGTTTAACAATTTTATTTTTGATCTTTTCGAGTTTTCCGGCCAACTTTTTAATGTTTGGCTGGAAAAAGAGAATATATATGAATTAACTAAGATTATTAATCAACTCATTTCCCCATATATACCCACTAATTACAGTTTGAAATCCAGCCATGATCTACTCCAAATCCTACATACTTTAAAACCAGATAACAAAATCATAGTTTCACTTGATGTTGAAAATCTTTTCACCAACGTTCCGGTAAAATAAATTATAGACATCACCATTGAAAATATTTACAAAAATCTCTCATATCCACCTCTTAAAATTAATCCCAACATCCTTTAAAAAAATTCTCCTTTTCCACCCAAACATTAAAAAGTTGGCCAAAAAACTCGAAAAGATCAAAATAAAAATTGTTAAACAGGAGATGTGTCTTTTGTTTAATTCTACATGCATAAATGAAAGAATGCTGCCAAAATACACACACACACACACACACATATATATATATATATATTATATATATAATCAATTACTTTGGCATTATATATATATATTATATATATATATATATATATTATCTTAATAATGGAGATTGTGTGTTTTCTGTCTGTAACGAAACTATATCCTACTCAGTCACAATTCCCTTAGTTATTTACATCACATTCTCCTATGATTTTATTTTTATCTAAATCTCATCCCATTATTAATAAAATTGTCTTACATTATTAATACTGTTAACTATGTCTACGTACTGATAACATGCAATTATATTTATTATACAACAAATAGCGGTTTACAGTGTGAACGGGAAGGCTAATTTGCATATTAATATTAAAAATCGAATTTAATAAATATGTGCTTAAGTATTATTGATTTCTAACTGTTTTCGTTTTATTTTAATGAATATAAGCAAATCTCTTCATGAATCTTAAATGAAATCATTACCAAGATAAAATAAACTGTCATTTATTCTTTACTTCCTCTTATAACTAAAATACTTAAATTAGAAAAAATAACAATGAAGACGAGAGCGATGGAAGAGTAAGTTTCAGTTGTTCCATTTTTATCATACTCCTCTGTTCAAATCTTTTATTATACTCCCTCTGAAATCTGTTTCAAATCTTTTTATCTGTATTCTTATTTAGTTTCATTAGCCTTTCTAATTTAATACAATATTTTATTACATTAAAACTTAAATACTTGCACCCCGGAGGTGCATATATTGCCTAGTATATATAAGTAATTAAGGTTCCTAAAAATTGTTATGAAGTAGGCATTGTCGTATTGGTACCCAGATGACCGGATAAGTTAACGGCCAACAATAACAAAGAAAATGATTCAAACCCGACATCGCTAAAAACAAATATTTCCTTCTCCTTTTTACGAAGCATATTACGGTTATTGCTGTTATTGTTTAATTAAATATTGCCGCTTATTTCTTTTGGTCGATTTCCATAAAAATCAAACACAGAGAAACACAACGGCGAACAAGCTTTGCTAGATATTTATAGAAAATAAATATCGATGTCGCCTTTAAAAGGAAAATATTTTTTTATGAATATTCAGGTTAATTTAGAATCCTGTGTAGCCAACTATATTTATATCGGGACACGGACAAAAGCACCGACACAAACATCTTACAATGGAATAAAAACTAATTCCTTATTTTTTCCTTTAATAATCCAAGGAAAACGAAGTTATGCATATTTCTTTCAGTGGGTTGGGCATCTTATCACCTTCAGCTACTTGCACCCAAACTTATGTATTATTATTATTATTATTATTATTATTATTATTATTATTATTACTATACTCCTTTTGAGTTTTCACATCAGCATTAGCTGATGGTCTTTCACTGGAGTCTGAGTGACAGCAAGTCTTCTCAGGTCTCCAGGACTCTTCTGAGTATTCTGGCAGATTGCAACAGTGCAGTGTTCTGAATGGTTTCAATCCTTCCTCTGATTTCCAAACTTTCCAAACCCTTTTCTAATCCTTTTGGGACTGTTCCAAGTGCACCAACTACAATTGGTATCACTTTCACTTTCATGTTCCATAACTTTTTCAGTTCTCTGGCAAGGTCCAGATATTTGTCCATTTTTTTCATTTTCCTTTAGCTTCACCCTGTGATCTGCTGGCTCTGCAAAATCCACCAGTTGACAAGTTCTTTCTTTTTTGTTTATCAACACTAGGTCTGGTCTTCTTGCTGGGATAAGGGGATCCGTTTTTATTTCAAAGTCTCAGAGAATTTTATGCATTTCGTTCTCAAGAACAGCTTCTGGTTTATGTATATACCATTTTGTTGTATGGTCAAAATTTAATTTTTTGCATAACTCCCAGTGGATCACCTTCCCAACCCATATTATTATTATTATTATTATTATTATTATTGGTTTTAACGCTCATCTAAGCTGGTGATTCACGAAGCAGAGTGACAGCAAGTCTGCTCAAGTCTGCAGAACTATTCTGAGGATTCTAGCTGATCTTAAGAGTGCTGTTGTTTAGATGGACCCGATTCTTTTTTGGATTTCCAATCTTCCAGACTCTTTTTCAAACCCCTAGGAACCGGTCCAAAGGCCCCAATTACAATTGGCACGAAGTTAACCCCTATGTTCCACGGTTTTTTTTCTTTCTTTCTTTTCAGCTCTCTGACCAGGTCCAAGTATTTGTCTATCTTTTCGTTTTCTTTCACCTTCACTTTGTGATCCAAAATCCACGAGATCACAAGTTTCTTTCTTTTTAATTAATACTACGTATGGTCTCTTAGCGGGATTAGGTGATCTGTTTGTATATCTAAGTCTGGAAAACTTTTATGCGTATCATTCTCTAGGACAAATTCTGGTTTATGTATATATCAGTTTGTTGTATGGTCATACTTCATTGTCTGGCACAACATACTGTTAATTCCCGTTCCAACATGCTTAGCCTTGTATTCTCGTTGTGCTAGTTTGCTGCATTCGCTTAATAAATGGTTGATTGTCTCCGTCACAACACATCCTACATTTGCTATTCTCTTGTGTCTTATCAATTTTTACATTATTATTATTAGTAGTAGTAGTTGTAGTTGTAGTCGTAATAATTGCTGTTCCTTCTTTTAAAATATTCTTTCTTTAAATCCTAGCTTTTTTTCTTTTATTATTTCAATTCTTCCTCTTAAAGTGTTGTGGGGTTTTAAGGGGTCAAATAAGAACAAAATGACGGGTAACAAATATAGGAAAATGTATTAACAAAAGACTAGACAATTACAGTACAGAGAAGTGGGAATTACGTCCGATAATAGAGTTATGAACTGACTCGCATTGGCTTACTCTGCAAGCCATAATTGTATCTGTTCCTTATAGTAACCGTCGGCGCATTCCATTAGTCTATAGGGTATATCACCTATAACATAAAGTATTCCTTATTTTGTTTCTAATCATTTTTTGTCTCGCCTGTCATAGGAGGACGGTGTTCTACTCTGGTAGAAGGATTACAGTTCAGAAACTAATCTAAAATCTAGCATATTTCCTCAAACCAAAGATCGACGCAACATAATCTTCCTTTCCATAATATATACAAGCAATTTGTGTCGTACAGGACTAACCTAAACTTCGAGATTTACTATATATTATTAATCTTCTATTTCTTTCCTTCTCAATCTCAACCATAAAATTTCTTTCTTCTTTCTCCTTTTTTTCGTCACTTTTTTCTTTTCATTTTCTTCTTTTTTCCTTTTTTTTCCTTTTTTTCTTCTTTTTTCTTCTTTTTTTTTTCTTCTCTTTTTTTCTTTTTCCCATTGAGAGTTTTTTTTCCAACCAGTGTTAGTCGGTGGTCTCTCATTGGAGTCTAAGTGACAGTAAATCTCTTCCGATCTCCAGGACTCTTCCGAGTATTTAACCTGATCTTAGAAATGCTGTTGTTTGGATGGTTTCGATTCTTCTTCAATCACCAATTCTTATAGATTATTATTTTTTTATTTTTTTATTATTAGCAGCAACAAAGGAATGCATCAGGATCATCATCGTCGTCATCGTTCTTATGATCTTTAGTAATATTTTCATTATTTTTCATAGCTGTTTTTTTTCTTATGTCTCCGTGTTTTATTTTTCGTCTTTATGAAAACTTTTTCTTTTAATGTTTATTTCCCTTTGATATTTTTCATTTGTTTTCTAACTAATTCATGTCAAAAGCAGCCAACACATTAAAATCAATATTCGTTTTTCTCTTTTTTTTTTCTCTCTTCTTCCTCTTCTTCGTCGCCTTCTTCTCCTTGGTCGCCTTTTTCTTGGTCGCTTTCTTCTTCTTCGCCTTCGTCTTTCAAATACGTTAATTTTCTTTCCTCCTTCCTCTCATCTTCCTGTCCATGATATGCATCACTCCCCATTGGCTAGATGGGCGGTCAGAGAGGACCCCTCTGATCAATCGGCTAGTCACGTTAAGCCCTAGCATCAATATGATTGTCTCAACCCTATTACGCTCATTGCAATCCCCAGCCCTTTTTATCATGTGCGTGCTAGGCTGAGAATCTCAATGTGCTGTGTATCGTGTTAAACACTGATGGTGAGGTTCTAATACTGGAGCTCTGGGGAATGTGGAATACCCCGTTATCCCCATTACTCCCAGCTCCACTCTGACCTGGAGTGGTAGTACCTGTTAGGGTCCCATCTATGTGTTAAATAGAAAAAATAAGTTTAAAAAATGTGTTTTAAAAAATTGAAATAAAAAAAATCGCATACTCATCAAGAATGAAAATACATAACGTGTACGGCATAAAATAACCAAGGTTAAAGAGCCCAGACTGCCCTACTATTTACCCATAGCTGGAGGGAGAGTAGGATTCATACCTTTCCCAAAGGTATTAGCGCTAAGTGAAATGCAATTAACACGTCCAGGATTTGAACTCGGGGCGACGAGTCCATTTACCATGACTTTAATCATTACACCACGCACTTCCATATACTTTGTTCGATATATCTGTAAATAATTTGGTGTTCAACGTATTAGAATAACATATTGTCTCTTAACCTTTGTTTATAGAGGTTCTAATACTGGAGCTCTGGGGAATGTGGAATACCCCGTTATCCCCATTACTCCCAGCTCCACTCTGACCTGGAGTGGTAGTACCTGTTAGGGTCCCATCTATGTGTTAAATAAAAAAAATAAGTTTAAAAAATGTGTTTTAAAAAATTGAAATAAAAAAAAATCGCATACTCATCAAGAATGAAAATACATAACGTGTACGGCATAAAATAACCCAACAAAATTTGACATAAAAGCTACCCAACCTCTTCTTCCTCCTTCCTCCTCTCCTCTTCCCACTTTTTATCTTTTGTTGTGTTCAATTTTGCTACATGTTGTATACTTTATACACACACATACTCACATATTGTATTTTAATACCTCAACAGAAATATCTCCTCTACTGATAGCTTTGTCAATATACGCAGAATATATATATTTACCAACCCCTCCACACGAGCAGGATGTGACACAAGGTCAATTTCTTAAGCGGAGTTCAACAGGTTTGAATTGAATGATATTTCCTTCTCCCAGACCGGTTGCCTAACCAAGGTTAAAGAGCCCAGTCTGCCTTACTATTTACCCATAGCTGCAGGGAGAGCAGGATTCATACATTTCCTAAGGATATTAGCGCTAAGTGAAATGCAATTACCACGTCCAGGATTTGAACTCGGGGCGACGAGTCCATTTCCCATGACTTTAACCATTACACCACGCGCCTCCCACTTTATGGTTATATGCAGAATATACGAAGTTGTAGATAGTACTATTGTATGAGGATCATATCAGGATTTCTATTGTTGGTTTTCAAAGAAGAAAGGCGTTTCCCAATTTTAACCTTTGGAAACACCAACTTTCTCTCCACTTTTTTCAATTCGGCATTTTAGCACAGAAAGAAAACATCGATACCGTTCAAAACAGCGTGAGCAGATATTGTACCATGATAAGCAAGACTTATCTTATACAAGGTTCTTCTTTTATTACCTCTTTGAAATACTCAGTGTGTGTGTGTGTGGGGGGGATCTTAAATGAGTTGTGGAAACAACACCCCACGAGAAAACAGCTATAGGTCCACTTACACAATATCACAGAAACCATCCAAATACGATGAAGAAGACACACTGGACACTACTAGAGAAGCAAGGACGAACTCATAAGTGGCGTTCTCAATGGAAACCAGCACATGGGTACGCCACTATGGGCTGTCTAACAAAGTACATTGACCAGCTCTGTGAGTATACTGGATGCTTCACAGAGGACCTCCCGAGAGCAATTTGGATGTTTGCTTTTAGAAGCATTGTTAACTAAAGTATATATTATTATTTATATTTTACTTGAAGGCAATTACAATGCGTATATCGTATAAAATTCGATAATTATAGAAAATAATCATGATACGATATACGCATTGTAATTGCCTTCAAGCAAATATAAATAATATATATATATATATATATATATATATATTATCATGAAGGCATTGCTTGCTTTATTATGAGGCGCATTAGATAACTTAATTAATGATTCTTTCTTTCGTTTTGGATTTTACGGCACATCAACCCTTGTTAGTTTATTTAATGTCGAAGACGTTTTGTTCTATTCATTCTTGATCGCTATGGGAAATTCTGTTTTAGAACTCAAATATTTAAAAACACATTTTTTTAAAACTCATTTTCTTCTATTAAACCCATAGATGATACACTTATAGGTACTACCACTCTGGGTCAGGGTATACCTGGGAGTAATGGAAATGAAGGGATACTCCACATTCCTAAGTGCCCCAGAATGGGAACTTCACCATTGAATGTTGTTTAACGTCATACTGTTGTATACTCTCTTTCCTTACTTTCTTTCTTCTATTCTTCTTCTGTTCATCTTTTCTATCTTACGTTCTTCTTCTAGCGTCTGGACTTCGTCTTGGGGACTTCGTGTCTGGTCTTCGATTTAACTTAGATCATATTTTATTCTGAAATCCCCACCAGACTACCTGCACAGATTGAGCCGGCAGCGTGCATAACACGACTTACCACCGTCGTGGTTTTGGCCGATCTGACTAAAACTCTCTCTAATCTAAACCGGAAGAGGGTCTTCTCCAGCGATTCTCACGGTATCCACCGGAAGGAGGATCAGGACTGAGGTCAAGCCTTGTTATTCAATCCTTCAAGGTCGCCGGCTGCACTTATAACAGCCATTTTGGTTTCTACACTACCGTACATAAGTATTAGGAATCTAATAATTATGTAACAAGACACAGGACACTAAGAACCTAAACCACCGTCTTCTTGCATTTATGATAAAGAGTTGGTGGTTTGCTATAAGGGTCAGGTCAATCATGTAGGGGTTTGATGCGATCAGCCGATTGATCGGAGGGGGGCTTCTCCGACAGTCCGTCTACCTTAAGTAAGTAACAAATTGGAGTGTTGCAAGTCATGAATAGCTGAGTGACCAGGTTTCCTTCATTAAGCATCACGTATCGCCACCCACAACTAACAGGCGGGCACATTGGGGCTTGGGTCGTCTAACCCCTCTGCATAGGTGTAGTTGCTGTATTCTATAGCCTCAGCAGACTGGACAGGATCAAATCATGTTTCCCAATAGTTTTATATAATGTGTATAATTATTTACATAAAACGATACTCTTCATTTAGTCCGGAAATATTTCAATTAGAATTGTTTCATTCAAATAACTTAGACAAAAAAATCGATTTTAACTTGACAAAAACCATTAACGTAAACAAGCAATATAAAATATATACGCTTCAATAAGTTTAAATTTAAAAGTTGGCATCAAATATGAATTAAAACTTCCGGTTGTGTAGAGATGAAAGTCAAAACAACTCTTCCCAATTATTGATATAGAGTTTAAATGATATTACGAGCCGGGTTAGCTCAGTCGGTAGAGCGTTCGGCTAGAAACCACAAGGTTCCTAGTTCGATACCGGTCCTCGCCAACTCAGCGTATGAGTAGCACAGGGATCTGTGCGGTAAAGTAAGGAGCTAATGGTAGGTGTGGCGCTCCACCTCAGATGCTAAAAAACAATCTCCTTGGTCTAGCGCTATTGAAAAGGGGATAGACTCCCTCGCTGACTGGCTGATACCGACTTTAGGCCGCCCCGTCGACTTTACTTTACTTAAATGATATTGGTTAAGAAAAAATTCAGCTTTCTTGGTGCAAAAAATGAGTGTCCATATTAATTTGCACACACACACACACACACACACACAAATATATATATATATATATATATATATATATATACTATTATTATTATTATTATTATTATTATTATTATTATATGCTCCGTAACCCGGTAGGGCTCATTAGGAGCGACTTTAATAAACTTTCACTGTCAGCATAAAGCAAAGATCATCTGTTTACAGATTTGATCTCTCTGGTGATCGTAAAGTATATACACAGATGTACAGTTAAAATACCGTTCCTTAAACAGCAACTGACAATGACCTATAGATTAACGGATCGGACAAGCGTAAAGTCAGTCGAAGTTTGCCTCTGGTCGGAGTTAGTTGTTGTGTCTAGCCACACTGAAAAGTATATATATATATATATATATATATATATATATATATATATATATATATATTGTGTGTGTGTGTGTGTGTGTGTGTGTGTGTGTGTGTGTTAAAGAAAAGGCATACATTCTGGTCATAACTGTTATAGATTTATCTCAACCGATATCAATCTGCTTAATCGTAGTATGTTTCCAAAGAAAATAGTACAGAAATCGCCATAAATGGTTTATATTGTTAAACTCTTTAAATAGACTCTTAGACTCTTCTGTGTCTGTTCTATCGGGGATATTCATATTTAGAATAAGGAGATAGTTAGGGTGGAAAAGACACATTTTAGGAATGTCTTACTTCAAAGGAATATAATACTTATTTCACTAAGATTAATGTTGTTGCTTTTCTCATATCTTAATTCTGAAATTATATCAGAAATGAATTTCTGTTTTTCTTTATTCAAACCATACACTTTAAAGACAAAGATTTACAATAAGGAAAATAAAATCTGGTTGGGTTGGGTTTTACGGCATGCCAACCCTTGTTGGGTTATTTGGTGCTGAAGACATTTTGTTTTATTCATTCTTGATAGGTTCTTGATATTTTTTTAAAACTGAACATTTTTAAACAGACTTTTCAAAACCCACTTACTTCTATTTAACCCATAGATAGAACCCTAACAGGTACCACCACTCCACTCAGAATGGACATGAGAGTAATGGTAATGAAGAGGTACTCCATATTCCCCAGATCTATTGAAGAGGAACTTCAACATCAGATTGACTTTAACGTCATATTCAGGACACTAAGACCATCAGCCACCATTTTCTAGTAAATATTTGATAAAAAGAGTTGGAGAGTTGCCATAGGGGTAATAGGATTGGGGCAATCATATAGGTGCAAGAGCTTAACATGACCAGCCGATTGATCGGAGGGGGTCTCTTCGTCCGACCGCCTAGCCTAAGAAAAGGTCAGAGTGGAGTTGTTGCTTGTCATAGACTGGTAAGCCATCAGGGTTTCATCCTTAAGCATAACGGATTGCTACCCACTGCCAACAGGTATCCCCAATTTGCAGGTAATCTCCCCTCTTCAGAGATACAGTTGTTATATTCTAAAGCCTGAGTCGACAGGGCTGTTTAAGAATCTTTTCAAAGAGGTCCCATACATATGTCACTAAGATTACTGTTGCTTCTTTTCTTATATATTAATTTTGAAAATTAATATCAGAAATTGATTTAATGCAAAATTTACACTTTTTGGACAAAGATTCACAATAAAGGAAATTAAATCATTCTGGTAACGATGCTCACCTATCTTATCTTAACACAACGTCTAATTTGCTATATTAATCAAATGATATCTGTTTTAATGGCTTTCAAAAAATTAAAATCTGGATTTTCGTAAATCTCTTTTAAAAATTTTATTTATAGCAAAGTAAATGCCTTTTTTTGATTCTTTATTTAATTAATCAGAAAAATCGGATGTTCAATTAAAACTAAAATAAGAAATAAAGAGAGAAGAGGAAATTGGATAAAGTTTAGTTTAATCGTAAAAAGGCTGGGATTCATTTTGAAATTATTTTTCCTGCCTTTCGGTGTGTGGCTGTTAGAAACTTAAGATCCCTAATCCGCTAAGGATATTATAAATCTTCTCGTGGAAGGATTTAAATGAAATGATATCCCTTTCCCGCCACAGAGACTCTCCATGGATTAGACATCCGAGATCTTTAGGGATAATTGAATTAAGAAAGAAAATTTAAATAAAAAATGATTTGGGTAATAAATAAAATGAATGGATAAAAGGTGTATCAGTAACATCACCATTGACATTAAGCTGAATTAGTTGCGTACGTCTCGTCAGTGGTTATAATATGGGTTCAAGGTCGGGTAAAAAACATGGGTTTTGAATGCTGATTTTCAGGGTAGAAGGAAATTACAATAGGCATAATAGGTTCAAAACACGTTCTGTCGATTATTTTCCTTCATAGGGAAATAACTTTAAACTCTTAACGTCCTATACCACCTCATTCCACCCGGCCGGAAGTCACATTTGTTTTCCTAATGTACCCCAAACGATAGCCTTTGTTTAAATGTAATATTAAACATATTTCATCATCATCATCATGTCGCGCAATTAGCACAGATATCCATGACAATCTCTCGCCAACCTTTCCTATCATTCATTTTCCCAGGGAGGTCCTTTGCGCAACAACCTGCATCTTTGGTTAGTTGGTCAATGTAGGTCCTTGATGGGCGGCCCACACTAGCATGTCCGTGTGTTGGCTTCCACAGGAGAACGTCACTTATGAGCTCATCCTTGCTTCTCCAGCAGTGCCCGGCATGTCTTGTCCGTCTCACTCGAATGGTTTGTGAGATAGGCGGGGTCAGGTGGCCATATAGCTGTTTCCTCGTGGGGTGCTGCTTCCACGATTTGTTCAGGACTGCACGCAGCATTCTTGTGCAGCTCCCGTCCAGCTTATTCTCAAGGTGCCTCGTTAGGGTCCAAGTGGTGTAGCCGTACAGCAACACTGATACAACCGCCGCTTGGAAGAAATGTCGCTTTAGCTTGTCAGTGAGATAGGATTTCCATATTACTGATAATTTGTTTGTGGCCGACCACGCTTTTCCTATTCGTGTATTTACATCGGTTTCTTTAATTTAACGGAAATAACAGGTAACTTTAGATGCTGAGGCAATTTTTAGCCATTTATTGATACATTCTTATAGGAATGGGGCTCTGGACTTAGAAAATTCTCAACAGGATGTTAAAAGTTAAACATGGTTACATAGACACCCCTGAAGATCCTTTCTGGTAAACTCCGAATCATTCAGTGGTCTTAGCTGAAAATGATTACAATATTTTATTAAAGTGGTTATATAAGTGGTAATGATGCATCATCCCCGAGAAATTCTTCTGCTTAGTTGATTTTTCTTGAGAATTATTATTATGTTGCCTTGCACCACGATAGATTGATATATAGATAAATATAAACAGACTGCAATGATATACAAAGTTAAATAGATATATATACTTCTCAACGCAAGTTGATAGAAATAACATAGAATGAAATGGATTTTTAGAAAGGCGTCACAATACTGAAATGGATACTTAGAAAGATTTATAAGTATAGATATGAAAAGTTATCGCTAGCTAGCTTGATAGACAATGAACAGACTGATATATATATATATATATATATATATATATATATATATATATATATATATATTATTATTATTATTATTATTATAGTGTGTACAGAAACAACCTACTCGAGTTTCACCGTAAGGATCATGGTTAAATCCACTGAATTAATCAAGATATTGATTAATAACAGCTAATTGCAGGAGTTCAATTTCTCCTGCAGTTCATGATGTAGTTAACTACATCATGAATTCCTGCAGTTTACTGTAATTAATCAATATTTTGATTAATTCAGTGTATTTGACCCTGAGGATCTTTATGGTGAAACTCGAGTTGGTTATTTCTGTACACACTATAATAATAAATCCACTCTACTTACGTACACTTTATATTTGTTATAACGCCGACTTATCCGGGTAAAACTTGTAACAACTAAATATTGAGATCAACCCAATATGTTCACCGATAAATCATTCCTTTTTCATATATATATATATTTATATATATATATTGAGTGATTGATTGATTGATTGATTGTAGATTGATGTTGAAGGCTTATCACAATGCAAAGGAAGAAAAGGTAACGAGTATGTTTATCTGTATTTTTATTTTTTGTTACCTTGATATTTAGGGATAAATGTTCCATCTTCCGAAAGCCTCGGTGCCTATAAAGGGATGTTCACTGCTGTCCTATTAATACATGTTAGTTAGAAACTCCATATTAACAATGCGTTAAGCAAACAATAAAAATCATATATATATATGTGTGTGTGTGTGTGTGTATGTGTATGTGTGTGTGTGTGTGTGTGTGTAAAATGAAAATGGAAGTGAATCCGACGGTATGTTGAAAACAGAAATAAAGGAAAGAATGTATTGAATAGATAAAACAGGATATTTTAATTCATTCAACTTACACGTGTTTCGGTCATGAGTTTATCCATGTGTACATTGTTCTATCTATTATTATTTTTAATATTAATATGCGTATGCATATATATATGTATGTGTGTATGCATATATATATGTATGCATGCATGTGTGTATGCATATATATATGTATGTGGTAGGTAAAAGGATAGTGAACAAGAAATGATAACTCAAAAAAATTTTGTTCACTATTCTTTTACCTACCTCATACTGACGGATTCTACTCCATCCATCCTATCTTCATATATGTATGTGTGTATGCATATATATATACATGTGTGTATGCATATATATATATATGTATGTATGTGTGTATGCCTATATATATGTGTGTGTATGATATATATATATAATATGTAATGTATGTGTGTATGCATAATATATGTGTGTATGCCATATATATATATTGCGTGTATGATATATATATATGTGTATGCATCATATATATGTATGTGTGTGATGCATAATATATGTGTGTGTATGCATATATATATATGTATGTATGTAATGCATATATATTGTGTGGTGTGTTGTATATATTATGTATATATGTGTGTATGCATATAAGTGTTGTGTATGTATGTGTGTATGTATATTATATGTGTGTATGTGTGTATGGATATATATATATGTATGTGTGTATGTGTGTATGCATATATATTAATGTGTATGCATATATATGTATGTTTGTGTATGCTTAATATATGTGTGTGTATAATGCATGTATATGATATATATATTATATATATAGAGAGAGAGAGAGAGATAGATAGATAGATAGAAAGATAGATAGATAGATAGATAGATAGATAGATAGATATGAACAGATGAGAAATAAATAGATATGAAAACAATGGAACAGATAGATTGCTCGTAGAATGCAGTTGTAAGGAATTCAACGAGATAAACAGATGGAAATAGCAGACAGTGAACATTGCTGAGGTCATTACATTTATTGACAATCGTGTGTGTTGGAAATTCCCCACTCGAAGGTATGTGAGTGAGGAATAATGAAATAATCTGGGGAAATGTTTACTTGGGGGCTGATGAAAAATGTGGCCTTTTTCTGCTCGGAGATCTGGACTGGAAACACCGGCAGGATTTGTTTTTACCTCGTCTGAAAAGGATGTCCAATATTTTGTAATCTCCGACAAAGTGGACAATCAGTTACATCGTCATTTCCGGATTTAGGCTGGTCAAATAGGAAAGAAACTAGGTCACTTTTGCTTTCCATTCAATTCCGCAAGGCACTTGGTTTTTCTTTCACTTATTTCTTCTTTCTTTCTTCTTTTTCTCTTTCTTTTTCTCTTTTTTCTTCTCCACTTGCTTCATATTTTCTTTCTTTTTATTTTTCCTTATATGAAAATCTGAGTTAGATTTGCCTCCAAACAATCCATGTTATTAGTGCGATTAAAATGCTGCAATGTGTCTTATATATCATTAAGAAATAAAGGTTTACATAATGTGTGGTTAATTTGCATATTGGTTTGTACAAGACGGGGATTAATTAAAAATTACTTTGTATTATTGATCTCTCATATTATTTGTTTTATTCTCCAATATATATATATATATATATATATATATATATATATATATATATATATATATATATTATATTATATATATATATGTTTGGTTTGGTTTGTTTTACGGCATATCAACCTCAGTGGGTCATTTAATGTCGATACATTTTGAAATAAATCTTCTTAATGGATAATACAATTTTTTTTTATAAATACATTTTTTTCTATTATAATCCATAGATGGGACCCTAACAGGGTACTACCACTCCGGTCAGAGTGGACCAGGGAGCAATGTGATGAAGGGGTGCTCCACATTCCCAAACCTCCAAATCTGGAACCTCACCATCAAGATAGAAAAGTTTAACAGTACATTCCCAGGAACAATGTAAGATACCCGCAGCCACCACTTCTAGCAACCCATATGATAAAAAGGGGTTTGGAATTGCCATAAGGGCAATAGGGTTGGGAAATCAACTATAGGTGCTTAGGCTTGACCGTGACCAGCCGATTGATCGAGGGGGCCTCTCCGCCGCCCGTCTAGCCCAAGATAGGGCCAAAGTGGGGTATTGCATTCATGAACCTGTCATCCACCTGGGCTCTATCCTTAAGCATCACGGGTCGGCCACCCACGGCAAACAGGTGGCCCCATTGGGGGAGTCTTACCCTCTGCAGAGGTGCAGTCGGTGCATTCCTAAGCCCCAGCGCGACAGGGCCGGCGATCTATACTATAAAAATCAAGCCTATGAATGGATTTATATAGAAACCAATTAAGAAATGAGTATTATTTTAATGAGTTTCTACTCTACATTTCTTTAGGTTTCTTATTAAATATCTTTTTCATTGCACTAATTCATATAACTTCTGCCCGGTGAAGAGTATATTCTGCACCTTCCTTTACTGAGAAAGTACATGAACATCATTGATTATAAGCATTCAATCTATTGTAATTTACTAGGTTTCATTTTTAATCTCCTGGGTTAAAATCTACACAACTTTGTAGAACCAGTTCCTTCCATTTATTTTTACGAAAATAAGGATTACAAAATACACTTAATTCGATGCTTTGTGTATTAAATTTTGTGTATGAAGAATTTATATATTGATGAACTAAATCTTAAAAGGGTGACTTGTTTTCATCTTGCAACACCCTTAAATTGACGTCGTCAACCGTCCAAGATGGAGAAGGAAAAATGTAAATCCTCATTATCTGCAAGTTGGTTATCCCCGAATTTGCTCAATGATTGTTTCTTCTAATTATCCGCTGAATACACGGAAATTTCGCTTTTTATTAGAAA
>CM042141.1:59028440-59029553 GCA_023376005.1 Doryteuthis pealeii | reverse complement strand
TTTATTTCTTCCAACACGCCCCTTCTGGTTAAAATGGAACCTCCAAAACATTTAAGCTGAATTACAAAAATGTAAATCCTGATTATCTGCTGTCACTTAATCGCGGAATTCCTATTTTTATGAGTGTCGTCACCTCAGCTAAACTATTCCGTTTTTATTATAAAGAAAGCGAAGAAAAGGACATGCCATACAGTAAAATTACCAAGAAAAAAAAGGGAAGCTCCCCCCCCACAAAAAAAGAGTAGGGAAAGATAAAGATTAGAAGAGAAGCGATAACGTTAATCTGTTTTATCAAAAAAAGGAAAAAAAGAAAAAAAGGAGAGTGAGTTAAATCAAGATTATTTATACTTATTTTTACAATTTGAACCATTTTACAATATCTCTTAAGTAAACATAACAAATGTTGTTATAATTAATCATAATGTTGTATATCACAGTCCTGCTAGTATAAATAATGTAATAAAAACCTAAAGCGATATACAGAGATAATTCGTGGTAATTTGCGTTCAGCACAAAAATAAGATAAAAATACGCTTGGAAAAATATGATATTAAATATCTTCAAGACACAAAGGCACAATTTAAAGAAAATAAGGATTTAACGCTAAAGAGGAAATGGTGTCCATATCTTCTCGGCCATTAAGAAATCTAACGTAAATATGATTCGCCATTTTGAAGATATGGATCACGTGGGTTATTCACTTATAGGTTCAGCTTTCACGTTTATCTGATAAAGTCGAGTATCCATTCTTTCTTAATTGCACAGTTTCCTTCTTTGTGCAAGATTTCTTTTTTTTCCATTTCTTTTCATCGTCTTATTTTATTTTTCTGTTCGTGATTTCCTCGATTTCTTTCCTTCTCCATCAATCTATCTATCTATCTATCTATCTATCTATCTATCTATCTATTTTGATTCTTGTTCTTTCAATCAATCTTTTCTTTTTTCTTTCTATTCATCATTTTTCTTTTTCTTTCTTTCCTCGTATAATATTTCCTTCATTTTCAAAATAGTCTATCTCTGAAATTTGGCATCACGAGACGTTTGTGTAAAATGTGGAATAAATTATTTAGTTAGAAATTTTCTAAAGGTTGGTATTGTATCGTGGTCGTAAAA
>CM042141.1:59003440-59023440 GCA_023376005.1 Doryteuthis pealeii | reverse complement strand
TACATTTGCTCTTCTCTTGTGTCTTATCAATTTTACATTATTATTATTAATAGTAGTAGTTGTAGTTGTAGTCGTAGTAATTGCTGTTCCTTCTTTTAAAATATTCTTTCTTTAATTCCTAGCTTTTTCTTTCTTTTATCATTTCAATTTTTCCTTTTAAAGTATTCCTTATTTTGTTTCTAATCATTTTTCGTCTCGCCTGTCATAGGAGAACGGTGTTCTACTCTGGTAGAAGCACTGCAGTTCAGGAACTAATCTAAAATCTAGCATATTTCCTCAAACCAAAGATCGACGCAACATAATCTTCCTTTCCATAATATATACAGGCAATTTGTGTTGTACAGGGCTAACCTAAACTTTGAGATTTACTATATAAAGCATACTTTTATCAATCTTCTATTTCGTTCCTTCTCAATCTCAACCATAGAACTTCTTTCTTCTTTCTCCCTTTTTTCGTCTCGTTTTTTCTTTTCATTTTCTTCTTTTTTTCCTTTTTCTTCTTTTTTCTTCTTTTTTTTCTTTTTTTTCTTTCTTTTTTCTCTTTTTTTTTTCTTTTCCCCTTGGATTTTTTCAACCAGTGTTAGTCAGTGGTCTATCATTGGAGTCTGAGTGACAGTAAATCTCTTCCGGTCTCCAGGACTCTTCCGATTATTTCAGCTGATCTTAGAGAATGCTGTTGTTTGGATGGTTTCGATTCTTCTTCAATCTCCAATTCTTATAGATTATTATTATTATTATTATTATTATTATTATTATTATTATTAGCAGCAGCAGCAGCAGCAACAAAGGAATGCATCAGGATCATCATCGTCGTCATCGTTCTTATGATCTTTAGTAATATTTTTATTATGTTTCATAGCTGTTTTTTTTTTCTTCTGTCTCCGTGTTTTATTTTTCGTCTTTATGAAAACTTTTTCTTTTAATGTTTATTTCCCTTTGATATTTTTCATTTGTTTTCTAACTAATTCATAAAAAGCAGCCAACACATTAAAATCAATATTAGTTTTTCTTTTTTTTTCTCTTCTTCCTCTTCTTCGTCGCCTTCTTCTTCTTGGTCGCCTTCTTCTTTGCCTTCATCTTTCAAATACGTTAATTTTCTTGCCTCCTTCCTCTCATCTTCCTGTCCATGATATGCATCACTTCCCATTGGCTAGATGGGAAGTCAGAGAGGACCCCTCTGATCAATCGGCTAGTCACGTTAAGCCCTAGCATCAATATGATTGTCTCAACCCTATTACGCTCATTGCAATCCCCTGTCCTTTTTATCATGTGTGTGTTATAATGCGGAGGCTGAGAATCTCAATGTCCTGTGTATCGCGTTAAACACTGATGGTGTGGTTCTAATACTGGAGCTCTGAGGAATTTAGAGTACCCCTTTACCCCCATTACTCCCAGCTCCACTTTGAGCCGGAGTGGTAGTACCTTTTAGGGTCCCATCTATGGGTTGAATAAAAAAATAAGTTTAAAAAAAATTGAAATTAAAAAAAAATCGCATACTCATCAAGAATGAAAATACATAACGTGTACGGCATAAAATAACCCAACAAAATTTGACATAAAATCTAACCAACCAACCTCTTCCTCCTTCTTCTTCTGCTCCTCTTCCCCCTTTTTATCTTTTGTTGTCTGCAATTTTGCTACATGTTGTATACTTTATACACACATTTTGTATACACACAATATACATACATGTATATACACACACATACTCACATATTGTATTTTAATACCTCGACAGAAATATCTCCTCTACTGATAGCTTTGTCAATATACGCAGAATATATCTATTTACCAACCCCTCCACACGAGCAGGATGTGACACAAGATCAATTTCTTAAGCGGAGTTCAACAGGTTTGAATTCAGAGTTTTCCTTCTCCCTAGACCGGTTGCCTAAACAAGGTTAAAGAGCCCAGTCTGTCTTACTATTTATCTATAGTTGGAGGGAGAGCAGGATTCATACCTTTCCTAAGGATATTAGCGCTAAGTGAAATGCAATTACCACGTCCAGGATTTGAACTCGGGGCGACGAGTCCATTTCCCATGACTTTAACCATTGCACCACGCGTCTCCCACTTTATGGTTATATGCAGAATATACGAAGTTGTAGATAGAACTATTGTATGAGGATCATATCAGGATTTCTATTGTTGGTTTTCAAAGAAGAAAGGCGTTTCCCAATTTTAACCTTTGAAAACACCAACTTTCTCTCCACTTTTTTCAATTCGGCATTTTAGCACAGAAAGAAAACATCGATACCGTCCAAAACAGCATGAGCAGATATTGTACCATGATAAGCAAGACTTATCTTATACAAGGTTCTTCTTTTATTACCTCTTTGAAATACTCAGTGTGTGTGTGTGGGGGAGGGTCTTAAATGAGTTGTGGAAACAACACCCGACGAGAAAACAGCTATATGTCCACTTACACAATATAACAGAAACCATCCAAATACGATGAACAAGACACGCTGGACACTGCTAGAGAAGCAAGGACGAACTCATAAGTGGCGTTCTCAATGGAAGCCAGCACATGGGTACGCAAGTATGGGCTGTCTAACAAAGTACATTGACCAGCTCTGCGAGTATACTGGATGCTGCACAGAGGACCTCCCGAGGGCAATGAGTGACTGACGGTTGGTGAGAAATTGTCATAGATGTCCTTGTTACTAGCGTGACATGATGTTGTTGATGATATATATATATATATATATATATATATATATATATATATATATATATAAGATTTTGGATGTTTTTAGAATCATTGTTAACTAAAGTATATATTATTATTTATATGTTGCTTGAAGGCAATTACAATGCGTATATCGTATAAAATTCGATAATTATAGAAAATAATCATGATACGATATACGCATTGTAATTGCCAACTCAGCGTATGAGTATCACAAGGATCTGTGCGGTAAAGTAAGGAGTTGATGGTAGGTGTGGTGCTCCACCTCAGACGCTAAAATAATATCCTTGGTCTTGCGCTAGTGAAAAGGTGATAGACTCCCTCGATGCATGGCTGATACCGTCATTAGGCCGCCCCGACGACTTTACTTTACTTATATATATATATATATATATATATATATATATATATATATATATATAAATGGTTATCATGAAGGCATTGCTTGCTTTATTATAAGTCGAATTAGAAAACTTAATTAATGATTCTTTATTTCGTTTTGGATTTTACGGCACATCAACCCTTGTTGGTTTATTCAATGTCGAAGACGTTTTGTTCTATTCATTCTTGATCGCTATGGGAAATTCTGTTTTTGAACTCAAATATTTAAAAACACATTTTTGTTAAATCATTTTCTTCTATTAAACCCATAGATGAGACACTTATCGGTACTACCACTCTGGGTCAGGGTGTACCTGGAAGTAATGGCAATGAAGGGGTAATCCACATTCCTAAGAGCTCCAGAATTGGAACTTCACCATTAGATGTTGTTTAACGTCATACTGTTATATACTTTCTTTCCTTACTTTCTTACTTCTATTCTTCTTCTGTTCATTTTTTCTATCTTACGTTCTTCTTCTAGTGTCTCTTCTAGCGTCTGGACTTCGTCTTGGGGACTTCGTGTCTGGTTTTCCATTGGGGATTTCTCTTTATCAGAAGCCCTGTGTCATTGGTAGTTTTTAGATAATAACACAAGACTTCGATTTAACTTAGATCATATTCTATTCTGAAATCCCCACCAGACTACCTGCGCAGATTGAGTCGGCAGCGTGCATAACACGACTTACCACCGTCGTGGTCTTGGCCGATCTGACTAAAACTCTCTCTAATCTAAACCGGAAGAGGGTCTTCTCCACCGATTCTCACGGTATCCACGGAAAGGAGGATCAGGACTGAGGTCAAGCCTTGTCATCCAATCCTTCAAGGTCGCCGGCTGCACTTATAACAGCCATTTTGGTTTCTACACTACCGTACATAAGTATTAGGAATCTAATAATTATGTAACAAGACACAGGACACTAAGAACCTAAACCACCGTCTTCTTGCATTTATTATAAAGAGTTCGTGGTTTGCTATAAGGGTCAGGTCAGGTTAATCATGTAGGGGTTTGATGCAATCAGCCGATTGATCGGAGGGGACTTCTCCCACAGTCCGTCTACCTTAAGTAAGTGACAAATTGGAGTGTTGCAAGTCATGAATAGCTGAGTGACAAGGTTCCCTTCATTAAGCATCACGTATCGCCACCCACAACTAACAGGCGGGCACATTGGGGCTTGGGTCGTCTAACCCCTCTGCATAGGTGTAGTTGCTGTATTCTATAGCCCCAGCAGACTGGGCAGGATAAAATCATGTTTCCCAATAGTTTTATATAATGTGTATAATTATTTACATAAAACGATACTAACTCTTCATTTAGTCCGGAAATGTTTCAATTAGAATTGTTTCATTCAAATAACTTAGACAAAAAAATCGATTTTAACTTGACAAAAACCATTAACGTAAACAAGCAATATAAAATATATACGCTTCAATACGTTTAAATTTAAAAGTTGGCATCAAATATGAATTAAAACTTCCGGTTGTGTAGAGATGAAAGTCAAAACAACTCTTCCCAATTATTGATATAGAATTTAAATGATATTGGTTAAGAAAAATTCAGCTTTCTTGGTGCAAAAAATGAGTGTCCATATTAATTTGCACATACACACACACACACACACACACACACAAATAATATATATATATATATATATATATATATATATATATTATTATTATTATTATTATTATATTTATTATTGTTATTATATGCTCCGTAACCCGGTAGAGCTCATTAGGAGCGACTTTAATAAACTTTCACTGTCAGCATAAAGCAAAGATCATCTATTTACAGATTTGATCTCTCTGGTGATCGTAAAGTATATACACAGATGTACAGATAACATACCGCTCCTTAAGCAGCAACTGGCAATGGCCTAGAGATTAACGGATCGGACAGGCGTAAAGTCAGTCGAAGTTTGCTTTTGGTCAGAGTTAGTTGTTGTGTCTAGTCACACAGAAGAGTATATATATATATTATATAATATTATATATATATATATTATATTATATATTATATGTGGTGTGTGTGTGTGTGTGTGTGTGTGTGTGTTAAAGAAAAGGCATACATTCTGGTCATATTAACTGTTATAGATTTATCTCAACCGATATCAATCTGCTTAATCGTAGTATGTTTCCAAAGAAAATAGTACAGAAATCGCCATAAATGGTTTATATTGTTAAACTCTTTAAATAGACTCTCAGACTCTTCTGTGTCTGTTCTATCGGGGATATTCATATTTAGAATAAGGAGATAGTTAGGGTGGGAAAGACACATTTTAGGAATGTCTTACTTCAAAGGAATATAATACTTATTTCACTAAGATTAATGTTGTTGCTTTTCTCATATCTTAATTCTGAAAATTATATCAGAAATGGATTTCTGTTTTCTTTATTCAAACCGTACACTTTAAAGACAAAGATTTACAATAAAGGAAAATAAATCTGGTTGGTTGGGTTTTACGGCATGCCAACCCTTGTTGGGTTATTTGGTGCTGAAGACATTTTGTTTTATTCATTCTTGATAGGTTCTTGATATTTTTTTAAAACTGAACATTTTTAAACAGACTTTTCAAAACCCACTTACTTCTATTTAACCCATAGATAGAACCCTAACAGGTACCACCACTCCACTCAGAATTGACATGAGAGTAATGGTAATGAAGGGGTACTCCATATTCCCCAGATCTATTGAAGAGGAACTTCAACATCAGATTGACTTTAACGTCATATTCAGGACACTAAGAGCATCAGCCACCATTTTCTAGTAAATATATGATAAAAAGAGTTTGAGAGTTGCCATAGGGGTAATAGGATTGGGACAATCATATAGGTGCAAGAGCTTAACATGACAAGCCGATTGATCGGAGGAGGTCTCTTCTTCCGACCGCCTAGCCTAAGTAAAGGTCAGAGTGGAGTTGTTGCTTGTCATAGACTGGTAAGCCATCAGGGTTTCATCATTGAGCATAACGGGTTGCTACCCACTGCCAACAGATATCCCCCATTTGCAGGTAATCTCCCCTCTGTAGAGGTGCAGTCGTTATATTCTCAAGCCCCAGTCGACAGGGCTGCTTAAGAATGTGTTCAAAGAGGTCCCATACATATGTCACTAAGATTACAGTTGCTTCTTTTCTTATATATTAATTTTGAAAATTAATATCAGAAATTGATTTAATGCAAAATTTACACTTTTTGGACAAAGATTCACAATAAAGGAAATTAAATCATTCTGGTAACGATGCTCACCTATCTTATCTTAACACAACGTCTAATTTGCTATATTAATCAAATGATATCTGTTTTAATGGCTTTCAAAAAATTAAAATCTGGATTTTCGTAAATCTCTTTTAAAAATTTTATTTATAGCAATGTAAATGTCTTTTTTTGTTTCTTTATTTAATTAATCAGAAAAATCGGATGTTCAATTAAAACTAAAATAAGAAATAAAGAGAGAAGAGGAAATTGGATAAAGTTTAGTTTAATCGTAAAAAGGCTGGGATTCATTTTGAAATTATTTTTCCTGCCTTTCGCTGTGTGGCTGTTAGAAACTTAAGATCCCTAATCCGCTAAGGATATTATAAATCTTCTTGTGGAAGGATTTAAATGAAATGATATCCTTTTCCCGCCACAGAGACTCTCCATGGATTAGACATCCGAGATCTTTAGGGATAATTGAATTAAGAAAGAAAATTTAAATAAAAAATGATTTGGGTAATAAATAAAATGAATGAATAAAAGGTGTATCAGTAACATCACCATTGACATTAAGCTGAATTAGTTGCATACGTCTCGTCAGTGGTTATAATCAGGGTTCAAGGTCGGGTAAAAAACATGGGTTTTGAATGCTGATTTTCAGGGTAGAAGGAAATTACAATAGACATAATAGGTTCAAAACACGTTCTGTCGATTATTTTCCTTCACAGGGAAATAACTTTAAACTCTTAACGTCCTATACTACCTCATTCCACCCGGCCGGAAGTCACATTTGTTTTCCTAATGTACCCCAAAGATAGCCTTTGTTTAAATGTAATATTAAACATATTTCATCATCATCATCATGTCGCGCAATTAGCACGGATATCCATGACAATCTCTCGCCAACCTTTCCTATCATTCATTTTCCCAGGGAGGTCCTCTGCGCAACAACCTGCATCTTTGCTTAGTTGGTCAATGTAGGTCCTTGATGGGCGGCCCACACTAGCATGTCCGTGTGTTGGCTTCCACAGGAGAACGTCACTTATAAACTCATCCTTGCTTCTCCAGCAGTGCCCAGCATGTCTTGTCCGTCTCACTCGAATGGTTTGTGAGATAGGGGGGGGCAGGTGGCCATATAGCTGTTTCCTCGTGGGGTGCTGCTTCCACGATTTGTTCAGGACTGCACGCAGCATTCTTGTGCAGCTCCCGTCCAGCTTATTCTCAAGGTGCCTCGTTAGGGTCCAAGTGGTGTAGTCGTACAGCAACACTGATACAACCACCGCTTGGAAGAAATGTCGCTTTAGCTTGTCAGTGAGATAGGATTTCCATATTACTGATAATTTGTTTGTGGCCGACCACGCTTTTCCTATTCGTGTATTTACATCGGTTTCTTTAATTTAAGGGAAATAACAGGTAACTTTAGATGCTGAAGAAATGTTTGCCATTTATTGATAAATTCTTATAGGAATGGGGCTCTGGACTTAGAAAATTCTCAACAGAATGTTAAAAGTTAAACATGGTTACATAGACTCCCCTGAAGATCCTTTTTGGTAAACTCCGAATCATTCAGTGGTCTTAGCTGAAAATGATTACAATATTTTATTAAAGTGGTTATATAAGTGGTAATGATGCATCATCCCCGAGAAATTGTTCTGTTTAGTTGATTTTGCTTGAGAATTATTATTATGTTGCTTTGTACCACGATAGACTGATATATAGATAAATATAAACAGACTGAAATGATAGTTAAATAGATATATACTTTTCAACACAGGTTGATAGAAATAATGTAGAAGGAAATGGATTTTTAGAAAGGCATCACAATACTGAAATGGATACTTAGAAATTTACTTGTACATATTAGATTTATAAAGTAGAACCAGGCAACAGATTTATAAGTATAGATATCAAAAGTTATCGCTATCTAGCTTGATTGACAATGAACAGTCTGATACACACACACACACACACACACACACACACACACACACACACACACACACATATATATATATATATATAATATATTATATATATATAAAAGAAAGTTTGATATGTACGTGTCGACTTATAACTTCAAAAGTTCAAAATCTTGCATACACATTAATATCCTTCTAGCCTAGAAACACACCAAACTTGGTTATTGATTTTTCTGATTAAGGGATATAATTGATTTATTAAACAAAAATCAAACGATTTTCGGATGTTTAAAAAATTTGATAAGTCATTTTCCTCTTATTCTATCGCTTAATCCTGTTTTATCTTTCTCACTCACTCTCTGGTGTTCCTATGTTTTTTAAATTTTAGTCTGGTCATGGACCGGGTACTTTTGCTAGTATATATATATTATTATTATTATTATTATTATTATAGTGTGTACAGAAACAACCTACTCAAGTTTCACCATAAGGATCATGGTTAAATCCACTGAATTAATCAAGATATTGATTAATTACAGCTAAATGCAGGAGTTCAGTTTCTCCTGCAGTTTACTGTAATTAATCAATATCTTGATAATTTGACCCTGAGGATCTTTATGGTGAAACTCGAGTCGGTTATTTCTGTACAGACTATAATAATACATCCGCTCTGCTTACGTATTGAGCACTTTATATTTGTTATAACGCCGACTTATCCGGGTAAAATTTGTACCAACTAAATATTGAGATCAACTCAATATTTTCACCGATAAGTCATTCCCTTTTCATATATATATATATATATATATATATATATATATATATATATATATATATATATAATTCGTAGTGTTCGTGTAAGTCCGTTGAAGTCCGTGAGTGTTAAATTTGCGGGACGTTTTGAAATCATTTATTTTTTCTTTTAAATTTATTTACTCTAAAAAAGGTTTAGAGTAAATAAATTTAAAAGAAAAAAAAATGATTTCAAACGTGCCGCAATTTAACTACTCACGGACTTCAACAGACTTACACGAACGCTACCGAATTTGAAATCTTAACAGAAGATTACGACCACTTCTAAATTTCATATCTCCAACATATATATATATATATATATATATTATATATATATATATATATGTGTTGTGTGTGGTGTGTGTGTGTGTGTGTGTGTAAAATGAAAATGGAAGTGAATCCGACGGTATGTTGAAAAGAGAAATAAAGGAAATAATGCATTGAATGGATAAAATAGGACATTTTAATTAATTCAACTTACAAGTGTTTCGGTCATGAGTTTATCCATGTGTACATTGTTCTATCTATTATTATTATTAAATAGCAAAATGAAATGAAATAATAATAATAGAAAAAAATGTAGAAATGTTCCACACACAAAGAAATATATATATATATATATATATATATATATATATATATATATATATGTGGTGTGTGTGTATGCATATTATATATATATATGTGTGTGTGTGTATGCATATATATATATGTATGTATGTGTGTATGCATATATATATGTATATATATATTTACCAACCCCTCCGCACGGGCAGGATGTGACACAAGGTCAATTTCTTCAGCGGAGTTTAACAGGTTTGAATTCAGAGTTTTCCTTCTCCTAGACCGGTTGCCTAACCAAGGCCCAGTCTGCCCTGCTATTTATCCATAGCTGGAGGGAGAGTAAGATTCATACCTTTCCCAAGGGTATTAGCGCTAAGTGAAATGCAATTACCACATCCAGGATTTGAACTCGGGGCGATGAATCCATTTCCCATGACGTTAACCATTACACCACGCGCTTCCTAATGATATATGTATATATGTATGAATGTGTATATGCATATATATATATGTTTGTGTGTATGTGTATGCATATATATAGTATGTGTGTATGCATATATATATATGTATGTGTGTATGCTATATATGTATGCATGTGTGTATGTATATATATATGTTATGTATGTGTGCTTGCATATATATAATATTGTATGTGTGTATGCATATATATATATGTATGTGTGTATGCATATATATGTGTGTGTATGCATATATATGTGTGTGTGCATATATATAATATATATATATATGTGATGTGTGTGTATGCATATATGTGTGTATGCCTATATGTGTGTGTGTATGCATATGTGTGTGTATGCATATATATGTGTGTTTATGTATGCTTATATATGTGTATATGCATGTATATGCATGTATATATATATATATATATATATATATATATATATATATATATATATATATATAGATAGATAGATATGAACAGATGAGAAATAAATAGATATGAAAACAATAGAACAGATAGATAGATAGATATGAACAGATGAGAAATAAATAGATATGAAAACAATAGAACAGATAGATAGCTGTAGAATGCAGTTGTAAGGAATTCAAGCGAGATAAACAGATGGAAATAGCAGACAGTGAAACATTGCTGAGGATCATTACATTTATTGACAATCGTGTGTGTTGGAAATTCCCACTCGAAGGTATGTGAGTGAGGAATAATGAAATAATACTGAGGGAAATGTTTACTTGGGGGCTGATGAAAAATGTGGCCTTTTTCTGCTCGGAGATCTGGACTGGAAACACGGGCAGGATTTGTTTTACCTCGTCTGAAAAGGATGTCCAATATTTTGTAATCTCCGGACAAAGTGGACAATCAGTTACATCGTCATTTCCGGATTTAGGCTGGTCAAATAGGAAGAAACTAGGTCACTTTTGCTTTCCCATTCAATTCCGCAAGGCACTTGGTTTTTCTTTCACTTATTTCTTTTTTCTTTTTCATTCTTTTTCTCTTTCTTTTTCTCTTTTTTCTTTCCACTTGCTTCATATTTTCTTTCTTTTTATTTTTCCTTATATGAAAATCTGAGTTAGATTTGCCTCTAAACAACCCATGTTATAAGCGCGTTTAAAATCCTGCAATGTGTCTTATATATCATTAAGAAATAAAGGTTTACATAATGTGTGGTTAATTTGCATATTGGTTTGAACAAGACCGGGATTAATTAAACATTACTTGGTATTATTTATCTCTCATATTATTGTTTTATTCTCCAATATATATATATATATATATTGTTTGTTTTGTTTTGTTTGTTTTGTTTTACGGCATATCAACCTCAGTGGGTCATTTAATGCCGATAAAGTTTTGAAATAAATCAATTCTTAATGGATAATACAATTTTTTTATAAATACATTTTTCTATTTAACCCATAGATGGGACCCTAACAGGTACTACCACTCCGGGTCAGAGTGGACCAAGGAGCAATGGTGATGAAGGGGTGCTCCACATTCCCCAAACCTCCAAAACTGGAACCTCACCATCAGATAGAGTTTAACGTCATTCCCAGGACATGTAGACCCGCAGCCACTGCCTTCTATCACCCATATGATAAAAAAGGGGTTGGGGCTTGCCATAAGGGCAATAGGGTTTGGAAAATCATATAGGTGCTAGGGCTTGACGTGACCAGCCGATTGATCGGAGCGGGCTTCTCCGACCGCCCGTCTAGCCCAAGATAGGGCCAAAGTGGAGTATTGCATGTCATGAACTGCTCATCCACCTGGGCTCTATCCTTAAGCATCATGGGTCGCCACCCACGGCCAACAAGTGGCCCCATTGGGGGAGTCTTACCCCTCTGCAGAGGTGCAGTCGGTGCATTCTAACGCCCCACCGACAGGGCGGCCGAATATATATATAAATAAAGCCCATGAATGGATTTATATAGAAACAAATTATAATATGAGTACTATTATAATGAGTTTCTACTTAATTTCTTTAGTGTTTTTTATTTAATATTTTTCATTCCATTAATTCATAAATACTTACGTCCGGTGAAAGATGTATTTTCTAGCACCGTCTTTTAAGTGAGAATGCATGACCACATTGATAATAAGCATTCAATCTATTGTATTTGCAGGTTTCATTTTTAACTACTGGGGAAAATTACACAACATTGTAGAACCAGTCTTCATTTATTTTTACGAAAATAAAGGATTAACAAACATAACTTAATTCGATGCTTTGTATTAATTTATGTGATGAAGAATTTATATATTGATACTAAATCTTAAAAAGGGTGACTGTTATCATCTTGCAACACCCTAAATGAAGTCGTCCAAATCGTCCAAGATGGAGAAGGAAAAATGTAAATCCTGATTATCTGCAGTTGGTTATCCGCCGAATTTCTAATGAATGTTTCTCTATTCTCCGCTGAATAACGGACCATTCCGTTTTTATTAGAAATAGAAAATAAAAGTATATGTTACACAGGAAAATATGATAAGAAACAGTAGAGAAAGACATAGAGAGGTAGTGAGTGTGCGGAAGCGATAACGCTAATCTGTTTCAATTCCACATAATTAAAAGATGAAAAGGAGAAAAGAAACAAAACCAAAAAACAATGATGGAGAAGGAAAAAATGTAAATCCTGATTATTTGCAGTTGGTTATCCGCCGAATTTCTAATGAGTGTCGTCGCCTCATCTGAATTCCGTTTTTATTAGAAATAAAAAATTGTAAAAAAAAAGTATATGCTACATAGAAAAATATTATAAGAAACAGTAGGGGAAGATAAAGAGAGGTAGTGAGTGTGTGGAAGCGATAACGTTAATCTGTTTTAATCCCACATAATTAAAAGAGGAAAAGGAGAAAAGAAACAAACAAAAAACAAAAAACAAAAAAAGAGCGAGTGTTAAATTAAGATTATACTTTTTATATATTGAAGTATTTGCAACAGCTCTTAAGTAAACGCACCAAACGTTGCAATAATCAAATCATAACACTGTGGTAATTCCACAGGTCCTGCAAGGAATTCATTGTCCTCATCTTGATTATTGTAGACACAAATTTTTGGCACAAAGTCTTTTGGTTTAAATTCAGTTTTCCGTCTCCTTGATTGGTTGCTATACCAAAGTTAAAGTGTACAGTCTGCCCTATTATTTACACATAGCTGGAGGGGACATAGTTGAATGCATACCTTTCCTAAGGGTATGAGCAACATGCAAAATGCAAACACCTGGAATAATTTAGTTCCTTAAAATGTAAAAAGAGTTCGATTTAAAATTACTAGAACCTTACCGAAGAGAGATCCCTAAAAAAAAGTCCGGAGTGTATGAAAAGAACAATTAAGATGAGGGTATTAGTCCGATTACATCAGAATTTTTTTTCTTTTTTTCCTATTCTCGTTTTGGTACACATGCAGAATGGCCGGGTTAGCTCAGTCGGTAGAGCGTTCGGCTAGAAACCACAAGGTTCCTAGTTTGATACCGGTCCTCACCAACTCAGCGTATGAGTAGCACAGGGATTTGTGCGGTAAAGTAAGGAGCTGATAGTAGGTGTGGAGATCCACCGCAGATGCTAAAACAATCTCCGTGGTCTAGCGCTATTGAAAAGGGGATAGACTCCCTCGCCGACTGGCTGATACCGACTTTAGGCCGCCTCGTTGACTTTACTACTTTACTTACGTATAATGCAGAATAGCGCGCAAGAGATAATACCATTAGATTTCCTACAAAAGCATTACATTTCACGGAAATACCCGAAACGTTTGAGATGCTTGAGGTATAATCTAATGCTATTTATACGTAAAATGCGATTCGAATGATATTATGTCTTGCGCGCTATTCTGCATTCATAAACTTAGTTTTTCTAACAATTTTCTTTACCATACTTTCTAAAAATCCTTGTTCATTTTTCTTTAATTAGAGCAATCACCTCTAACCTTTACTCTTTCTATTCTCCCCCCCCCTTTTACTACTGTGTTACTTCTTTCTTTTCTTTATTTCCTTCTTCTTCCTGTCCTCTCCCGTTCAATTTAGTATATATCTCTCTTCCCCCCTCTCTCTTTATCGATAGCATATCTAATCTTTAACACACTTATTCCTCGTTACATACTTCCTCTCAAAAACCTAACAGCTTTTACCTTAACCCTTTTCTTCTCTTTCAAAATAAATTATTCATTCGAAAGTCTCGTTGACAGTGTAAGTTCAAAGGTCATAGAACGCGTTGTTTCTTTCCAACACTGTGTCGCGCCGAAGAGCCGTAAGCACGACGCTTCTCCAACGAAAGCCGTGCACAACGCTTTATAAAGGATGACAACTTAATTATAGACGGGGCAGGTATTTCCTTAACCAAGAAGAAGACGAAAAAAAAAAAATACCTTTAGTTACTCAACGTTGTTATATGATAGATAATCTGTTTCTTGGCTGTCTTCTCATAAACGCTTCGTCCTTTATTTATTAGTAATTCATAGTTGTGTCGTCAGTTGCCGTCACAAAAGTCTTTAGAATCTGAGCGTGAATAAAGCACCGTTTTTATCGGCTATAAGAACAAGAGGTAGGAGGAAGGAGAGAGAGAGAGAGAGAGAGAGAGAGAGAGAGAGAGAGAGAGAGAGAGAGAGAGAAGGAGGAGGAGAGGAGGAGGAGGCATTTGCCGCTTGTTTAGTGGATGTTCTATTTGAAATTGTCTTTTGTCGTGTTAATCACTGTCTTTATTCTTTGTCCCGAGATAAACACACTGCATCAATGGCAAATGACTTGAGATAGAGTAACAACTTCACATTGTTAATAGGCGAAGAATTGGGGAAATAGTCTCTATCTATCCTAGTCTATTTATCTATCTCTATCTAAATATTCTATTTATATCTACCCACTCTCTCTGTTTCTATCTATCTATATATATATTAATATTATCTATATATCTATCAATATATTCTCTCTATCTATCTATCCCTCTCTCTCTCTCTCTCTCTCTCTCTCTCTGTATATATATATATATATATATATATATATATATATATATATATATATACTCTATTTATCTACCTATTCTCTATTCTCTAGCACTATCTATTCTCTCTCTCACACGATATATTCTCTCTCTCGCTCTCTCTCTCTATCTCTCTCTCTCACTCTCTCTCTCTCTCTCTCTCTCTCACACACACACACAATATATATTCTCTTTCTCCCCCCCTCTCTCTCTCTCACACAATATATTCTCTCTCACAATATATTCTCTGTCTCTCTCTCTGTCTCTCTCTCTCTGTCTCTCTCTCTCTGTCTCTTTCTCTCTCGCATTATTTATTCTCTCTTTCACTATAATTCTCTCTCTCTCTCTCTCTGTCTCTTTCTCTCTCGCATTATTTATTCTCTCTTCACTATAATTCTCTCTCTCTCGCATTATATATTCGCACTCTTTCTCTCTCTCTCTCGCACTATATATTCTCTCTCTCTCTCTCTCGCACTATATATTCTCTCTCTCTCTCTCTTTCTCTCGCATTATATATTCTCTCTCTCACTATATATTCTCTCTGTCTCTCTCTGTCTCTCTCTCTTTCTGTATCTCTCTCCTGCTCTCGCATATATATTCGCTCTCTCTCTCTCTCTCTCTCTCTCTCTCTCTCTCTCTCTCTCTCTCGCACAATATATTCTCTCTCTCCCTCTCTCGCATTATATATTCTCTCTCTCTCTCCTCTCTCTCTCTCTCTCTCTCTCTCGTTGCCCTTTATTTTAGAAATCAAAAGGAATGAACGTCGATGTCATTAGAAAACGTTGCGGATGAAGTAATTATATTTCCTTCACAATATCGTCTAGCTGAAAATCTACTCTAAATCCTATGAATGATTTTATATAGATACTAATTAAAATAAGTAATCTTTCTATATGCGTTCTTATTCAATTTCGTTAAGTTTTCTAATTTGATAAATTTCATAACATTAAAACTTAAATATTTACGCCCGGCGGAGGGTGCATATTCCTGCTAGTACAGCAGAGCTTTATATATAAATTTAATTTGTAAAATATTTTCTATAATCTGGATACCAAAACAACTGAAACGTAACGATCCATTGTAGAATTTAGCGCATATATATCGCTCCCTTTTTACAGTTATTTATTAAGCGAATTTGAACATGTCACTAAGGTTACACGATCCTTAAGAGAGGAAATGACGCAAAAGCCACATCAATTAATTTGTGTCAGTCAATCGTCGATAAAGATCGAAATTGTTCATGCCATATCGCTTATTTTTTTTTCCGAATGTCTTCATTCGTCTCCCAATTGCTCATTTGCATTTGACCCCTGACATTGGGGTTAGGAAAGTACAACCCAGTTTTTTTTGTTATGCAGTATCACCCCAAATTGTTTCTTCCAACTGGGCCAGAATTACGGTTTACAATGACGAAGTTTGCTTCATTGTGACAAGTGATGCTTAGATAAGTGAGGTCTTTATAAATATCAGAATACACAAAAGAGTAACAGAGGCCAAATTAGTTGGGTTGCGGTTAAACAGGATCCGGATTTGCTGCACTGACAAGCCGTACAAGATATTCAGATTTTGGGTCGGAAATGGATGATACTTGAATAATGAATTGATCGAAGATTAAAATTTAATGTGTGACAATAACTAATTTGTAGTGAAATACTTTTTTATTTATTATTATTTAAACTGGACAGCAGAAGATATCTGATCGGTTTTTATAAGTCTTCGAACCCTAATCCTTAATCTCCCGTCCTGAAAATGACGACAAGGATCATTGGCTTCTTAATCTACTTCTTACTCTACCATCCATACCATCCAATTACATTTGTTTATGGAGATCCATTTAAATAAATTCGCAGCGTACAGAAAGCTGTTGCAAGATGGGTATATTCCTGACTTTTGTGAGCTAGGACTACTAATGGAAGGAGGAGGAAGAAATGATGAAGGTTTAAAAAAGGATAGACGATGGTTTGACCGTAGCGTGACCCCGAACGAAGAATTGAGTGGCAAGCGGAAGTCGGGTGTTGACCGGAAGTCACGTGGTGACGTGGGGGAAAAAAGAAAGGGTTCGTCCTCTTTTTGCCGGCGGCGGTCGTAGGGTACGGACCTCATGAGAGGCCAGTAATCTAGTAGTGCTCTCTCTCTCTCTCTCTCTTTCTCTCTGCCTTTCCTCCTCTCTGGTAGGAGCCCACTATACGAGCACGAAAATAAAGGCTGGCAGTTGTGACGACATGTTTCTCGTGTTATGATTTTTTATCGGCACCATTTCAGCACGGTGACTTTTGGAGTTTTAGTACCAAGAAAGAAAAAAGGACTACGGTACATGTATCGTTTTAGTGCCGTAAATATTACAACGTAACAATACTTGAATAATGAATTGATCGAAGATTAAAATTTAATGTTGTGACAATAACTAATTTGTAGTGAAATACTTTTTTTTATTTATTTAAACTGGACAGCAGAAGATATCTGATCGGTTTTTATAAGTCTTCGAACCCTAATCCTTAATCTCCCGTCCTGAAAATGACGAAAGGATCATTGGCTTCTTAATCCACTTCTTACTCTACCATCCATACCATCCAATTACATTTGTTTATGGAGATCCATTTAAATGAATTCGCAGCATACAGAAAGCTGACTCGGGACAGCGTTAGGGAAGGCGAACGAGTGGATGTACACGCAAACTAGGCAAGGTCGATTTCGATGTCTTGCCAAAATAGAAAGTCTCAGGACAAAAAATAAATATCGCAGTCGCTTTGAAAATGCATTCATTGGAGGATTACCCTAAAAGGGACGGTTTTCTAACTGTTGACGTGATATCGGGAACTGCTGTCGCTAACGGACCAGTCGAGACAGGGTCAGTCAGAAACGAACCAGGTAGACAGGAAGCAGGTGGACAAAGTCATTAGGGAAGTCCTTCCAGGATGGAACGTCTCTGAAAATGAAGAAAATTATCATAGAATTTTTAATCCACCTTACTCTACCATCAATACCAATTACAATTGCATTTGTTATAAAGCTTTATTTAAATGAATCCGTTCGGGTGTTCGTTCTCGTAACTTTGTAACATTTCGGACTCGTCTAAAAAAATGACGTATGTAAATGTCTATGTGTGAAGTGACAGGATCTATTTGGAAATGTGTACTTTAGAGAAATGGGAGTGTAAATTGTAATATTGGTCATATACTTATCTTACACTTTTCTACTTATCTTTAGACTGGAACTGGTTAGGTCTCTGCTATTCTGGATCGGAGTAGTTGGGTCTATCTGTGTCCGTTGGTGGATTTTTTTTTGGACTGGATGGCATTTTCGCTGTTCCTCGAGGCGTCTGGAACAACATGGGTCGTCTTGAGGATGCTTTCTCTTGTGTCATTGCTTAGTTTTTTTAGGAAGCGACTGGTAACCTTTTACACATCATCCTTACAAATAGAATTATACATGCTGTAATGTTGCGGTTTCGATCAAAAGGAATGACGTTGTGTGTAAATCTCCATATGTAAAAGGATAAGATCTATTTAAAAATGGGTTTGTGATCAATTTAGAGGAGTAGGAGTGTAATTAGTAATATACGTCATATACTTATCTTATAATGCTCTACTTATCTCTTGACTGGATCTGGTTAGGTCTCTGCTATTCTGGAACGGAGTAGCAGGGGCTCTCTGTGTCCGGTTGTTGGGCTGACATTTTCTCTCTTCTTTGAGTTTAAAAATTTATGAGAGTAAAAAATAATTTAGAAACGTATTTATAAGGATGCTTAGGGAATTAATCTATATCCTCGAGATATAATAAAAGCGACATTACGATTTAGACCGTTTTTAGAGATAAAGTTAAAGCAATCCTCAGACAAGAGTCAAATGGTTGAGATTTTAAAAAGAAACGGTAGTTTTTTAGTGTTTATATAAGCGTTAATCTTGTTCACGCGATGGAATGTTATAACGCTAAATTATTAAAAAAAACTATGGCTTGTTTAGCGTTTATATAAACGCTAAAAAAACTATTATTGATTGTGTGTGTATATATAATATATATATATATGCATGCGCGCATCCTTATGTTTGCTATAATAAAAGATATCAGTAAATTAAACCCGACCCAAAAGCCGACAAACTGGACCGGTATTCGCTTCATCTAAATTCCCCGAACAGTATTTCGAAGACTCGGAGAGAGAGAGAAAGAAAGATCGATCAGGTCGGCACACATTCGGCCTTTTTATTTTTTATGTGCATTGTATTGCCCTTCAAATCATTAATATATAATATATATATATATATATATATACTTTGGTGCGGTACCAAGTTTCTTGGTACAAGGTGATTCTAGGTGGGTCCTAATTTTCTCGCGAGTGGAAATGGTCCATAACCACGATACCCATGGTATTTAAGGCCTTTTATTCCCAAATAATATATATATATATATATATATATATATATATATATATATATATATATATATATATATATGCGTGCGCGCATCCTTATGTTTGCTATAATAAAAGATAATCAGTAAATTAAACCCGACCACAAAAGCCGACAAACTGGACCGGTATTCGCTTCATCTAAATTCCCTGAACAGTATTTCGAAGACTCGGAGAGAGAGAGAGAGAGATCGATCAGGTCGGCACACATTCGGCCTTGAGGGCAGAGAAACATCGGACTTTACCGTTGCAAAACATTCGCCCACCTCACAATGAGCGCAGAAAACGTCGGCGTCTTGAACCAGCAAGCAAGAACTTTATTGTCACAGAAGCGACGGGACTTCAAATGTCAACATTAATGATAGTGGACAGTGGTGGGACGGCGCCCTGGGTGCGAGATGATTACAACTAGCCGTGTCGGTGATATGAGGCCACTAGGGGCCCCCAGGATAGTATTCATATCATTGTCCGTGACAGATCTTCAACAAAGGGCTAATCACGCACGATTCATCCCCCCCCTTTTCCCACCCTCCGCCCTTGTCGCTAAATAAACGTCCAGCCGTTCCTTGCACCGACTTGTCAATATTAACTTTGCCCTTTTAA
>CM042141.1:58985940-58998440 GCA_023376005.1 Doryteuthis pealeii | reverse complement strand
TCCAGCGAGGATCAAACTCACTATTCAATAGATTTGCGTGACTAGCTTGATGACCATTATACCAGGATGTGACACACATTTTTACCCAACCCATTCGACACGGATAGGGTGTGACAAAAGTTTGCAGGTAGGTGGCATCCAGGCAGCATTGAACTCGCTACTATAGTAGTCATGTACCAGCGTGACTGGTTTGTTAACCATTACACCACGATAAGACGCCTTGGGGTAGAGTAGCAGTAAATACAATTCTTCAATACTGATGTTGATCTTGTGAGAATTGTTTCTCTCATATTTTAATGTAGAAAGTCAATTTTGGACACATGGCGTAACGGATATAAGGGTTGAGTTAATACACTTCTAAGAGACAATCATCTCTGGGCTGCAGGTTCAATCTTGGCCAAGGATGATAATAACGTAGAATACTTAACACAGCTTAACACTTGTTCCCGGTCATGGTTAATGGAATGAGAACAGTCTATCACCGTAGATTGAATAAAGGTTTTGGTTCAAAGTTCCATGAAGGCTACCGAGTTCGAGACAATAGTTCCCGAGTTCGAAGAGGAAGTTCCCGAGTCCGACTAAAAATAGATGAGGAAGACCGGAGTGAACATCGGTCGAAACGTTGTGTAGGTAACAGTAAAGATAAGTAAAATAGTCCGAATATTACAAATTATCAAGCCTCATCTCAAGAATTCAGAGAAATTAAACACCTTTATTTTTGTTTGAAATAATGAATTATTTTACATCTTCAGACTGGAGAACTAATTCGAAATCAAATAAATTGGAAATCTTTGATTAAAATAAATAATCATTTTACTGATGCAAATAATTCTAACTAGCAGGACCTATGGATACACCACAGTATGATAATTTAACTATCACAACGTTTGATATGTTTACTGAAGAGCTACTGCAAATAGTTCAACATTTGCTCCAATTTGAATCTTTGGGTTGTGTGGAGTACACATTCATCGCCAGTACACACAGGTTCACTTTGACTCGGAGTGGTAGTACCTATTAGCGTCCAATTTGTAGGTAAAACAGGTGAAAATTACTTTTCAAAATGTGTTTAAAAATTGATTTTTCAAAAAATGCCGTTTCTATCAAGAATGCATAAAACAATGTATTCGGCATAAAATAAGCCAACAATGGTTGACATGCCATAAAATCCAACCAACCAACCAACCGAGCCAGCCAAGCGCATACGACTGCTAACGCTGTAAGCAATTTGACGCCAGAATAAAAAAAAGCCGAATACGTTTTATTTTATTATTTCTTGATGGTACTCAATTTTTAAAAACTTATGGTACTTATTTTTTTAAATACATTTTTTCGGTAATAAAGGACTATTTGCTCGTAAATTCCTACCATAAAATAAACTGAACCCCAATTTTATGTCCGTGTTTTTGTATTAAATATTTTCTTTTTCTTGCATCCGTTATGTTACAATACAAAATATATTTTCTTTATTTTAATATTCATTTCAATGTGCATATTCTAAAAGTTTTTATTTTGTGAGAATGTTTAGTTTTAAAGTGGGGGCTCGTTTTACAATTTAGGCATAAATTGGATCCTCCTTTTATGACCGTAATTTTGTTTCTTCGTCGACGATGATTAAAATCTGACGTTTTATTTTAGAGTACCAAAGCTAAAAAGAAAAGAATAAAAGCAAAAGTAATATTCAACTTTTTACTCGTAAATTCCTACCATAAAATTAGGCTTGGGCATTTTATGGTAGGAATTTACGAGTAAAAAGTTGAAGTGTAAAAACGAACCCTCACTTTAAAACTAAGCATTCTCCCAAAATAAAAACTTTTCAAATATGCACATTGAAGTGAATATTAAAATAAATAAAGGAAATATATTTAGTATTGTAACATAACGGGTGCAAGAAAAATAAAACATTTAATACAAAAACACGGACATAAAATGGGGGGTTCAGTTTATTTTATGGTAGGAATTTACGAGCAAATAGTCCTTTATTACCATTTTTTCTATTAAAGGTTCACTAGGATCTATAGTGGTAGTACCTGTTAGGGCTCTATTTATGGATTAAATAGAAAAGATGAGTTTAAAAAAATATGTTTAAAAAATTGAGTTTCCATCAAGAATGAATAAAACAAAACGTCTTCGGTATAAAATAATCCAAAAAGGGTTGATATGCCATAAAATCCAACCAGGCAACCAAGCAAGCGAGGCATCCAAGCGTATGTATATAACTGCCTGCACGACTGCAAACAATTACATATCCAGCTGTAAGCAATTAGACGCTAGAATAAAAAAGATACCGTCGACTAATTCTAACGATCAGAGAAGAATATAATCAAAAATTGAGGCCACAATTTCGTACGGTTAGAAATCAAAGGGTTTTGTTATATTTATATAATAAGTATCAGCACCGACAATAGAGAAAGTGAAATCGTGCGGGTGGTCGGTCGAAAATTGATAAATATAAAATATGATTGCTGTCAAACTGGAATAATAATTGCTAGATGAGGGCTTTTTTAGGAAGTCACTTTTAAAAAGAAAGAAATGTTGACAAGCAGTCAAAATAGACTTTTTTTTTTGTCACAATTCAGTTTTCTTTTGTTTGTCTCTTTTTATAAACTTAAAGGATACGAATCTTTCATTTTGGCATCAAAAGAATCTTTTTTTTTTCTTTGGAGATTTAATATATTTAAAAGTCGACCGATGAATTTTACGTTGTGTTTTTTTTTTCTTCCTTAGAATATATTGTTACTAATGGTAGCGTTTGTCTTTATGAAAAATTAATTGTAAATTTCATTCATCATGAAAGGGTGAAAAAGTGGCTTATTGTTGCAGATTTAGGAAAATATAAGGGAGAAAAGAAAAGTCAGCTCAATAATTATGAAATATTATGGGCCGGGTTAGCTCAGTCGGTAGAGCGTTCGGCTAGAAACCACAAGGTTCCTAGTTCGATACCGGTCCCCGCCAACTCAGCGTATGAGTAGCACAGGGATCTGTGCGGTAAAGTAAAGAGCTGATGGTAGGTGTGACGCTCCACCTCAGATGCTAAAAACAATCTCCTTGGTCTAGCGCTATTGAAAAGGGGATAGACTCCCTCGCTGACTGGCTGATGCCGACTTTAAGCCGCCCCGTCGACTTTACGTTTTACTTATATATACATACTTGTTTTAAGTAAACGCACGCGTAAAAGGGACAAAGGAACGTATGCAAAACCTTTGGGAAATTGAAACTGTATTTAAGCAAACTTTTCACACACACACAGACACACACACACACGTATATATATATATATATATATATATATATATATATATATTTTTGGAGGATATGTCCTTAATTGAAGTCATATCTAATTTTGAAAATTAATTAGTTAATATTTAATGAATTTAGGTGGGCATATATGTTCAAATGTAAGGCTAAACAAATCGAGAAAATGTCAGTCCCTGAATGTACATTTCGACCTATAGGGATTGACATTTTCTTGATTTGTTTAGCCTTACATTTGAACATATATGATTATTAACTTATTAATTTTCAAAATTAGGTATGACTTCAATTAAGCACATATCCTCCAAAAATCGTCGGCTAAAAGCCATATCAAATAAACACATTGTTTATTTACGTACTCTCATATATATATATATATATATATATATTCATGTTTGCTCGTTCCAGCACATCTGTGTTGGGCACTTTGTCCTGTCGGCGTGTGCGTAGAATGCGGCGTAGGCATCTGAAGTGGAAATTGTCCAATTTCTTCACGTGGCAGGAGTATGTGATCCAGGGTTCGCTACTGTAGAGGAGAGTGCTGAGAACGCATGCTTTGTAGACGCGCAGTTTGGTTCTCTTGGTGAGGATGGCATTTTCTCAGACTGTCTGGCTCAGTTTGGCCATAACTGCCGTCGCTCTCGCGATTCTTCTGTTGACTTCACTGTCAGTGGTGACTGTATTGGCAATGGTGGACCCAAGGTACTTGAAGCTCTCTACTGCTTCCAGGTTGTGCCATTATATGTGAGAGACGCCTGCGTTGACTCGGTCACGCTGGAGGATGGAAAAAGGCGGCATCCCCAAAGACGTACTGTATGGCGAATTAGTGGAGGGCACCCGACCGGTAGGAAGACCACGCCTACGCTTTAAAGATGTCTGCAAGAGGGACACGAAGAGACTTGATAAGTTGAAACACGTGTCTGTTCATGACTATATATGCTCCCCATCAACCAGGGGTTGAGCACTTTGGAGGGGATTTCACTGATGACTGCCAACTAAAGCGTAAACGCAAAGCTTTCCTATAAAAGGGGTGGAGCACTCTATGGTGGCCTTTACATGCATACAGATGTGTGTATCAAAACAGTTAAAATCCCCTTTGCATTCTGTGGGTGACGATGGCCGAGCGGTTAAACTGATGCTGAATCGATTGGGGTTCTATCCCGGCTGTAGGTAGCTCACAAAATGTCTAGCCACACTGAAGAGACTTGATAAGTTTAAACACGTGTCTGTGGATAACTATATATATATATATATATTATATATATATATATAAAAGTATCTAACTGACTAGTATGTAGGGGATAATTCTATTTGAGATCATTAATATCTCCTGTATATCTACAAATGTAAGAAAGAGTAAGGGAAAGATAGACAGGGAGTGAGTACGCGGAAGCGATAACGCTAATGTTTCAGTCGAACATAATGAAAAGAAAGAAGAGTCAGTGATAAATCAAGATTCTTATACTTTTTACATAGAGAAATATTTGCAATAGCTTTTAAGTAAACATATCAAACGTTGTAATAATTAAATTATCATAATGTAGTATATCGACAGGTCCTGCTGGTATTATCCTAATATATTATCATTGTATAAAAATTTATTTCCTCAACTGGCTTTCCACTGTAAGGATCTGGTACATTACCTATGTTTGAATGTAGTGAAAAACTAGTTTTGGCTGGCCTAATATTTTCCCATATTTTCCTAGTACCCCACTCGTACCAGGTCAGGCACAAAGGCCCTATTAAGGTGTGATCCATCCACAAACCGAAGTTCATGTGATGGTGGGTGAAAAAAGTGCGTGTATTCCGTCGGCATTCCACCTCAAGGGGGCGCCTCAGATACCGGGCAATAAACCCAGCCCTTCCCCTTTAAATCGAGGGGGCAGGTGTTGCCTGGGGGGATGGCCCCCTGGGATCGACGCTATTATTACAATATAACCGGTCCAGCGGCCGAGGCTCACCGGACCCTCGGTCGAAACCGGGTGGGTTAGATAATATTTTCCCATTGATGGTAGAAGAGATTATTCTGAAGTGAAAGGCAAAGATCCCCGTCCAGGATTTGATCTTGACTCGGTAAGTCTATTTCCAACGATGATAACCATTACACCACGCGCATATAAATATGCGTATCTCTTAAATAGCGATTCTCAAACCTCCACTACCAATGACAAAGTTGGTGAGTCTAATATACTTTTTTAAACCATGAATTCTATCTACAAAATAACTGATATTTTATTCAATACTTGATCAAATTTTCCATGGGAAGGTATCTCCTCCTAGACCATCGACTACAGACATTTTGGCTGAAGTACAGAAAAAATATCATGGTATCAAATATGTTCCTTGTCCGTCCTACCAACTTGTTCGTTCCATCTTGTAGACTATGGAACATGTTATTATTCCTACCTCTTGTCTCGTGTAGTAGCATCTCGGATTTGAGGGAAAGTGCTTGAAAGATGATTATTTCAGTCGAACAATGGCTATATATTACAGTTAAAAATTGTTGTCTCATGGTAGTGGAAAACCACCAAGTGAGTTGGTTGAAAGTCTCATATAACTTCTTATTTAAGAATAAATAAAAGAAAATTTATTCGGTATAGAATAACCCAACAAGGGTTGATATGCCCTAAAATGCAACCAAACAACCAAACTTTGAAGAGACATCATCGTTAAGTTAAATGCTAATAGCTCGGTCCAGGATTTGATCTTGACTCGTAGGGCTATATACCACGAAGTTAACCTTTACAAGACGCGTATATATTAAAGATCCCCACCCCTAACCTTCACAACTAAAAATAATGATGAGTCTAATATACCTTCTTATCTTATGGATTCTATCTACAGCATAACAGACGTATAAAACAGCTCCACTAATACTAATAGTAATTAGTCTAATATATATTCTTATACCATAGATTATATCTACAGCATGACGTGATCGGAGACGTATAAAAAAGCTGTATTTGTCATTAATTATTTATCGGATGGGATTGTAAAAAATCCCTTGAATCAAATAAACCTCTCTATAAACTGTATAAAAAGAAAAGACAAGAGAAAATAATTCCTTACCTCCAGGCGAGTAATTTCGATATGCCTGATATTATTAATGGGTCATTATTTTTGTTAACCTAGCAACATTTTACGTGGAGTTCATAATTGTAGGGAGAGATTAACATCTTTATTTTCATCAAATATACATTTATTTGAAAATATGAATAATTCAATTTAATTAAACAATTCAATTCAACCCATTGTTTTTAGTTTGACGGTTGGTTTTGAAGGCTATCACAATCCAAGTGTGAAGAAAAAGACGTGGCAACTATGATACTGTTCGTTTAACTTTGATTTATTCCCTTAATGTTTCTGAATAAAAATCCCTTCGTCAGAAGTTTTCTGAAAGCAGGAGCCCTAAAAGAGAGCTGTAAAGTTGTCGCTAGAATCTGCTCATTCTGTTTTTCATTTTTGGATTTTTTTTTCTGTATTTAAAAAAAATCGTTTTGGTTGTTGCAGTCTATTTCTGAATGAATTTATTATACAATAAATACCGGAATTTTACAAGTTCTAACCCTATCAGAGGCACAGGTGAGATCGGTGGTGGTGCCCCACCCAGCACCGATAATGATGAGTCTGACATACCTTCTTATAACCTGGATTCTCTCTACAGCATAACCCGCTCGGAGACATATCACAAAACAGCATTTATCACTAATGGTTTATCAGCAATGATTATAAAAATCATTTGAATCAAATAAACCTCTCTATAAAGTAAACTGTATAAAAAGAAAAGAAGGAATTCCCTAGCTCCAGGTGAGTGGCTTCTTTATGATATACCTGATATTATTAATGGGGCATTATTTTTGTTACCCTAACAACAATATGTCACCCACGTGTGAACGTGTCGGATTAATAAATTTTTTGTATCCATATAAGCGTTGCCGTGGATACACTAACCACTTATATGATATAAAGCAAAAATCTATCTCTACTGATGTTTTTCTTTCTTTAAGCATTTGTTCTTCTCTCCACCCCCAACTGCTCTACCCAGCCAGAGTCCATGATGGGCAGGTATTATCGGACACTTCATCGACAGATGTATCACGTGTTTGAAATGAACCACCCTTTTCTCGATTACTCATATCAAACCACATCTCTTACCCTCTCACCCCCCACACCCAAACGATTTTGTGATGTTTCTGTTTTTGTTGTTTTTTTTTGTATTTTTTCTCTCTCGGTAAAGCGTGTACCTTGAATGTTCCCATTCAAACTAACGGTGGATGATGACAAAGGAAGAAAGGAAAAAAAAAAAAAAAAAAAAAAAAAAAGAAAATAATTTTATGTATTTACACGGCGGGAAATAAAGAAATAATATTTTATTTTGTTGTCCCCAATGATCAGATTACAAATTCTTTTCATATTTTTTCTACTATTCATTGCCACACACGTTAAAGTACAAGAATTCTGTTGAATTATTAGCTAAAAGGTAATTCCTTTTTTCTCTACATACACACATAAAAACCATATACATACATTAACTTTCTCTCTCTCTCTTTATATATATATATATATATATATATAATATATATATATATATAATATATACATTATAGGATCTAAGGTCCTTATAATTATGATCAAATTAGAATATTGAGCACTTTTTACATATAAGTAATCCCAAAGAGTCATTCATGTCAGCCCCTATCCTTCCTCCCTTCACTTCCGCTACTAACTCAACCCCTACCTCACCACATCACATGTACTCGCACGTAATTTTGCTTTCAATAAAAAAAATATTTGACTGAGGATGTCTGTATAAATCGGACGAAACGTTTCAACGCTTAGATTTGTTTTGAGTTATCATTTCTTGTTCACTATCCTTTTACCTACCTCATACTGTCGGATTCTACTACATCTATCCTATCTTCATATATAACTTAGTAAACTCTTTCGGTGTTTTTTCGTTGGGTCGCTACATTACGATACTGATGGTTATTTTCAAGAAGTACGGGTGTGTTGTTCTTTTCTTTAAAAAGTAAACATTTTTCTCCAGGAATTTTTATTTTATTTTGAAAACTGAATTTTCTGTTTTTTTTTAAAATTTTACACCGGATCAGTAAAGAAATTTAAAAAAAAAAAAATATATATATGGTGATTGCCACTTCTTGACAGAATAAGGCCATTTCTATAAGTACGGCGGTGATCGCGCGGTGCCCAGGCGTTCAGCTTTGTTTCTACTTACTGTTGTATATATGAGCCTCTTCCCCCGTTTCCTCTTGTATGCGACCGTACGTGACTGAGAAACCCAGCCTTTGACAGGCAGGCCCTGCCACAAGCTACACATATATAGTCCGGCTTAAATGTGGGAAATGTGTCCATGACTTTCTTCATGTGCCATTTGCGTAGGGACCGCTTCAGGATAGAGTGCTCCAGCCGTTTTACCTCAAAGCCCTTGCAGCTATCATAGACAAGTTTTCTCCATGCTACACGATTTGTAGCTATTCCCTCCCACCCATGAACGTTTATGTTAAGCGTTCCAACTGATGCTGAACCGATCAGATTTCAATCGCGGCTGTAGGTAGCTTACAAATGTCTAGCCACAGTGAAGAGACTTGATAAATCGAAACACTTGTCTGTGGATGACTATATATATATATATATATATATATATATATATTATATATATATGTATGAAAGTACGCAAACAGTTTGTTTGATATATTTGTTTACGCTTTACATTTGAACAGATATATTCGCCTAATTCATTAATTATCATCTAATTAATTTTCAAATTAGGTATGATTTCAATTAAGCACATATTATCACCCCCATATATATATATATATATATATATATATATATATATATATTCAACTGCTACTCCGGGGTTTTCCCTGGACCACCATTAGTAGTTAATCTAAAAAGTACTCAATGAATTTCGTAAAATATAGAGCATTAATAGTTGTAGAAAAAAGTTTTTCTCTCCACTACTGTCTCGGTGCTTAAAATGCACCTTCTTCAGGAGTTCTCCGATTGCCCCATTCAGTCCTTCCTCATTTGAAACAACACTGTCCATTCATGTGTGAGTGTCTTTAGCTCCTTGAGTGACTTGTCAAATCTTAGGGTTCTTAAAGTTCTGCACTTTGATGCCACACCCTCAGCTACCCAAGCAACTTTGTGCAGTAGTGCCTACTCCGTGCCCGGTAGTTGTTAGATCATATTAAAACGATATTTTGTGCCAGTGCTTCATCGAGCATATATATATATGTATTGTCGGCTAAAAATGCCATATCAAATTAAACACATTGTTTGTTTACTTACTTTCATATATATATATATATTAATTAATTAACTTTCAAAATTAGGTACGACTTCAATTAAGCAGATATTCTCCCAAAAATTGTCGGCTAAAAAAAAAGCCATATCAAAACACATCGCTTGTGTATTTACTTCTCATACTGTCGTGTAGAAAAAGTCACTATAAGAGGAATAAAAACCTACTTCTAAACAAAACGAAAAAATCTAAGAAAGTCCGGTTGGTGTAAGTGTTACGGTCCTCGCCTCTTGTCAGTCAGGGTTCGAATCACGCACTAGGCGGTCTTCCTATCTATAGCTCTGCTGATGAGGCCTAATAGGCCGAAATGTACATACAGAGATTGATTTTTCTCGATTTGTTTAGCCTTACATCTAAATAGGTATGCCCGCCTAATTAATTAATTATTAATTAATTAACTTTCAAAATTAGGTATGACTTCAATTAAGCACATATTCTCCCAAAAATTGTCGGCTAAAAAAACACATCTCTTGTGTATTTACTTCTCATATATATATATATATATAATATATATTATAATAATTAATATAATATGGTAAAGAAAAGGCTTAAAAACCGGTCATTTTGTGGTTATAGATCTATTTCTACCCACAAGTATCTGTTTATACCTCAGACCGCTAACTTTATGACAATGGTAAACAGAAAATTCAGGATGGTGTCACTCAATTATATTGCCGTGTTAAATGATATATGTTCATCGATCTCTCAACTTGAAACCGAACATCTCTAACATTCCTGCGTTGGAATCATCTTAATACCAATTTGCCTGGTAACCCATCTACGACGTAGATTCTACGTATATATATATATATATATATATATATATAATATATATATATATATATATGAAATAAATATTTTTAGAAAAAACAAACACATGATGTTATAATTCGCTGACAGAAATCTGTTTCGACCCTTTATTGAAGTGGTCTTCATAAAGAGCGAGATGTGTGTGAAAGAGAGACGGTGTGATTAAACCGTTACAAAATAAAAAGTGGTACAAACGAAACGTTCAAGTTCGGAGCTGGAATTTTTTTTTTTAAATTTTGAAAATGCATATTCTGTTTTCAAAATAAAATAAAATAAATTTTCTTTTCTTTATTTTTCTTTCACACACATCTCGTTCTTGATGAAGACCACTTCAATAAAGGGTCGAAACAGATTTCTCTCAGCGAATTATAACATCATGTGTTTTGTTTTTTCTAAAAAAATATTTATTTCATACTGTCGGATTCGCTTCCATTCACTTTTTCATATATTATATATATATATATAATATATATATATATAATCCATTGATTTATTGGCATCTATCTACTAGAGACGATGGTGTATTGTCCAAAAACAAGTGTAATTACATCACCTGGGTGGATTAATATAAAGGATAAGCTGTCGTCCAATCAGTTGGTCCCTTTTTTCACACTGCTGTTGTGATCCAAAGAAAAGATTAAAAAACAAAATATCAAAACAAAAGAACAATGCAGTTTGTCAACGATCATGTCACAGGAGTTGCTGAATAGCGCTGAAGTTCGGCATCACACCACGTGAAAGAATCCATCTCTGGATTTTATCTCAGGTCTACCCCTTAGCATTTCCATGGAATGAGTATAGCCGCTAGACAGCGGAGATTTTATAACAGGCTTTTCTTGTCTAGATGGATTGCCGTCAAAGGCTAAATGGCCCCATTTACACAATTTTGGGGATTTATGTGAGTTGTAAGTAGCCCTATCGTACTACTATTTACCGCCCTGTTGGCTGAGGCGTTAGAATGCACCGACTGCATCTCTGCAGAGGGGTAAGACTCCTTCAATGGGGCCACATGTTGGCCGTGGGTGGCGACCCGTGATGCTTAAGGATAGAGCCCAGGTGGTTGAGCAGTCCATGACTTGCAATACTCCACCCCCTCCTCGATCAATCGGCTGGTCATGTCAAGCCCTAGCACCTATATAATTGCCTCAACCCTATTGCCCTTATGGCAAGCCCTAACCCTTCTTATCATATGGGTGCTAGAAGGCAGTGTCTGAGGGTCTACATGTCCTTGGAATGACGTTAAACTCTATCTGATGGTGAGGTTCCAGTTTTGGAGGTTTGGGGAATGTGGAGCACCCCTTCAACACCATTGCTCCCTGGTCCACTCTGACTCGGAGTGGTGGTACCTGTTAGGGTCCCATTTATGGGTTAAATAGAAAAATGTATTTATAAACAAAATTGTATTATCCATTAAGAATTGATTTATTTCAAAACTTTATCGGCATTAAATGACCCCTGAGGTTGATATGCCGTAAAACAAACCAAACTAAATCAAACTACTATTTATGTGGATGGCTGTTGGCTCACCCGTATATTCACAGCTCTTTTTTTCCGTGAAGTTGAGTGGTGCCCATACACCTACCTCACCAGATTAGTATGTGTGTATTGTGGTGTGTGTGAGTTTCAATATGTTTTTGATTTAAAAAAAAATATAAACGGAATTCACTATTTCCACGTAATCTTCAAACATTCCTAATCAAAGGAATAACATATTTCGGAATTAAGATTTCCTTCTTTCTTTAACAATCAGATTTAATTACAATCTTATATATTAAGATGCTTTTTCCTTAATCACCCGTCCGTTATAATCCTCAAACGACCTCTAGTTAAAAATGAAACCGCCAAAATCGTCCAACATGAGTAATAAAATAATCTTTATTATCTAGTGTTGCTTAATCGTCGAATGTTATTTCTTATGAGTGTCGTCACCTGCGTTAATAATATACCATTCAGTTTTTATTATAAAGAAAGAAAAAAGACAAAACGTATAATAAAAAAGAAATAGATAGCGGGGTGGCGAGCGCTCGGATGCGATAACGCTAATCTATTTCAATCGAACAAAATAAAAAGATGAAAAGAAGGAAAGAAAGATAGATAAGAGAGAGAG
>CM042141.1:58954478-58985772 GCA_023376005.1 Doryteuthis pealeii | reverse complement strand
TATAGAAAAGAAAAGACATGGAATAGAATTATGGAGTTTTGATAAAATAACAACAATAAAAAAAAGAAAAAAAAGCACGAAGAATAAAAAAGAAAAAAAAAGAAAGAAAGAAAAATGGAAAGAAAAAAAACACGAATAAAAAATTTGCTTGATACAAAAACAAAAACGCGATCAAAACAAACAAAACAAAACATGAAAATGAATGAAGAGAAATTAAATTAGAAAGGGAAAAAGAAAAAAAAAGACGAAATTTTTAATTGCAATTTCCTGTGTCAATCAAAAATGTTCGTTGTGAAAATAATCCCAAAACGAATTCCACCTCCACTCAATTGATCTTCTCTTATCGGCCGACATTTTGTCTAATCTGTTAATTGATTAAAATTGAAAGACAAACAATTTGATTCCATTCATTCAGTTCAAACGATCAGCGCTTTTGTTTATGGGGTCACTGACAATATTGTTACAAACTGCAAAGAACGGACTTTTCTTGTTAATGAATTGTTTTTTGTTTTTTTACTGAGCCGTGAATTCCACTGTTGAGCTTTTCTCTAGATTAGTCAAATAATAATGATAATTTTCGAATATAAAATTGGAGATATTTCTAAGATCAATTAGATCTTACACCATTTCTGTATCATTTCATTAAGTTAAATATTGAAAGTTTATAAAATAATAAAATTCGAAGGCAATACAATGCGTAAAAAATAAAGACAAAAAGATGTTTTATATGTCTAATCGATTTCAAAGCAAAGCTTTATCATCAGAGTGTACTTTCTGAAAGTACACTCTGATGATAAAGCTTTGCTTTGAAATCGATTAGACATATAAAACAACTTTTTGTCTTTATTTTTTACGCATTGTATTGCCTTCGAATTTTATTATTTTATAACATACTTAACAATGCTTCAAGCAAATTACCAATTAATTGAAAGTTTATTTTTTGTTTATAGATTGAACAGTAACATTTTCCGTTCTAAAGTTAGGATGTAGTTTTAATGTAAACGTTTTATTGGATTTAAAGCAACTAACAGGACCTGTTGTAACGTGTCGGTGGCGGTATATATTGTATAGCGGGTCTTGTCAACGTGCCTCCAAATTCATGATACTAAAAAGTACAACGCGAGAAATATATCGTCACAAGCTGCTTAGCTTTTATTTCCAATGCTAGTCTCGTGGGCTGTATCGGAGAGGAGGAAAGGCAGAGAGAAAGAGAGAGAGAGAGAGAACACTGCTAGATTACTGTGATCCCACAAGGGACCCAAGGTCCGGTCCGTACCCTATGACGTCGGAAATCAAAAAGAAGCCGGTATTTTTCTTCGTCGTTCCACGTCACTAAAAAATACAACGCGAGAAATATATCGTCACAAGCTGCTTTTATTTCCAGGGCGAGGAGGAAAGGCAGAGAGAAAGAGAGAGATTACCCACAAGGACCCAAGGTCCGGTCCGTACCCTACGACGTCGGAAAGCAAAGAGAGGCCGGTATTTTTCTTCGTTTTTCCACGTCACCACGTGACTTCCGGTTCCGGTCAACACCCGAAACTTTCGGTTGACACTCAATTCTTCATTCGGGGGTCACGCCCCGGTCAAATCATCGTTCATCACTCCACGCTTTTTCAAAGCCTCCACCTTGTCTCATTTCTTCTTCCTTCTTTTTCTATAGTAGGGCTCGCAAAAGTCAGGACCTTCATTATCTCGTTACACCTGTGGACAAATCGTAGTATGATAATCCAATTATTACAACGTCTTACATATTTACTTAAGAGCTACTGCTAAATTGTTCAATATGTACAAAGTACAATAATCTTGATTTAACTCTCTCGTTATTTTTTCTTTCTTTCCTTCTTTTTATCTTTTTATTATGTTCTATTGAAAATGATTAGCATTATCGCTTCCGCGCACTCACTTCCTGTCTCTATATTTTCCCTACTCTCTTTCTTTTTTCTTCTTATTTTTTCTGTGTAGCATGTTCTTTTTCTTCCCTTTCTTTCTTTATAATAAAAACGGAATTGTCCATTATTTTGCTGAAGTGGCGACTCTCAGAAGAAATAAGAATTTGGTGCATAAGCAACACCAGATAATCAAGATTTACATTTTTGTTTTCGTCTTGGATGATTTGGACAGTCTCATTTTTAACTAGATGGTGTTGTAAGATGCTAACGGTCCTACTTTTAAGGAACACGAGTATTGATATATACATACTTATCAATTGTTATTCTTACACCTTTTATTTATTGAGTCATTAAATATTTAAAGTTTGAATAATTTTGACGTTTCTGACTGTTGTCCTCAGCTTTATTGTGGTATATATAAATACAATGTTCAGGTCACGTATCCTCGTGACTTGTTCAGGTGTTCCCTGTTTACCTTAGACTAAACTCATCACCAGACGATAACCCGGAGGTTAAGCTAAAAGTTCAGTGGTTATCGTCTTATGATGACTTCAGTCAAAGGTAAAAAGGGAATACTTGAGCTAGGCCCGAGGATACAGCGGCCTGAACGATGTGTTTATACACACGATAAAGATGAGGACAACAGTCCGAAAGATAAAAATTATTCAAATCAAGCCCCATCTAAAAAAATACAAACAAATAATATTTAAAGTTTACATTAATGTTTATAAATAGATTGACAATGTTACATAATCTATGCATAGATCATAGTCAACCCCCTGTATTTCTGAAGGGATTGCCCCTTTTCATATCACGGGCGGGACTTTCCATCGAATATTACAGAAAGCTCGCGAAATACGTGAAGTCACGTGGAACCTGGTTGGGTCTTCAGTTTCAGCTTGGACGTCAGGCAGATAAGGCCTATCTGCCTTAGCTGAGGCTCACTTGCACACGCGCGCTGTGTTTAGTCAGATGAAGTAAATAAAAGTTTAAATAAATAATAAGGGATTTGTGGTTGATGAATGTCTTGGCAATAAGACTGACCTAGAAGAAGAAATGAATCAAGGACGACCAACCAGCAAGAACAGAGAAATAGAAGTCATAGAGAAAGAAAGGACACGACTAGAGATCACCAATGGCCAAGGAAGTAAGTTATGAATCTCTCTATCTACCAGCATCTCTCCAGTTAGAGAACACTTGTATATGTACCCAACATAGGTATATGTGTATGAGTATGCAACAACAATATTTACCATTTTAGTCTTAGAATACAGTTTCAATGTGGAAGGTTTTAGATTTAAATCAGTATTTAATGGACAATATTCTATTTGTATTCCGCACTGTCAGTCGGGCTTAGAATGCATTGGCATCAGAGGGTTACCCAACCTCCTAAAAGTTCTGGCGTTGTATATGAAACTAAATCCATTTGATGATGAGGCTATATTTCTAGAGATATGGAGAAAGTGGATCACACCTTCATTGCCATTATTTATAGGACAGCTCTGTCTCGGAGTGGTATTACTTGTTAGGGCCCCATTTTTGGGTCAATTAGATCTGTGACCCTCAAAACGTTGAAAACAAAAAGCACTATATATATATATATATATATATATATATATATATATATATCAGCGTAGTCTGATGACCTTGCGCTTCTTGCAGATACACCGGCACAGGCTGAGTCACTACTGCATAGCCAGGAGAAGGCAGCAAAGAATATCGGCCTCTATGTGAATTCCGATAAAACCGAGTTCGTGCTTCAAAGAGAAAGGAGACATCTCCACACTTGACGGTAAGCCTCTTAAGCCAGTAGAACAGTTCAGTTACCTAGGTAGTAATATCTCATCCACAGAAAGCGATGTTAATAAACGTATAGGAAAGTTATGGGCGGCCACAAACAGATTATCAATAATATGGAGATCTTATTTCACTGACAAGCTAAAGCGACAATTCTTACAGGCCGTAGTTATATCAGTACTGCTATATGGCTACACCACCTGGACCCTAACAAAGCGCCTTGAGAATAAGCTAGATGGGACCTGCACAAGAATGTTGCGTGCAGTCCTGAACAAGTCGTGGAAGCAGCACCCCACAAAGAAGCAACTATATGGTCACATGCCCCCCATCTCACAAACCATCCGGGTGATACGGACTAGGCATGCAGGACACTGCTGGAGAAGCGGGGACGAGCTCATAAGCGACGTTTTCCTGTGGAGGCCATCACATGGACATGCTAACGTAGTACGCCCACTAAGGACCTAGATTGACGAACTATACAAGGATTCGGGATGCTGCACAGAGGACCTCCCCAGGACAATGAGCAATAGGGTAGGTTGGCGAAAGATAGTCATGGATACCCGTGCTGCTTGCGCGACATGATATATATATCCTGATAAGCTATTAGGTGAAAACTGGATAAGTAGTTTCTAACTCTTTAGGTGCTTATAATTCTGCTCTACTTAGTGTATCGACCACTATTTACATATTTAAATTAAACAATTATTTCGGTGTTTTTTTTTTCTTCTTTTGGCCTTTGATTATGTTACCGATGATTATTTTCAGACAATACGAGTATGTTGGCCTTTTCATTTATTCATAATTTTTCACAAATTTCAGCTTGTACATTTCTTTATTTACAAAGTACACTTAGTTTTTTTTAATTCTTTATTTTTTCACACCGTCAGTGTTTATATATATATATATATATATATATTATATATATATATATATATATATTTTTTTGTTATTAATATTGGAGAAATGATTATTAAATGCTCAATTATTTTTTTAAGAGCTGTATTTATTTATTTATTTAAGTCATCAATACAAAGTTCGTCTTACCAATGGTTTCAGATGTTTATCCGTCATCAGAGACGTTGACTTTTTGAAAAATTGAAAAAATTGGACAGTTTTTAAACTCGTGCCTCGTGTGAACGTGATCCGTTATTCGTTCTTGCTTTTGTGTTCTTCATTCACCGGCGTTCCTATTTGTCGTCATTGAGTCTCGTGTTTTTATGATGATTTTTATTTTTTTAATTTATTTTGTGTGCGTTTATATATATGTGTGAATTCCTAAATTATGGTGGTCTGAGGTTTTGGTTAGACCAATTTTCGGTGTGGGCATGCTCTCTCTCTCTCTCTCTCTCTCTCTCTATATATATATATATATATATATATATATATATATATATATATATATAAGTATGTAAAAAAATCAGCGTTAAGTAAAAGACAATTCGTTTTTGTAAGTGTTGACTTTCCTTTTTATTGAGTCACGCCACCTGTTTTGTAGTTGAAGACCAAAACCACCAGGGGAATATTTAAAAAACAACTTTTCCTTCCATTTATCTCAACAAAGTCAACCCGAAAACAGATGCTATCGAATCCCGTACATTAAAACTTCCCTTTATTTCGATTAGCCTAATCCAACCGTTTCCGATTTGTCGTGAATACATAATGTACAATAACAATCAAAACCCAGCATACGAATAATCGTATTTTTCTTCGTTATACAAGGAAAATAATAGATTGCAATACTCCACTTTGGCTCTGTCTTGGGCTAGACGGACGATCGGAGAGACCCCTCCGATCAATCGGCTGGTCACATCAAGCCCTAGCACCTATATGATTTTCCCAACCCTATTGCCCTCATGGCAAGCCCCAGCCTTTTTATCATATGGATGCTAGAATGATGTGGCTGCGGGTCTACATGTCCTGGGAATGACGTTAAACTCTATCTGATGGTGAGGTTCCAGTTTTGGAGGTTTGGGGAATGTGGAGCACCACTTCATCACCATTGCTCCCTGGTCCACTCTGACCCGGAGTGGTAGTACCTGTTAGGATCCCATCTATGGGTTAAATAGAAAAATGTATTTATAAAAAATGTATTATCCATTAAGAATTATTTATTTCAAAATTTTATCGGCATTAAATGACCCACTGTGGTTGATATGCCGTAAAACAAAACCAAACCAAAGAAAATAATAGAATTCCGCGTCAAAGTGATGACTAGAACATTTCTATGAAACGAATAATTGTTTCCTTTTGGATTATTCAGACTATCGTCCTAATATTTATTGTTATATACACAACGTTTCGACTGATGAACGCTTAGTCTTCGTCAGGTGTTCCTGAGCAGTTGAAATAAGTGTTGAGTCAATACAGTTGTAACTGACAATCATCTTTAGGTTGCAGGTTCAATTCTAACACGGGGGATAATAACATAGAATACTTAACAAGACCTAACACTTGTACCCGGTCATGGTTAACGGAATGAGAATATTCTACCCCTATAGTTGGAATAAAGGTTCGGTTCGAAGTTCTGTTAGGTTCCGATTACGTTTATGAAGGTTCTTAGAAGATTCCCGATTTGGAAATAGAAGGTTCACGCGTTCGACACGAAGATTTCAGAGTTTGAAGAGCAGGATTTAAGTTCAACCATGAACACCCGAAGAAGGCTGGAAAATTTGTGCATATCTTCTTATTATAATGGAGATTGTGTGTTTTTCTGTCTGTAACCGAAACTACTCAAGTCACAATTCCCTTAATTATTTACGTCAAATTCTCCATGATTTCATTCTTTTAAACCTTCAGTTATTAATAAAAATTGTTTTACATTATTAATACTGTTGACCATATCTACGTACTAATAACATGAAATTGTATTTATATATACAACAAAAAAGCGGTTTACAGTTTGAACGAGAAGGCTTATTTGCATATTGATATTTAAAATTTTATTTTAATAAATATGTGCTTGGTATTATTGATTTCTAATTGTTTGGTTTTATCTTAAGAAATATAAACAAAAATCTCGTGGATAAATCTTAAAAGAAATTTATTTAAAAGAAGAAATAACTGTAATATTATCCTTTACTTCCTATTTTAACTAAATAGTTAAACTAGGAAAAGTTACCAATGAAAGAGGGGAGTAATGGAAAATGATGGAATAGTTAGTTTCAAAGTTGTTCTATTTTTCGATTATACCCCCTCTGTTGCAGATCTTTTTATCTGCATTCTTAGTCAGTTTCATCAGCCTTTCTAATTTAATATGATATTTTATTATATCAAAACTTAAATACTTGCAACCGGAGGGTGCATATATTTGCTAGTAACAATAACAATGAAAGTAATAGAGTCCGAATAATGCAAATTATCAGGCCCCATAAAAAATATTGGGAAAAATAATCAATTCCTAATTAAATATATTTTTTAAAACTCTTTCTATCCCCCCTCTCACACTCTACTTCCTTCTGAATTTCTTCTCTTTCCCTTCTCTCTTTTTCCTTCTCTTTCATAAGTTTATACATCCAGAGGTGTCCGTTGCGTAATGGTTGCCGTCGAAGGAAATGGACATGGCGATACGAGTTCAAATCCCGAACACGGCAGGTTGCATTTCATATGGCAGTAATACCCTTGGGAAAGGTATGCATCCAACTATTCTCCCTCTCAACTATGGATAAATAGTAGGGCGGACTAAGATCTTCAACCTTGGTACGATGGAAAACAGAAATATTTTTTCTGGGTCAACGTAATTTTCCGACCGATTTGCAAGTTTAGCCCATCACATAATGATATAGTAAGAAATTTTAATTCAATGATTAACTATATTTTTTAAATAAAATATAAATGACACGATTTGCTAAACTTCAAATTAATATTTGAAAAAGAAAAAAAAAGAATTAAATAAAGTAATCAAATTTATGTAAAACGATAAATAATCTTTTAAAAAATAACATTATTAATTCAAAACATAGCCAATCGATAGGTACCACCAATTTAACCCTGTGAAATTTACCCCCCCCCTATATTTAACACAATGAAACTTACAGAAAATTTAATATTTTCTTGAAAATTTTTTTTCCATTTTAAAGAAAAACATAAAATAAACTCCTGATGATTTTAAAAAAATTTTTCAGCATACGGAAATAATGAAAATTATGATTGAAAAACAATGTTTTCATTTTTGCACTGTTAAATCAACTGAAATTTAACGTAGCTAAAAACAAGTTACGATAAGAGGAATTTTTAAAAATTCTATGAAAAATCAATTAATAATCTGATTTTCACGAAAATTTCCATAAATATTTACCATTGGATGTAAATACATCTGAAATAGATTTTTTTTAAAATATATTAGGGGAAATATTTTTTTACGAGGTCTATTCCCCCCCCCCCCATATTTTATCTTATGAGATAAAAAAAAATGACGCGTCAGAAAAATGTTTTTTCTTTTTTTCTATATGAGATGGAAAACACTGAATTCAAACGTGGTTAACACCGCTAAAACATTGACCTTGTGTCACATCCTGTTCGTGCGGAGGGGTTGGTCAATACATACATCTCGATCTTCTTCTCTTCTCTCGAGCAGGACCAATCTTTAAGTGTTCAGTAAACCAAACTTTCAAGCCATTAATAGTGATTTCTGTCGGCGTATAGAACGTGTTGTTGCTTTGCGTTTTAAGTGGACGAATAATAATGAATCCACGGTCTGAAATCTCCGTCTCTGAGGAGAGGACAGTGAAAAGTAGGTAGTACAAACATTTTCTTGCATAAATAAACAATGAAAAGATAACAGGTGCTTATTGTCGACTCCGGAGTTTCACAAATCGCTAAGACAAATATAAATACCATGAACGAATCGGTGTGGACACAGCAACTGTTTAAAAATGACAGAAAGCAAATGGGTAATTAGAAAGTTTCGTATGGCACAAGATAAGCGGAATTTGAAACAATAGATTTAAACAAAATCACTGTAAATATATATCGTTCACTATTTATGTGAAAATGAACCAGAAATAAGTAATATCAAAGAGAAGGAAGAAAAAATCATTAAAGAAAGGATACACGATAAAGGATCATCTTTATAATAATAATAGTAATCTGTCTATCTATCTCAGTCGGTGTTCATATCTATCTATCTATCTCAGTCTGTGTCCATATCTATCTATCTATCTCAGTCTGTGTCCATATCTGTCTATCTATCTCAGTCTGTGTTCATATCTATCTATCTATCTATCTATCTATCTATCTATTTATATATATATATATATATATATATATATATATATATATATATTATTATTATATATTATTATTATTATTATTATTATTATGGGGTTTGTGTGTTTGTCTGTCTGGAACCGAAACTATATTACTAGTCTATGGAGGCGCGTGGTCTAATGAGTAGAGGCGTAGTAAATGGACTCGTCGATCCGAGTTCAATTCCTGGACGAAGATATTTGCATTTCACATGCCCTTGGGAAAGGTATGAATCAAATTCTCCCTCCAGCTATGGGCAAATGGCAAAACAGACTGGACTCTTTACCCATGGCTAGGTAACCAGTCTATGAGAAGGAAAACTCTGAATTTAAACCTGTTAAACTCCACTTAAGAAATTGACTGTGTAACATCCTTCTTGTGCGGAGGGTTCGGTAAATATATATATATATATATATATATATATATATATATATATATATACTACTCTAGACACAATTCCCTTAGTTATTTCCGTCAAATTCTCCATCATTTTATTTTTATTGAAACATTATTAAAATTGTTTTCATTATCAATACTGTTGACCATATCTACATACTAGGATATCTACCTCGTACCCCACGTGTACGGGTTAGGAACAAGGCCCTATTAATGTGGGTCTATCCACGAGCCAAGACTTATGGGTGGCGCGTGCAAAAAAATGTGTCGATCCCGTCGGCATTCCCCTCAAGGGGGGCGCTTCAGGCACTGGGCAATAAACCCAACCCCACCCCTTTAAGTTAAGAGGACAGGTGTTTCTTGGGGAATGCCACCCACCCCTGAGATCAACGATTTTAGCTTGTTATGTCTAGGCCGAAGCCACTGGACCCCCGGTCGAAATCGGAGTTAGAGATATGTACCTCTTACCCAACTTGTACGGGTTAGACACAAGGCCCTATTAACGTGGGAACACCCACAAGCCGAGACTCATAGGTGGCGGGTGAAAGAATTGCGTTGATCCAGTCGGCATTCCCCCTCAGGGTGTCTCAGTCACTGGGCAATAAACACGTCCCCGCCCCTTTAAATCGAGGGTTCAGGTGTTGCCTGGGGGATATCCCCCTGGAATCAACGCTATCAAATTTTAAGGTCCAGTGGCCAAACTCACTGGACCCCCGGTCGAAACCGGTGTTAGAGATATTTGCCTCTCATCCCACTTATGAGGGCGTAACACAAGGACATTTTATGTGGGCCCACCCATAAGCCGAAGCTTATGGGTGGTAGGCATAAAAATGCGTTGATCCCATCGGCATTCCCCCTCAAAGGGTGCCTCAGGCACTGGGCAATAAACCCAGCCCGCCCCCTTTAAATTGAGGGTTAGGTGTTGCTAGGGGGATGGCCCCCTGGAATCAACGAGCTTAACTTGTAAGGTCCAGTGGCAGAAGCTCACTGGACCCCCGGTCGAAACCGGTGTTAGATATGTGGAACATATCTACATACTAATAACATGCAATTGTATTTACTAGCAGATATATGCACCCTCCGGGTGCAAGTATTTAAGTTTTAATGCAATAAAATATTGTATTAAATTAGAAAGGCTAATGATACTAAATAAGAATGCAGATAAAAAGATTTGAAACAGAGGGAGTATAATAAAAGATTTGAAACAGAGGGAGTATAATAAAAAATGGAACAACTGAAACTTACTCTTCATTCACTCTCGTCTTTCATTGTTATTTTTTCTAATTTAAGTATTTAGTTAAAAGAGGAAGTAAAGAATAAAATGACAGTTATTTTTTCTTGTTAATGGATTTCATTTAAGATTCATTGAAGAGATGTTTGCTTATATTCATTAAAATGAAACCAAACAGTTAGAAATCAATAATACTAAGCAGGTATTTATTAAAATCACATTTTTAATATCAATATGCAAATTAGCCTTCCCATTCACACTGTAAACCGCTATTTTGTTGTATATATAAATATAATTGCATGTTGTTAGTATGTAGATATAGTTGACAGTATTAATAATGTGAAACAATTTTATTAATAATTAAGGTTTAAATAAAAAATAAAATCATGGAGAATGTGATGTCAATAACTAAGGGAAGTGTTACTGGAGTAGCCATATAGTTTCGGTTACAGACAGAAAAACACACAATCTCCATTATAATAAGATATACAAAATAAAATTGGTCTGCAATGTGAACGGGAAAGCTAATTTGCATATTGATATTAAAAAATATTTCAATAAATATCTGCTTAGTATTATTGATTTCTAATTGTTTGGTTTTATCTTGATAAATATGAGCAAAATCTAACAAATACATTTTTAAAAGAAAGCCATTAACAAGAAAAGATAACTGTATTCTTATTCTTTACTTCCTATTTTAACTAAATAGTTAAATTTGGAAAATTTGCAATGAAAGGTCAAGCAAAAAGGTTGTCTTCCCACCGTACTAAAAAAAAAGCACGAGAACAAAACATTAGAAGCGTTGTAATCAACACAAAAAGATGAAGATAATAGAATAGCCTAGTCAATACTGATATTCTATTCGTCAACACCAGGAAGTAAATTCTTTAAACGGAACAAGTAAATGTAACCTAGCACTATTGCATAGAAATTAAGGCACATATTTTAAATTTCCGGATATAAAAACACAAGGAAAAGTTTCTTTTTGATTCCATTGTTGTCAGTCTTGAAAAGTAACAGCAGTCTGTTGATAACTGGAAGCAAAAATAAAATTGATTAGTTTCGTACTTTTGCCAAGGGCTCATATCGGACAAGAGTGGAATACTCAGACAATTTCTTTAATGCACTTGAGGCAAAAAAACTATCGCAAGGAAACGGAATTTAATTGAATCCCAAGAAGAAAACCTTTAAGGATAATAGGAATTTTCATGAGTAAGGTTGCATCTAATGAAGAAAATAATGAATGCAAAGTTTAATTAATTAACTTCTGTTATCACGTTAAACCTATTAAGGGGAAAACGTAAGTTAGACTAAATTTAGTTACAAAAATAATGGCTAACCTTTATACATACACACATAAGAGGTTAAGTAAACAAACAAAAGTGTTCATTTTTTTTATATGGCTTTAAGCCGACAATTTTTGGAGGATATGTGCTTAATTGAAGTCATACCTAATTTTGAAAATTAATTAGTTTAATAATTAATGAATTTAGGCGGGCATATATGTTCAAATGTAAGGCTAAACAAATCGAGAAAATGTCAATCCCTGTCAATAGGTCAAAATGTACATTCAGGGATTGACATTTTCTAGATTTGTTTAGCCTTACATTTGAACATATATGCCCGCCTAAATCCATTAATTATTAACTAATTAATTTTCAAAATTAGGTATGACTTCAATTAAGCACATATCCTCCAAAAAATACACACATATATAAATACATGTGTGAAGAGAAATAGAAGTGAATCCGACGGTATGTAGTATAGTGAGAAATTTGAAAAAACACAGGTTTAAATAAAATGGGTGGTAAGTTTATTAGCCGACGCTGCAGTGTTTCGATCTGTTAAGTAGATCTTCTTCAGGGCTTTTGTTGATATAAGGAAGGGTATAAAAAAAATTATCACAGAATAACGAGAAAAACTGTAATAGTCCTTGTTTTTCAAACTGTTCAAAATTTGAAATTTGAAGGAGAAACGCTGGAAACGCTTTGAAATATGACGTCAAATATTCTACTTTTATGGTGTGTGTGTGTGTGTGTGTGTTATTATGTGTGCGTGTGTGTGTGTGTGGTGTGTGTGTGTGTGTGTGTGTGCGTATGTATCGAAAAAATTACATTGAGCATTTTTTTACGTGTTTTGTGTCTGTGTGTGTATATATTTTATGATAAACGACATCAAAACCAACCTCAATGTTGTGTGTGTGTGTGTGTGTGTGTGTGTGTGTGTGAGTGTGTGTGTGTCTGTATGTGTGTGTGTGTGTGTGTGCGCGAGCGTGAATGCATATTCATTAAGAAGAATATTTGTTTCAAGTAAGGGGCGAGAAAATATTCTTTTAACTTTTGAGTTGCTGTATAGGGGTTACGTTATCCATTAATTTTGAGACTAAGGTTAGTTTATATTGTATATGAGTTAAGGTAGTGTGGGAATGGAGTCAACACCTGGTTACTGACAGTTACTCGCCTATGCGGCTTGTTTAACTACCCTGACAGTAACCAGGTGTTCACTTCATGACCACGCTACCTTTACTTAAATATAAACACTCAATGATATCGAGCACTGTCTAATCAAAATATAACACCCATATTATCTAATATGTATCTAAATATTTATATATATATATATATATATAATATATATATATGTATATAGTTGAATTCATAATAGTAACTTGAGGTTTTATGCCTTATACTCTTCATTATCATTTTCTTTTGCGAATAATTCCAGTAAAGTTTACCTTTTCCCTTTAGTCGATCTTAAGTCGTAGCAAAAATGAATTAATTAAAATCAAATTACTTACCTATATAGCTTAGCGAATATATTAAGAATTTGATATATATATATATATATATATATATATATATATATATATATATATATATATATATATTATATTTATTTTTATTAAATACTTCTTTTCTGAAAAAATCCGATGCAGGCTGACCATGAACGGGTTAAAACTCTTCATGTTTGAAAAAAGAGAATTTGCCTATTTTTGAATTTGAAATATGTCTTCTTCTTTCAAAAACTGATACACTACACTAAAGATATACAATTATGTCGTCGGCGTAGAAACGCGTAGCGGATGTGCTAATGACGAAAGAATCGCATGACTTGCACGCTTTTTGGAGCATCAATGTTTTCGTTTGGAATTTAAATTATTTTCTGCTTCTCTCTCGATGAGTCCGAATTAAAAACAAGGTCTGACGATGATTTTTATAAGTCGAAATATTGTTCAATATTAGCTATTTTCCTTTTAACAGCATTGTGTGTTTTCATATCCTTTTATCTATACATTATATATATATATATATATATATATATATATATATATATATATACATGATATTTTCTTTTTTCATTATGAAAAATTATTTCACTTAACTTGTTTTCCAAAGTTCAAAATAACATTGGCGAACCTATTTTTCACACAAAGAATACGAATATATTTATTATCTATTAATTTGTTAGGATTATCTTTATCATCTTTATTGTTATAATCAGAGTATTCGATTGAATTTATCCTCGGGCTTCTTTGGGTGTATGTTAACGACGGGTAACCATCTGGAAATTTTTGATTGGAAATTTAATATACGTATAAATGAATTCTTAATTATTTCAATGATGCCTCTTTTTTTCCACATGTCTGTCTGTATGTCTGTCTGTCTCTGTCACTGTTTCTCTCTCTCTCTCTATATATATATATATACATACGTATATATATATATATATATATATATATATATATATATATATATGTGTGTGTGTGTGTGTGTGTATCAGTCAACACATATCTATCTATCTATCGCATTATATTCATAATCTATGGCAGTCTACATCTTTTTCCTCTCTATTTCTCATCTATTTACACACACACACACACACACACACACACACACACACACACACACACACACACATCTATATATATATATATATATATGAGAGGTATCCAAAATTTGGTAGTGAGGGATGATTCTATATGTGATTTCTAAGACACACTGTATTATTATTATTGTATGATCCAGTATGTATAAATACAGTGAATCTTTAAATCACTAAAGAGAGCTCAATGTATAATAAACTTTTTAGAATACATACTGACCAATATTTATCATAGAAAGGAAGGAAAAACTCAACACCGTAATTCCATAATAAATTTATTTCGACCAAAAAAGGGACCTATATAAATCTAAGTTGATTTAATATAGCTCCCCAAAATCCAGTCTCATCAGATGGAAGAATCAAGTTATTTGAATTGCAAAATCTTTTTACTTCTCAAAAAATAAAATAAAAATAAAAAAGTAAATTAAAAAATAAAATAATTTTTAATACATTGTAAGACTGTCACCATGGTGACAGGAAGTCAAATGAGAAAAAAGGATATACTTTGAGTTCTGGCCTCCTAGGTTAATGGTAGTCAGACAAAATTAAACTATGAATTAAACTATTGAATGAATCTGAACAAGTATAGAAAATAATAAAATATAAATAGAGAATATATAAAAAAAATTATATTTAAACCATAGAATGTATTAGATAATAATGTTGTATAATATACTATTGATAAAAATGAAAAAAAAAAAAAAAAAAAAAAATGAACTATATACACACAAATATATACATATAGAGATATAGCTATATATACACCCATAAATGTACATACATAAATTCACATAAATTTATTATGGAATTACGGTGTTGAGTTTTTCCTTCCTTTCTATGATATATATATATATATATGGGAGAATATGTGTTTAATTGAAGTCGAACCTAATTTATGAAAGTTAATTAATTAATAATTAATTAATTAGGCGGGATTACCTATTTAAATTTAAGGCTAAACAAATCGAGAAAAATCCCAAATATTGTCGGCTGAAAATAGCCATATCACAAACATCGTCTGTTTGTTTACTTCTCATATATATATATATATATATATATATATATATATGTGTGTGTGTGTGTGTGTGTGTGTGTATGTCTGCTGATACCTTCCTATCTATATATGTTAGTCGGTACATTATCTACAATATATAAATGCTTAACGATGTTCATTCCTTATTTCTGAAATTCAGTTCCAAGTCGACATGTTTATAATCTTGTGATATACATACGATTAAACGTGTAATTCATTTTGGAGACCAAAGAAAGAAAATTCATATTTCAACTCAATTTTTTTACTCCTGTAATTTCTCGAACTTCGACTCTGTAATCGTTAGTGTTGTGTTGGAGTTATCAAACAACAATATTGAAATCAGGAAGAAAGATTAACATAGGATTATTACACTTTTGGTACAAAGGATATAAATAAGATAGTCCACCGTGCAGTTTTCTAACAACAGTAATTAAATCTCTATAACAAAACTAGCTATTACTCGACAATACTCTCGTATAGTCCGTATCATTTATGTGTTTCGTTGGCCGAGTCCAACATCTTGTATGGGGAAATATCTTCCTTTATAGCAGTGAGTCCTTTTTTTAAACCGCCAGCACAAAAATTTCCAATGTTGATTCTTTGAATTTTTTCTTCAACCTAATTTTGTTGCATATCCTTCTTACTTTATTTCTTACTTCTATTCTTCTTCTGTTCTTCTGACATCTTAAGTTCTTCTAGGTCTCTTCTAACATCTTGACTTCATCTTGGTGACTTCGTCTTGGTTGTCAGTCGCACTTAACTCATTTCTTCTTCTTCTTCATCAATCTTGTTACCAAGACATTTATTATTCACAAAACCGTGTTATTTTTCTTAAAATTTCATTTCCTTAACTAAACATTTCATGTAACTAAATATCTGACTAATATAGCGCGTGTATACAGAGTGAGTTACAGTTAAGGCAGGACATCTTCACTGCCTGACGTCCAACTGAAAACTGAGGAGCCAACCAGGTTCCACGTGACTTCACGTATTTCGCGGGCTTTCTGTACTATTCCATGGAATGTCCCGCCCGTGATATGAGAAGGACAATCCCTTTAGAAATACAGGGGATTGACAATATTCTTATGCAACCGCATAGATTGTGTAACAATTTAATTAATCAGTATTAGGAAAAGAAAGGAAGGAAGAAAAACAATTTTAAAATAAAAGCTAAAATGAAAAACCGAAATGAGTAAACCTCCCTTGGAAAAGTCAAAATTAGTTTTGTTAAGAAAAAAGTTGCTGGTTGCTCTGCAGAGGACCACCCAGGTGCAATGAATGATAGGGAAGGTTGGCGAGAGATTGTCATGGATATCCGTACTGCATGCACGACATGATAATGATGATGATGAATAAAGTAAAGTAAAGTTGGAGGAGTAGCCTATTGTCGGGATCAGCCGGACTGTAAGGGACTCTCCATTTGTCGCTAGCTCTAGACCAGGGAGATTGTTTTTGCTGAGGTGTAGCGCCACACCTACTATTAGCTCCCGGCTTTACCACTCAGATCAGATTACTCAATATGTCCTACTCATGCGCTGAGTTGGCGGGGACCGGCATCGAACCAGGAACCTTGCGATTACTTGACCGGTGCTCTACAGACTGATCTAAACCGAAATGTACCAAATTAACGACTGGAATAAAATTCTTAGCAGAAATCATTTATTCTGTAAACAAAAGCGCTGGAAACATTTGCACATATGTAATCTAAAAATACGTATGTTTAATAACACTCATATTCACAATTACATCGAATTATAATTAAGACATAACAATGAAAACAAGCCACCTCTTCCTCCCCCCAAACCCCAAGAACCCCGTCCCTCAAACCCGAGGACAAAAGCACACGCACATACACATAATTTGTTTTTTTAGTAATTCCTGAATTGATTGTAAAACGAAAATATTTTTAATACAAACTAGACTATATATTAATACTTTACCCTCCTCCCTTGACCTACCCCTGTGCCAATCTAACTCTTAACCTCCACTCTACTTCCTGTAAACTATCCCCACACTTCATTCATGTTAGCCCCTAGCCTCCCTACCCTTCACTACTAACTCACTCCCTCACCAAATCACATGTACATGCACGTAATTTTGCTTTCAATAAAAATCATTTGACTGAAGATGTCCTTATAAATCGGACGAAATATTTCACCTCTTAGATTTGTTTTGAGTTATCATTTCTTGTTCACTATCCTTTTACCTACCTCATACTGTCGGATTCTACTACATCCATCCTATCTTCATATTAATACTCTTCCTTAATCTTCCGACCGTTATCATCTTGCAACTTCTCTGGTTAAAAAAGACACAGTCTAAATCGTCCAAGATGAAATTAAGAAATGTAAACCCTGATTATCTGGAATTGCTTATCTGCCGAATTCTTATTTCTTATGAGTGTCATCACATTAGCTAAATTATGGACCATTCCATTTTTATCATGAAGAAAGAAAGAGAAGAGAAAGGATGTGCTACATAGAAGAAACATAATAAGCAAGAAAGAACAAGCATAGAGTAAATATATATATATATATAGAGTGAGAGAGAGGGTGATATCGCGTGAGCGATAACGCTAATCTGTTTCAATCAAACAATGAATAGATGTTAAAAATGAAAGAAAGAAAAAAGAGTGAGAAAGAGTTAAATTAAGATTATTATAAAATATAAATTTGAAGGCAATTTACAATGCAATGTAATAGGTGTTAAATGATGTTTATTTACCTAAATATTTTCGAGAAAATTTATCATCATCAGAGGCAGAAGCACTTGTGGTTTTTTTTTTAGTATCCATCACACGGCGCCGGCGTAATCGTTTGTTGTTATTAAGTTGGAGGAACGCCAGATATTTGAAATGTTCTGGATTTTCCGTGATGGCATGTCGGTCCGTTGTATGTGCGCTCGTGCGGATTATTCGAAATTCTTTCATTTTTTTTTTTAACTATAAGATTATTATACTTTTCACATATTGAACATTTAGCAATAGCTCTTAAGTAAACATATCAAATGCTGTAATATCATATTGTGGTATATCCACAGGTCCTGTTAGTAATATTGATTGTATAAGATCGTTCATGTTTTTACATTGAACATGTTTATGTATTATTGGATGTGAAAAGAAAAGGATTTAAGTGCGACGAGGATTGTCGCTTGGATCTTTGCCAGTCAAAGTGAATATCCATGTTGGTTTTTAGTTTATTGCATAGAATTGAATCTGTGGTTGGTCATAAAAAGGATTTCCGATTTTTGTTGCTATGGCGAAGCTGTTATTCTGATCAAATCGCCATATCCATTGAGAGGGAGAGAGAAGGAGAGACACCTTTTAACGATCAGTTGTGAGTAAACTAGTCTCCTAGATAAGTGGATAAGTTGGATCCTAACTGTGAAACTAATGCATCCAGTTTTTGTTTTCGACTAAAGTTGATAAGATATTCTTACTAACCAACAATGCTAGTTTATAGGACTAGCAAAACCTGCGGATATATCACAGTATGATACTTTAATCCTTACAACGTTTGATATGTTAACTTAAGAGCTACTGCTAAATAGTTCATCATGTAAAAAGTATAATAATCTTGATTTAACTCTCTCTCACTCGTTTGTTTCTTTCTTTCCTTCTTTTCCTCTCTTTACTATATTCAATTGAAACAGATTAGCGTTATCACTTCCGCGTGCTCGTCCCATCTCTATTGTTCCCCTACTCTTTTTGTGTCTGTGTTTCTTTCTTAAAATTTTTAATTTGCGGTAATAGAGATGAAACTGTAAACCATATACTCTGCGAATGTAGCAAACTAGCACAACGAGAATACAAAACTAGACACGACTGGGTTGGGAAGGTGATCCACTGGGAATTATGCAAAAAATTAAATTTTGACCATACAACAAAATGGTATATGCATAAACCAGAATCTGTTCTTGAGAACGAAACACATAAAATTCTCTGGGATTTTGAAATAAAAAACGGATCACCCTATCCAGCAAGAAGACCAGACCTAGTATTGATAAACAAAAAGAAAAGAACTTGTCAACTGGTGGATTTTGCAGTGCCAGCAGATCACAGGGTGAAGCTAAAGGAAAATGAAAAAATGGACAAATATCTAGACCTTGCCAGAGAATTGAAAAAGTTATGGAATATGAAAGTGAAAGTGATACCAATTGTAGTTGGTGCACTTGGAACAGTCCCAAAAGGATTAGAAAAGGGTTTGGAAAGTTTGGAAATCAGAGGAAGGATTGAAACCATTCAGAACACTGCACTGCTGCAATCTGCCAGAATACTCAGAAGAGTCCTGGAGACCTGAGGAGACTTGCTGTCACTCAGCTAATGCTGATGTGAAAACTCAAAATGAATAATAATGATAGTGTAAAATGTCCATTTCTTCCCTTTTCCTTTATGATAAAAACGGAATGTTGCATTATTTAGCTGAGGTGACGACACTCATAAAATATTTAAAAGATCGGCGGATAAGCAACACCAGATAATCGGGATATACATTTTTGCCTCAAATCTTGGATGATTTGAATGGTCTCGTTTTTAACCAGAGTATTGCAAGATGCTAACGGTCGTACTTTTAAGGAACAAGAATATTAATATAAATAGATTCTTACTAACCAATGCTTACTCATCACTGAGTGGACCTTTGTCGTGTTCTCATTAGTAAGAGAGGCTTCCAAAATGGCTGGATGGTCAGCAGGAAAGTGTCAAGAGATTAGTCTTTATGGATATCCCACTGGTGTGGACCTTTTCCATATTCATCTACATTTAGTAAATAATCTTCTCTTCTCTCTTGATCACTTTCACTCTTTATTTCTCTCTCTCTCTCTCTCTCACACACACACACACACACACTCTCTCTCTCTCACTCCCTCTCTCTCTCTCTCTACGAGCGCGCATGTGTGTGTGAACGAAACAATGACATTCAAATAAGTTTTATTAATCTATTCTTAATCCCGACTGATTTTTGGCATTTTTCGATCTTCAGGAGTCGTTTATTTTAATAGGAATGCATGCCAAGACTGATTAAGCTTTTGGGCTTAAGAATTGTGACTTAATTTATCAAAGACAACATTGAAAATCCGGAAAAAGTTTATTACTTTTGTACAGAGATATAAATTATAGTCAACGCGCAGTTCTCCACAGTATGACATACTAATCGACTAGTAGTGACTCGACTACCAATAACCTTGCATATTCGGTTCGTTATATGTGTTCTATTGGACCAGTTAATCTATATTATAGAAACTAGTACAAAATAAAAAAACACCCTCCGGGCGATGTAAAAATAGATTTTGAAACATATTGACTGAGGGGTGGGAATAAAAAATTCAATGTCAGCGAGTTCGTACACTAAGTTAGTAAAATCATCAAATTCATTAAATAAACAATTTGAAATGTAAACTTTAAATATGTATTAAAATAAAACAAACTATATATAGATATATAATACCAGTCATGTATTTATTAAAACTAGTTAAAAAAACCAAATGAGGACTGTCTAATGTTGCATGTTCAAATTTTGAGTGTATTTATTCTATGTTATGACGATTTTGGGTAATGTAACGTAAGCAGTGGCGTAATTTTTGTTACAGACAAAAACCGGAAGCGAATCTCCATTATTAATAGAAGATAAACCTAAGTTGTTGTTCGATTATGCTATGATATTGATTGTTCTAGGTCTAACTGTGCTGCTCTACGGTAGGCATTGGATGTTTTTATTACTCGTTAGTTGTGGTTTGTTTGTTTGTTTTGTTTTGTTTTACGGCATATCAACCTCAGTGGGTTATTTAATGCCGACAAAATTTTGAAATAAATTCATTCTTAATGGATAATCAAATGTTGTTTATAAACTCATGTTTTTTTTATTTAACCCATTGATGGGACCCTAACAGGTACTACCACTCCGGGTCAGAGTGGACCAGGGAGCAATGGTGTTGAAGGAGTGCTCCACATTCCCCAAACCTCCAGAACTGGAACCTCACCATCAGATAGAGTTTAACGTCATTCCCATGATATATAGGCCCTCAGCCACTGCCTTCTAGCATACATATGATAAAAAGGGGTTGGGGCTTGCCATAAGGGCAATAGGGTCGGGACAATCATATAGGTGCTAGGGCTTAACGTGACCAGCCGATTGATCGGAGGGGGCCTCTCCGACCGTCCGTCTAGCCTAAGTAAGGGCCAAAGTGGAGTATTGCAAGTCATGGACTGCTCAACAACATGGGTTCTATCCTTTAGCATCACCGGTCGCCACCCACGACCAACAGGTGGCCCCATTTGGTGGGGGGTCTTACCCCTCTGCAGAGGTGCAGTCGGTGCATTCTAACGCTCCAGCCGACAGAGCGGGTTAGTTGTGGTGTAGATATTTCACTTGCAATAATAACAAAAAAGTCTGCGGAGAGGCCTATGGCCGGTATTAGCCGAACAGCGAAGGATTCTATCCCCTTTTCGTTAGCGCTAGACCAGAGAGATTGTTTTCCTGATGTGGAGGGTCACACTTACCGTCGCTATCAGAGCCTTTACCGATCAGATTACCCAAGCTGTACTACACATGCGTTGGTTGGTTGGATTTTACGGCAGGTCATTTTATGCCGATAACATTTTGTTTTATTCATTCTTAACAGAAACTCAATTTCTTTTAAACTCAGTAAACACATTTTTAAAACTCATTTTGTTCTATTTTACCCATAGATAAACCCTAACAGGTACTACCACCCTGGACCAGAGTGGACCTGATAGTCCTGGTGATGAAGGAGTATTCCACATTCCCCAAAACTGCAGTATTGGAACTTCATCATCAGATAGAGTTTAACACCATACCTTTACCTCCACCCTATTTTAAGTTTTGTTTTCTTTTTTCTATTCAAATAAGTTTTGAATTTTATCATCTGAAATATTCTTATTTTGTTGACATCTTTTATAGCCATTAATTATATAAAATGTTAAATACATTTATTATCGCCTAATTTAGAATTAAAACATTTTAATCTTTAAATTAATGCTAACAGAAATACGTAATTAAAATATAATGACGTTTTAAATATTTAATACAATAACTCAAAATTAGTATTTTAACGTTTGTTTTTATATTGCAAAATTTTTCATTTTCCTTTTCTCAATCATTTTCTTGGTTAGATTTTTAGATTCTATTTTCTCTTTTTCTCATTACATTTCATTCATTTTTCTAATTTCTTTCTTTCATTACTTTCTTAATTCTTGTTTCAATCTTTTTTCCTACTACATTTTTTTATTCTATTTTTTTAATTCATTTTGCAATTCGAGTTGACGAGGACCGGTATTGAACCTAGATCCTTGAGATTCCTATGTGGATGCACTACCGACTTTCTTTTTCATTACTTTCTTAATTCTTGTTTCAATCTTTTTTCCTACTATATTTTTATTCTATTTTTTAAAATTATTTTGCAATTCGAGTTGACGAGAACTGGTATTGAACCTAGATCCTTGAGATTCCTAGGTGGATGCACTACCCACTGAGCTAAACTGACAATCCAAGTAGAAGCTGTGAAAGTAAATAATTTCCTGTGATCAATTTCCGACTTCCCAGATTAAGTGTAAAAACAAACTTCACGTCATCATTAGAGCAAGAAGAAAAAAAAAGGCGATTTATATATTTATATTCTCTATTGATAATCAATAAAATCCATTTACTTTTATTGACGTTGCGATCAACGAGCAGATTGCATTTTGGGTAATTAATTGATGGCTTTTATAGATCCACTTCCGTTTGGGGTTTAGTCTTTTTTTTTCGTTTACATTTCTTCTCTCTTTCTTTCATCTTCCTTCTTCATTTTTTCTTTCTGTCTTTCTTTCTTTTTTCTTTCTTTCTTTTCTTTTCTTTCTTTCTTTTCTTTCTTTCGTCTACCCTTCTACTTCCTTTCTTTCTTTCGTCTACCTTTCTTTCTATCTTTCGTTATATCTATCTATTTAACTATCTATCTATGAATCTATTCTTTTTATTTCATATACCTTTCTATCTTCCTCTCTATCTATCTTTCTCTCTATTTATTTTCCGTTTATTTCCTATCCCTTTCTTTTTTTTTCTCCCCCCCTTCCTTCCTTCCTTCCTTCCTTCCTTCCTTTCTTTCGATTTATTCATCTATTCTTTTTATTTCATCTTCTTTCTATCTATCAATGAATCTGTTCTATTTATTTCATCTTCCTTTCTGTTTTTCTTATTTCTTTCTCCCTTTCTTTCTTTCTTTCTTTCTTTCTTTCTTTCTTTCGATCTATCTATCTATCTATCTATTCTTTTTATTTCATCTACCTTCCTTAACTTCTATCATACTATCTATCAATCATTTATTTTAATTTTATCTAGCCTTCTTTCTTTCTTTCTTTCTATCTATCTATCTATCTATCTATCTATCTATCTCTATCCACACCTTTTATTCTATACCCCTTTATATCTTCCTCTCTATCTATCTATCTATCTATCTATCTATCTATCTATCTATCTTTTTGTTCATTTCCTTTCATTTTCCCTTATTGTTTCTTTTCTTTACAATTTCCATTTTGCTGTCGTTTATTCTTTCTAATCTTTCTTATTTCCTTTACCTCCACCCTTTTTTAAAGCTTTGTTTTCTCTTTTCTATTCAAATAAGTTTTAAATTTTATCATCTGAAATATTCTTATTTTGTTGACATCTTTTATAGTCATTAATTATATAAAATGTTAAACACATTTATTATCGACTAATTTAGAATTAAAACATTTTAATCTTTAAATTAATGCTAACAGAATTACGTAATTAAAATATAATGACGTTTTAAATATTTAACACAATAACTCAAAATTAGTATTTTAACGTTTGTTTTTATGTTGCAAAGTTTTTCATTTTCCTTTTTTCAATCATTTTCTTGGTTAGATTTTTAGATTCTATTTTCTCTTTTTCTCATTACATTTCATTTCATTTTTCTAATTTCTTTCTTTCATTACTTTCTTAATTCTTGTTTCAGTCTTTTTTCCTACTACATTTTTATTCTATTTTTAAAAAAATTATTTTGCAATTCGTATTTAATTCATTTCCAATTTCTAATTCTTTTTTTCATTCCAATTTTCATTCCGATTTTCAGATTCACTTTTCCCCATTTATTCTTTATTTTTTCTTTCTTGTTTTTTTTTTTTAATTTGTTCTTTTCTCACTTTTCTTTTCTCACTCTCATTCCTTTCCCTTTTCACATTCCTCTTTCTTTTTATTATTTTTCAATTTTTCTTTTTCTCTTTTTTTAAAAATTAATTTCCTATTTTAATTCTTTATTTTGTTTTTATCAATCAACTCCTTTCATTAATTTTTTTTTTCTTTTTCTGATTTCTTTTTCATTTGTGCATATATCCGGTATCGGTAGAGCTTTCACCTAGAAATTGCAAGGTTCCGATTTCTATACCGAATCTCATCCATTTAGCGCATGAGTAGCACAGATTGAGCAATCTGATCTCTGTTGTAGAGCATGTGTATTGTTTTTAAATATTAAAATATTATTAAACTAGTGGGATCAGTGAATATACAACAGTATGATTATTTAATTTTCTTAAAGTTTAATATGTTTTCTTAAGAGTTATTGAAACATTTTTCAATTTGTAAAACGTATAATAATCTTGATTTATCTCTCTCCCCCGCTCTCTTCTCTCTCTCTCAATATATACGCACACAGATATATAATATTATATATATATATATATATAATATATATATATATATATATATAATATATATAATTTTTCCATCTTTCTATTATGTTCACTTTGACAAATAAACATTATCGCTTCCGCGCGCTCACCCTGCCTCTATATTTCCCATACTCTCTTTCTGTCTTTCCTTCCTTCTTATTATGTTTTCTGAGTAGCATGTACTTTTTCTTACCTTTCTTTATAATAAAAATGTAATGGTCCAATATGTAGCTGAGGTGACGACACTAATAAAAAAAAAAGAAATCGTCGGATAAGCAATACTAGATAATCTGGATTTATATTTTGACGATTTTGACAGTCTGATTTTTAACCAGATGGCGTTGCCGGATATAAGCAACACGATTATTAATATATAGATATTAATATTAAATATATATTCGTTATATATTTTCACCCGTTTTTCTGGATATTAAATCGTTATATTTCATCTTTGCCTCATGATATTCAGATTTTCCTTTAAATTGAATTATCTAGAATTATCCACAATCCCGAAAATCAAACCCCCTCTAACGCTAATGCCTGTCAACCCTGACATAGTTTTAGCCAATCCTACCAGTAAATCAAAGACACTGATCTTTTGCCTCCAGCAACACCAAGAGACTGACCAGACGTCTTAGACATCTGCAGAGGACAAATGCATCAATCTTCTAATCGAATCTCTTCCCATACTAGAAGCTCTATTAGTCAATTTCTTTATTAACCATACATTGCCTGACCCTCGTCGCTCGGTAATGAAGTCACAAGTTTCGAAAAGCAAAAGTAGAGGAGGGATTCTAGTCTCAAATAATTTTCTATTCTCTTCTGTCATGTCAGAAGCTGCCTTTTGGCACTTGACAACCTCAGGGGTCACGACCAAACTTCTCATGACCATTTGGTCAATTAAGGGGTGGCTATATTCCATGGGATGTAGAGAGTGTAAATGTTCATCATGGACAGATAAGAAGATGTAGAGAACAGTTAAAGGAACGAAAGGAAAATGGGTTCTTTGTTTTATTTTGCATTTTAGCCAGAAAATCGGTGAATATTCAAATAAAAACCCATAAGAATATTCTGGATAATTGCTTTATGATAACTAGCCGGAATAGGCGTCCTCCGCCGGGCGTAAGTATTTAAGTTTTAATGTGATGAAATATACTAAGTTAGGAAGACTATAGAAATTAAATAAGAACATATATAAAAAGATTACACTTACTTTTAATTATACTAGCAAATATATGCACCCTCCGGGTGCAAGTATTTAAGTTTTAATGTAATAAAATATTGTATTAAATTAGAAAGGCTAATGAAACTAAATAAGAATACAGATAAAAAGATTTGAAACAGAGGGAGTATAATAAAAGATTTGAAACAGAGGGAGTATAATAAAAAATGGAACAACTGAATCTTACTCTTCCATCACTCTCGTCTTTCATTGTTATTTTTTCTAATTTAAAGTATTTAGTTAAAAGAGGAAGTAAAGAATAAAATGACAGTTATTTTATCTTGTTAATGGATTTCATTTAAGATTCATTGAAGAGATTTTTGCTTATATTCATTAAATAACACCAAACAGTTAGAAATCAAAATACTAAAGCACATATTTATTAATTCGATTTTTTAATATTAATATGCAAATTAGCCTTCCCGTTCACACTGTAAACTGCTATTTTGTTGTATATATAAATATAATTGCATGTTGTCAGTATGTTAGACATAGTTAACAGTATTAATAATGTAAGACAATTTTATTAATAATTGAGGTTTAGATAAAAATAAAATCATGGAGAATGTGATGTCAATAACTAAGACAATTGTGATTTGAGTAGGAATATAGTTTCGGTTACAGACAGAAAAACACACAATCTCCATTATAATAAGATTTAATGGATTCCAGTACAAAATCATTCATAGAGAATGAAATGATAACATTAGAAATCAATAACACAAAGTAATCATTGGTCAAACTCGGTATTGTTGAGCTTACAGATTAATAGGGGCTGGGTTAGCTCAGTCGGTAGAGCGTTCGGCTAGAAACCATAAGGTTCCTAGTTCGATCCTGGCCCTCGCCAACTCAGCGAATGAGTAGCGCAGGGATCAGTGCGGTAAAGTAGCTGATGGTAGGTGTTGCGCTCCACCTCAGACGCAAAAAACAATCACCTTGGTCTAGCGCTAGTGAAAAGGGGATAGACTCCCTCGCTGATTGGCTGATACCGACTTTAGGCCGCCCCGACGACTTTACTTTACTTACATATTGAACTATTTGAACTAGCCCTTAAGTAAACATATCAAACGATGCAATCATTAAATTATCATATGTGGCATATCCACATGTACTGCTAGTTATATATATATATTTACCAATCACACCGCACGAGTAGGATGCAGCACAAACTCAATTTCTTAGGAAACGTTTAACAGGTTTGAATTCAGAGTATTCATTCTCCTTTACTGGTTACCTTTTTTATTTTTTATTTTTATTTTTTTAGTCGGGGCGGCCTAATGTCGGTATCAGCCAATCAGCGAGGGAGTCGTAATTTGTAAAAGGCCAAACTAACGTTCTAAATTGAATTCAGACCAGCTTTACTCCGCTTGAAAAAATTGACATTGTGTCACATCCTACTCATGGCGGAGTGATTGACTTAATACATACATATCAAATTTAGTAACCATCCATCAAATATTTTGTGCATATCCAAATGAAAATTACTAAATACAAATAGGTAGAAAGTAATGCAATTCAAGAGAGAAAATATTTTTTTCGGATTCTCCCGTAAAATGAAGATGTGTTGATTTTGTAGATTAATTTTCTGTCAGATTTTTCTGTCCTTAAATATTCTCGTCAGAATTTATCTGATAATTTAAAAAAATTTTCATGGTTGGGGGTGAGATGTTGTGGAAATTAATTTGCTAATGAAACCGATTCGAGTTAAAAAATGGAAGCCAAGTCAAGGAATGACTTTTTGGGGTCAGGACATTAATAAGGAGCACTGTTAGGGTGAGTTCCAAACTGGACTGATAAAAAATGGACAAGTGAAGCTGTTTGGTTGTCCAACATTCCGAATCTTTATTTATTTTTGATTATCCTGGCCAGGAATCTCGGTTTTGCCCATCCTTAGACCACACATTTCAAGAATTCTCCAAGACTCAGCATTTTAAGAATAGGATTCTTCTGATTTTTTAATTAAAGGCAACTTTCTCTCCGCTAGAAAAGTATTTTGTTTATGAAAAATAAAAAAATAAAAATACTAACGATGACATTTGTAATTTTTTGTGAGATAATATTGTGAAAAAAATTAAAGTTTCTGTCATTTCAATCGAAGGGAAGACATTCGAGCAGATAGTTCTATGGAGACCTAGTGAAACTCGGTATTATAAGAAGAAAAACACTATGTCTGTGTGATTCTGTTCTATCGGTCAGTCTCTCTGTGTTGTCTGTCTTCATTTTTTCTCTCTCTTATATCTTATATATATATATATATATATATATATGTGTGTGGTGTGTGTGTGTGTGTGTGTATATATATATGTGTGTGTGTGTATATATATATGTGTGTATATATAATGTGTATATATAATGTGTGTATATTATATGTTGGGTATATATATATATATGTTATATATATATATATGTATTTGTATGCATATATATTATGTATAATATAATTTATATATATATATATGTATATGTATCATATATATATGTATATGAATATATATATATATATATTATATATATATATATATATATATAATTGAAGCAAAAAGTAATAAGACAATCAGGATTTTCTTGTATGTTGTTTATTCTCAACTAGTTCGACCTTAGGTCATCGTCAGGAAGAAAATTTCTTATTTGAAGAAATTGTTTAATAGATTTTTTGAAAAGGGAGCATTATAAGAAGAAACTATGAAAATTAAAGTCTTTTTGAGGGGTTTGACCCCATGCTTATTCAAAATCCGGGTAGGACGGTGTGTTAATCAGTAGCAATGTCCATTTGTTCCGGTGAAGAACTCTATGAGGTGTGTTGTAATGGGGTGGGAGTGTATGATATATATTATATATATTATATATAGAATATATATAATATAAATTAATGTGGTGTGTGTGTGTGTGTGTGTGTGTGTGTGTGTGGTGTGGTTTAGGCACCAATTCTTCATTTTATACATGTGGGAAATTAAGCAAAGGCAGGTCTCCTGTTAACGATTTTTTTCGGTTGATCGTTTCAAACTTTCTGGCCAACTTTTTTTATATTAGTAGGTATATCTCGGGTATAGTCTATCCCGATTAGTCAACCTCCTGATGATGGCACTTCGAAGTGCCGATAAGGACTCGAACTACTTTATTTTATTTTTCATGTTAGCATTATTTATAAATATATCGTTTTTACTTTATTTATTTTAACATAACAAGTACAAATAAAATGCATTGCATTTTACGGAAATTCCGAAAAAGCTATTGAAGGAACCATCTCGAATAAGGGTAATGAATTTAGGGGTTTTGACGTAGATAGGCTACTTCGAGAGTTTGTGCCGTAATCTAATATTATGTAGTTCCGTAAATACTAATTTCAGAAAATTCTATATAAAGGAAAATTCTTTTCATTAGTTTTACTTTTCTTTCGTAATGTATCAGTCAGGCTACTTTTCGATGTTAAAGGGGATGCTAATATACTATAATAATTTGGATTTTCGATCGGCTACTGTTTTGAATTAATAATGTTATTTGTTATCATTATATATTGAATTTTAATTGAAAAAGCAAATTAAAAATAGAATGGATAAATGAATTGTTCATAATTTCTAATACAGTCCGTTTACTTTAATTCGATTTACTGTATTTTATATTTCTTTTTGTATTTTTTTTTTTTTTTTTTTGCTTTGAGATATTATATTTACGAATTTTAGCATGTCCCATTTAACAATGCTTATTTTAGGTAAAAAAATAGTTTATTCATTGAATTAGAATTTCTAACTATATCTTATGTGATGTCAATTTCCTCTACCCCTAATTCGAAAATAATATCCCTTGATCAACTCAACAGCCTAGATGAACTCATGAAATCTTTTTTAGGGTGGTATTTTTGATGGGGCATCCTGCGAGGAATCGGACTCATATTATCTAGTGGTAATTGGATCTGCTAGATGTCTAGCTTCTTAACCCATTACACAATTGTTTTTTTTTTTCTCCTCTATCCAGGCCGGAACATAATATAAAGGGCCGCTAGTGTATATTAATGTATGTATGTCCGAGTGAAACCTACGAAATAATAACAAATTAAGTGACAAATGTAATATTATAGCACATTTAATATATCACCAGTGCTTGCAGTTTGTGCAAAATAATTAGGAAGATTTGATTTATATTTGGAAAGATATCTCAAAAAATTTAAAAATATACACGATATAATGGTTTTGTAAGACTAACTTGTTAATCATTACACCATATTTATTTTGTCCCTACTCCACCCAAGTGAGGCTGGATAGCTTACTTCTAGTTGATATATTAAGGGCAGTTGGATGTGTATGTGTGCCCCGGATGAATTTTGAAAATAAAACCAATTAACAATAAAGTAAATATATAACTATATGCACATTAAATAATCACCAGCCATTGCTTTTGGTACAAAAGATTATTAAGGATATGATTTATTATTCGAAGTATATTTAAAAAAATTAAAATATACATAGAAATAGCAGTGACATTATAAATATTTAAAAATGTAGCACGTGTTTGTAAAATTATCAAAAGTAACAATCATCGATATTTTTGCTCCCGCATCCATCAACGCTTTTATAAAAAGATCTTAATGCCAGCCAAATTGTTAATTTATAATAAGTATAAGTTAAGAAAATGAAGCCAAATTCCCCTTTTGAAAACTTTGGGGATTTAATGCATCACCTAAGAAACCCCCCCCAAAAAAAAGTAAGTATGATGTCTTAGCAAGTATGAAATTAGAGGAGATTTTTGGGAAAGAGAAAAGTCTATTTTTGATTTTAGTTATTGTGCCTTTCCTAAAGGAGGAGACTGGGCGATTCTGGAGATACTGCAATTCAAGGCCACCCGAGGCACGGTGAGGCAAGCCCTAACTCGTCCAACCCAAATGATTTTCCATTGAAAATCAGTTTAATAATCGTAGTCGCCC